>VYXD01016265.1:29547-44694 GCA_013397195.1 Hylia prasina
GGAGAAGAAGGGAAAATTGTTTCTCTCAGTTCTCTGTTGTCAGAGCATCCCAGACGTGCCACATCTCACCCAACACAGCCCAGTGATGTCCCCTGACTGCCTTCTGCCCTCCTCAGACTTGCACCAATGAGAACACTTGATTCCACAGAAAGAGTCAGAAACGGTAAGAACTCACCTAATGACATCACCTCTTCTGAGCCTGCTCCTAAAACAACAGCTTGGGGTGCAATTGTGGGTCATGGTCTGTCACTGCCTGTCATGCTGTGGGGCCACACAACAAGGCCAACCTGTGGCTGTGCTTTGCTGTGGTGTTCTAGCACCTGTCCTCTCACCACCTCGGTGATGGTGGGCTGGGATCACACCTCTGTGCTGATGCTGGCAGGAACAGCATGTTTCTAAGGGCCACATTTCCAGAGAGTGCACCTCTGTGAGGAAATACATCCTGTTCCTCTGTGCTTGCTGTGCAAAATGATAAGGCTAATGTTCATCAGGTGAAGGCAGGGCTAAACCAGTTTGGCTTATATGGTATATGCAGTCATAATCCACGCTAAAGAGTAAACACATTAGAAGGGATATGTATAAAAAGGATCAGACAGCCCTGTGTATTAATCAAATTTGAGAAAAAAAATCCCTAAATTCATTTCCTTGGTTGATTCTATATTTTTAATGGGAAAATTCATATGGGGAAACAGAAAAATGAAATAAGCTGATCACTAAGTGCCATGTGTTAAATGCTATCATTCAAGAGTGTTGTACACAGAAGACAGCAAATATTGTAGATATGTCAGGGATGATTCAATGTTACTGAAATAACTTGAGAACATAAGCTCTCCTTACCACTGTCAGAATAGCTAGACGTGTTTGATTTAGTTCATTCTGCTGTGCCGTGATGCTTTGCTTTTTCTGCTAACTCCACAATTCAACCTTACAATTGGGAATTCAGATAACACAGCCCTTCACTTCTGATCTTAGTTGAATACCAATGCCATAATTTTATGCTTCCTTGCTTTCTCTACTCCCTGACCTTTCATGTTTCTTGAGGGACATCTCATTTCCTTTAGCTTTCAAACACCTTAACACTTATTTCTTTATGTTGGTGATACAATTAAGTACACATCCTTAATTGAGTTACAAGCAAATACATAGAATAATAACAGGGTGTTTATCTTTGTCAACCCTAGACAGGTAATTAAAAAGTCTCCTTCACACTCTTCTAGGCAAACAGAACCCTTTAAACTGATATGCCACCTTTACATAATGTCAATAGACTGTCTTCTCCTCTCTTCTGTTTAGATGGCCTTGTGTATTCAATAGAAAATGCAAATTTGCCTTACTCAAAACTCAGCTGGAAGTAAACCTAACACTTCTATTAGTCTAGTTCCTCTGGTTCAGAGTATACTGAATTAGAATAAAAAGTTACTTCATTGCTAGAGCTGACAGAGCACAGTTTCAGAGGTCACATCTTGGGTGCAAAGTCTGTTCAGATTTTCAGTACAATACTTCCTGATAGGTGCTTGGATTTAACACATATATCAGCTAGGCAGACCAGCAGATTTTCATCCGTGGTAAACTGATGTAGCTCTATTAAAGGTCAAAGGAGATGATTTCCATCAGCTGAGGACATAGCTAACCTGCCATTCATGTCTTGTCCCTTTGCCCTTCAGAAGAGGAGGAAACCCTCTGGCTTTCAGCAAGGTACTGACAGCCAAAGGCTCTCTTGAGGAACAGCTGCATTTCAAAACATTTGTGTAAGACTGTTGAAGAGCAATGGTCACATGCCAAAGGCTCCAAAGAGCAGTCAGTTTGGATTTGTAATCAACATGCCACTGGCTGAGACTTGGACTCTGCCAGTAACCTGACCTGGGATACATCAACTTGCAGAGGTTTGGCTTCAGCTTGTAGTTTGCCCTGCTGTGTATTATTCCTCCACTGCTCCCCCACAGGGATTTTGGTACTTCTCCTGCCAGCTTTTCAGTAGATTTGTGTTATGTCTCATCATTTTACACTACAGGCCCCAGGGATCGTAATGCTCCTGAATTAAAAGATGCCCACAGAAACACAGACTACACAGCCCTTTTGGCCATAGGAACAGCCAATTTCTGACTAGTGGCTTCTGATGAAAGCCAGTTACAAGCATTAGGATGGATGCACTTCAACTGAGTGTGGTGTGGATTATGGATCCCACTGTAAACAAGCCAGCTCATAGTAAGAAATGCGAGGAAAATTTGCCCTGAAATCACTCCACCCTATTTTCTGCAAAATTGCTCTTACATATATATCATTGCTCTGCTATAGAGAAGAAAATATGTAGAGCATAAATATTGACATTCATATTGTTCATACTTTTACATGCCAAAGAAATCATTATTTTTTAAAGGCTTTCAATAAAGATGACTGTTGGAAAGTTAAGAGAGGGAACAAACACCTTAGCAGTGCCTCACAGGAGTTCTGTTTCCTTGGAGATATGTTTTAATGCAGAAATAAATAATAAAAGCTCACAGTTCACAGCAATGTGCTTCTTTTACCTAGTCTTTTAGAGAGAAAAGAAGTATGAACATGACAGTGCCTTACCCCAGTGGTGATGTTATGTAGCCTCATGTCAGTGATACTTGGTTTTTAAATGCTCCCTTGGGGAACATGCACTTATTTGCAATTGAACTATACATAACAAATAATAATTTCCTATTGCTCTTGTTATTCATTTATTATACATCAATATTTCCCCTTGGTAAAAGGAGTTTTAGAGAATTTTCAAATGCTCAGACAGAAAAACACTCACAGATCCACAAATCCAAAGCTGATCCGTGTGGCTTGGATATACCATAAGGTAAAAAACCCTTGGGTGCCCAAAGACATGTCCAGATGTCAAACATCTTTTCTCAGAGATGTACAAGTAAGTGAGTCCCTCGTTTCAGTGACATGTCTGCATCACAAAATGAAACAGAAAAGTTCTAGGAAAAAAAACCCACAGAGACGATCTTGATAGCCTGTGTGCTAGAGCAGCAGGCAGCCAGACTGAGGGAGTGCAAAAGTGGAGAAAAGGAGAGACTAAAGGAACAGAGAGCGGTATTATCAGGCCAGTAATACAGGAACCGTACTTGAACTCCAGAAAGGGCCAATAAAACAAAGTAATGGGAATAGTGAAAAGTCAGGATGGCAATGAGGAAGTGGAAAAGCAGAGGGAGACCAGGAGTGCTCAGAAATACTGCTATGACCATAAAAAGAGTAAACAGGGCTGAGTCCAAGAGCCAGGAACTGGCAGGGAAAGAAAAACCACACCAGATCTAGTCAGATTTACTCCCACCTCCCATACACCACTGGCACTGACTGAAAATGACAGATCATCTGGTCTGTCCTTGTAGGCTCTCTGCCTAACAGATACGGCAGCTGGTTTTCTCTGTTTATGACATTTGTCCACCCTTGCTTAGAGTAGAGCAAAGTGAGAACTCGAACCACCTGAGACATGGAAACAATATTTAAGCCATCTTTAATAGTGCGCCCAAGACACTTATAACACAGGCAAAATCAGCTGTTGAGATAGTTGGTATACGAACAAGGGTTCCACATGCTAAAATTTATCATTGTACTTTTCTCCTGCTCGACCTGTTTCTGTCCCTTTTTAAGGAAGTCATTGCTCAAATTGTTCAGTTCTTTGAGACAAAAAGCAACTACATAGCATCTATTATTGTTTGATATGCTGAATCCTGTAAAGAAAATTAAAAGTAGAAATCACTGGTGTGAAGTGACATGTAATTTGAAGTGAAATACGTTACTGCAAATCTCATCTGTAGGGAGCCATAGGAAATGGAGTTGCCAGACTACCTTAAAAATGACTGCTGTATTTTGAAATGTGGCGTTATTTTCCAGAGAACTAATTTTCAGTAGAGGGAGCTGCAGGATCAGGTCAGACTTAAAACTCTGAATAGCAGTCACTGCAGATAAGGTAGATTTAAAAGTATTTATGTTAACATGCAGAATTATTAAACAGTACAAGAGGGTTTATTATCATAAAATTATTTAAACTTTAGAACTCTCCACTGTGTCTTAGGGTGTGGAAAAACAAGTGACATATATAACTGCATGTAATGGCATTGTTTGATGTTTTACTGAAAAATAATCTTCTCTTTTCCTGGGTTATAGGTACTGATTTGTAATACAAATATTCCGAAAGCAAAACAAAGCTATGTTTCTCCCCTTATTGAAATATAGTGGCAATATTTCCGATGTGGTAACTGTAGACTGCAGGTTCAGTGCACACAGGAGAGCAATAGGCAGAGTTCTCTGTGCTGTCTCCATCCACTCATATTTGTATGCAAAATAATCTGCTTCTACCCAAAGGCAAAACTTGAGTGTGTGCAATGCTCTGTGGATGTGTCATTTTCAGGGGTTATCCTTTAGACTCAGCACATGCTGAGTCTTTTTCCTCTGACACGTCTCCACCGAGGCAGGCCAGCCTGTGATATCTGAGCACTGTGCTCTTCACAGATGTTTAGCATTGCTCAGGCTAGTGAGCCTTCTCTGTGCTGACACCACTGTGTCGGTAGTGTCAGCCAAGATGGAAAAAAAAGATCTTGACAGGTTCTTGAACAGAGAAAAATGAGGTTACAGCAAAATATTTGATGTTATTTACAAGTCTCTGACTACATCCAAGAATGCAAGCATGTCTTCCAGCGGACCTGCAAAAAGAGGTGTTGAAAATAAATACACTTTTGTCACAATTATTTTATCATGTCAAATTGCTCCCAAATATTCACATTCAAAAATATGCTGGACCACAGGAGTGGCAGCAGTAGGGCTGCTCTTTGTCACTCACTTCACTGCACCAGTCCTCTCCATCACACATCCATGTCACCTGGCATGTGATGCAAACCCAAATGACAAAGCTGTGCTCTTCCACCTGAATTCTTATATTCTTATGCACCACATAGGCCCTGCTGTCCTGTATAAAAGGTCATCATGCAGCAACCTTCCAGTGTCAGTATTCTTCCTCCTCATTAGGAGATTTTAACAGGCTGGTATTCACAGAATCACAGAATATGCTGGGTTAGAAGGGACTCATTAAGGATTATCAAGTCCAACTCCTGGCCCTGCACTGCACCATCCCCAGGAGTCACACCCTGTGCCCAAGAGCATTGTCCAAACACTTGTAGAACTCTCTCAGGCTTGGTGCTGTGACTACTGCCTTGGGGAGCCTCTTCCAGTACCCAACCACTCTCTGGGTGAAGAACCTCTTTCTAATATCCAACCTAAACCTTCCCTGACACAACTTCAGGCCATTCCCTTGGGACCTGTCATTGGTCACCACAGAGAAGAGATCAGTGCCTGGCCCTCCTCTTCCCCTCATGCAGATGTTGTAACTGCAGTGAGTGCTCCCCTTAGTCTCCTCCAGGCTGAACAGACCAAGTGCCCTCAGCCACCCCTCATATGGCTTCCCCTCAAGGCCTAGATGGCTGCGAGAAGAGAAAGGCAAATCAGCAAGCAGGAGCTTGGAGAGAGCTTTAGGTAGGTATAAAAGCCACCATGCTGTGCCCCTGAGCATCTCAGAAGCCATGCTGCCCAAGTCATTATTGAAACAGTGGAGCATGACTAACTTGCTGGAGGCCACCTCTCATGAGATCAGGCTTACAGTACCTTAGTGATCTGGGACTTGCATCAGGACCTTTCAGCCTTTCTAGTGCAACACAAGCACCTACAAGCACTTTATTTTTAGATCAAGGCCTGACTTGCCAGTGCACTGCCTTCCAGGCCCCATTGGTTCAGGGAGCGGGCTGTGCTCAGCCCTGCAGCTCTGTTGCACTGCAGTCCACAGTCACCAAGTCCATTACAGGCATTAACACCCCCTCAGCCCTCTCCTCAGTTTTGTATAAGCTGTTCTGTCTGCTCCCTGTTGGTTTTTGCTCCCAGTGTCACATCTGCATTCTAAAGGCTTGTGTCAGAGCCATCATACTATCGGCTGCTCTGGTGACCTGTGAGTGGCATGCTCCACATCGGGGCTCCTGAGGCCCACAGGCCACCCCTGCTCCCCCAGAGCAGCTGCCCAGCCATGGAGGCACCCACCTCTTCCTCCTGGTACACAGCTGGGTTTCCCAGCACACATTTCAACATGTATGAAAGACAACAACTGTATAAGGCATCAACAATGTGCACTCTTCTGCTAAAATGTCTGAGGCTCCAGCTCAAAGATAATGGCCACCTCATTTCCTGATGGATGTCAGCTGATTACACCTTCACATGGCCCACAGCCTGTTGGTACTGTCTAAGGCATCAGTTGACGTCAGTAGGAAAGGCACAGCAGGGGTCATTATGGCCCAATGTGAGCCGCCCAATCTTTCTGAATATAGCAGAGATGGATTCACACCTGAGTGGCTTCAGGAAAAACACTAAAACCACAGTAACTGTAGTTCCTTCCACTGATATCTTGCATTAAGGCCATAGGAAGGCATTTTCCACTCCACGGGAAGTTCTGGCTGTCACTACTGCGGGATGTATGTGGGGTCCTGGAACAGAAGAATATTCAAATACAGCTATTTGTGCTTTTAAATGGGAATAACATTCACTCCCTTAGCCACTGCCCATGCCAAGTGGAGAGCAGAGTTCTTGTATCTCAGTAGCTTTGTTGGAAGAAAGAAACCAGAACTGCTGGTAGAAACCAATGCAAGCAGCCGCCCATTCTCCTTGCATGTGCAGTGTGAGGTGCATTGTGTTGGGTTACTTCAGATTCAACAACCCTTCTACAGCCTCCTTTTTCCTCTGTTTTAGCTCCAGTGAAAACACTGAACACAGTCACCTTTGCTAATAAATTCCTGCTGTGCTTTCTCATAGAAGTGTAACAGGACAGATTTATCACAAACCAGTGAAATTTCCTCCAGCAAATGAAGGCAGGGCAGACAGCAATGGCTTTCAGTCCCAAACCTGAGCAACTGACACTGGTACGGTGCAATGCTTTATTTACTGGGTGGGTGAGTTTGGACTGCTGACTCTGCATAACCAGTGATCTTTGGATATTCCTGCTCACTGTATTCCTCTTCTGCACTCGTCCATCAATGGATGTGCCTGGTGTTCCCACCACAAAAGCTTCAGGATGGACTCCCTGAGCACAGGAAGAAGCAACTTTGTGCTTCTTCCCCACCTCACCTTCCTCCACTGAGTCTGTATACTCTTTTATGCAGCAAAAAATAGAAATTCCTCTGTTGGCTCAAAGCTTTGCCTGCACACAGAGTACTATCGGCTGCTCTGGTGAAAGAATATGTCTGTTTTCTCTTTCCCAACCCTACTACCAATGTGCTGAGGATTTTCTGAAAGTCTTTATTAGAAAATTACAACCACAGCAACACCCAGATGTTCAAGTTTTGCCTGTTTTCCACAGAAAATTCAAATACTGTAAGACACAACGGTAATGGGAGGCTCCAAATATCTGAAACCTACTTATTGGGTTGTTCTTTGGTCCAGGGGCAGCATCTACCAGCAGCGCAATCCTCAGAGTAGTTGTTTATCTGATAGGTATTGCTGAGGGGAAATATCTACCTTAAATGCATCCATCAGAGCTTTAAATAACATTCTGTGAAAACAGAGTATCTAAGTACTAAACAGTATCTGATTTGATTGAGGACTTTATGCAGCTACTCATTCTAGAGCAACCCTGCCAGTACCAGCTCTCTTCTATAGAGCCCCTTCTTTGGTGGTAAACAAAAATCAGCCTCAAGTGGTTTTTCTTATCGAGCAGTACTTGAATATTGTTGGGGTTTTCCTTTTGTCTGAATAGAAATACTGTTTAGGCAAAGAACAGGAGACCAAGGAGGCAACAGAATAGCCCAGGGAATGAATTCCCCAAAGCTGCTCTCTGTGCCCATGTGTAAATACCGGAAGAGAGATTCAGCGGAGTGACCAAGGGTTTCTAACTAAAAATCTTTAAGAAATTTGATAGCTAATTTGCTTTGCTGAATATGCATCACTGAAAGCTCAGGAGAACAGATACACATTCTAGGAATTGCACAGGTATGTCTGTAGGGAAGCATTTTCTGTGGGGACTTCCCCTGATGTTACAAGGTTTATGGGACAGACCCTTAGCTGGGGTGAGTTGCTATCCCACCACCTTGACCTCAGCAGCAATGAAACACCAGCAGTGAAACACCAGCATTTCTTCCTGTCCAACCTCCCCTTTCCTAAAAGACGGCTGCTAAATATTAACAGAAAAACCCCAATATTTGGGAGATTAAATTGAACAGTAATTTCAGAATGTTTCACATTGCTGCAGGAAACCCTGAAGCTGCTTTTACAATTCTCCTTTAACAGCTCTTGTAGCTATGCTGCTGTTATGGTAAAGTTTGTGAGTGGAAATACAGAGGGTGACACAGCATTTTTTAAGAAATATGTCTTCACAACAGTGATGAAGCTTTTATTCTTTCTACCAGTTGTAAATAGTCAAACTTCTAGCAATCTACTCAAACCTTCAGGGCTAGTTTTACTGTGCAGTTACTGTACATGTACCTAGGCAAAGCTTTCCAGCAAAATAAATGGGAAAAAAATTTTCTGTATTTTGTTTTCTTATTTCTTTGTTTTTCTTCTTTTAAATATTTGTTTTGCAGTTGTTCTCTTTCATCCTTTCCAGAATTTGGTCTTCACAGATTTTTAAATTTGTATCACTTGTTATTTGTTCAGTGTTTTTCCTTTAGAAGTAATTATTTTTCCTCTTATATTTTTCCTGTCCTACACTATTGAAATATTGAAAAAAAAAAAAAGATGAAAACCTATTAATTTTATTTATTGCTGGAGGATTTCTATGAAATAAGCCAGAAAATTGCACCTTGGGTGAAACAGCTACCAACAAGAGCAATTCATCCTTTCAGACATGAAAGAGTCTCAAAGAAGCCAACATTTTTTGAAGACAACCTCACTGCCAATTTTGGTAGGTACATATTACCTAATAATAATAATACATATTATTATTTCTCAACAGCATGAAATTGAATAAAAAAAATAGTTACTCTTCTCATTGCACAGTATTTGAAAGGCATGACTGAAGAATAAATGCCCCACCCCCTTATAATTAATTGGACGAGTCATGTATTAATTAAGAACATGCATAAGCCTTTGCAAGATGTAGATCACATACATGAAAGTGGGTAAGACAGAAATCTGGGAGACTTGCTTCATTATGGACAGAACTCACTTACTGAAACTGAAACACCAGTTAGAATCTATTAAATTACTTAACTCTCCTGTTGAAAAGTTCAAATAAGAACCATGTCACTAATGAGAATAAAAATGATGAATTCTTATTACTCATTTACTTCATAGGGATTAAGGCAAGAGTTCTAGGGAGATGGATTCTGTGTTCAGTCCTGGGTCCCTCATTAGAAGAGGTGCTGGATTGTGTCCAGAGAACGGGAACAGAGCTGGGATGTGTCTGGAGCACAAGTCTGCGAGGAACTGCTGAGGGAGCTGGGGGTGTTTATCCTGCAGAGGAGGCTCAGAGGAGGCCTTACTATGCTGTACACTGCCTGAAAAGAGCTTGTAGCCAGGTGGGGGTCTCATTTTCTGTGTAAAAATAATAGAATAAGAGGAAATAGAGGAAATGGCCTCAAGTTGAGGCCAGTATGAGCTTTAGACTCAAGTTGATCTTTAAAGTGCCTTCCAACAAAGCTCCTATGAAGCTGTGTCAGGGCAGCTTTAGATTCAATATTAGGAAAAACTTTTTCATGGAAGGAATTATCAAATATTGAGACAGGCTGTCCAGGGAAGTTGGCTGAGACACCAGCCCTAGAGGTATTTCAAAGATGTGTACATTTGGCCCTTAGGGACATGGCTTAGTGGTGGACTTTGCAGTGCTGGTTTAAGGGTTGGGCTTTATGATATTAAAGGTCTTTTCCAAACTAAACTGTTCTAAAATTCTCTTATTCTAATACTTGAATTGCCAGACACATGTTCAGAGAAATTTCTGATTCTAGATCATCCTTCTCAGGATGGGACAAAAAATGATTGAAAAGCTCAGGGGTCAAGCTAAGTACAGGCAGGCCCCTCAGCAATTATAGTCAGGGGCAAAACAAAGTCATCTTGGGGAAAATTAATTCAATTTATTGCCAATTAATAAGAGTAAGAAAATAAACCTAAATGCACCACCTCCTCTCCTCCCTCTCTGCCTCATTCCTATGCTCAACTTCACTTCTGACTCTTCTACATCATCCCCCCTGCCTTGAACAGTGCAGGGGGATGGAGAAGTGGGGGTTTTAGTGAGTACAAGACTTTAGCTCTCTTACTTCTTCCTCCTTCCTGAGGAGGAGAGCGTCACCCATGGGCCACAGTTCCTGCCAAAAATACCCACTCATGAACGTGCTCCTCTCCATGGCTGCAGACCCTGCCAGGAAACTTGCTCCAGCATGGGCTCTCCATGGGTTGCAGCTTTCCTGAGGGCACATCCACCTGCTCCACGGGCTGCAGGGCAATCTCATCTGGTGCCTGGAGCACCTCCTCCCCCTTCTTCATTGACCTTTAGTGTCTGCAGGATGTTTATTTTCCACTCACTCCTTTCACAGCTGTCGAGCAGTACTTTTTACCTTTTCTTACTTATCACAGAAGTTCTTAGCAATGCCATCCCATGAGCTCAGCTTTGGCCAGTGGCAGCTCCATCTTGAAGCTGGCTGGGGAAATGACTGACATGGGGGCATCCTCTGCTGCCTTCGTGCAGAAGTCAACCTTGTAGCCCACCTGCTACCAAACCCTGCCATACAAATCCAATACACTTCAAAAGCAGAAGTCTACAGTGCTGAAAAACATTTTCTCCTTCTGTGCCCATTGTTTATCTACAATGAACACATTTTACTTTTTAGAAAATGTGCTTCATCTGTAGCAATTATTGCAACAAAATCCTAAACCCCCCATTTATTTACCACACACTATTTATAGTATAATACATATTTCACGCTTCTTAGAACAGCAGTTTCTTTTCACTTCCATAATAGTAACTGTGAATACCTGCATTATAGTAAGTTTCATATTTAGTTTACCCTTGTAGAGTTGCTTAGTATTAGCCTAAGTCCAGCTTCACTAGTTGCTTTCCTTCACTCTCAGCTTTTGCTCACACTCACACTTGCCACAAAGCTGTCTCCAACCCAACTGGAAGGTTACAAATTGCTTCACTTGGTTTGATCTGCTCACAGTGGTTACACTAAGCATACTACTGCCAGATTTCTGTCAAAATGAGGTTTTTTCCAAATCAAGTTGTGAAAAGAAGAAAACCAATGTAATGTTGTACAATGCAGTTTTATTTTTTAATGAAATGCCCTAGCATCATAAAACAGAACACATTTTCTAATCTTGAAGCCAGCAAGATTGGGAAAAAAAGAAAAATCAAAGCTGGTTTTCCTATACATAATTTCCATAACTAAGATTACATTCGGAGAAAAAAATCCCTAGAATTAAAATGTAAGCAGACATTACTTACACAGATCTCAAAAATAAACTGGACATGTCATACAATTCACATATGGTGCTTTGCTAGTTTAATATACTACAAATAGAATTATTCAAATGCAACTATGCAGCTTTTCTATTACCTAAGACCTTTAAATTTTATTATGTTGCAATACCTTTATTATTTACTTCACACTTCTTTACCATACTATACAATAATCTTTCGTCCTTTTCTGGTGGCTTTTTCTCAAAAAGGAGACCTTCACTGTGGCTTTCTTTGGAAACACCAAGCAATCAGTTGCAGATACTCAAATATTCAAAGCATTTCAATATACATTCACTATGAGATTGTCTCCATTTTTTCAAGTAGGAGTCTCATGACTTGCTTGTAAACTAATGGAAAGAGCTGGTTAGTATTTATTCCAGTTCTCATTGATGAGAATGTGCTCTGGATAGCTGCAATGCCTCAAACTCCCTCACTGTTGGTAAGCTCAGTGTGCACCATTACCTCCTGCACAACAATTACTGTAACTTGGAAGTCTGGGTACTCTCACAATATTCATGGATTAACCACAATAACCATAGGCATTTTTTAACAAATGACCCTTTCAAAAAATATTCACATTTGTAGAACTGCATAATTTCATTTTCAATGGGATATTAGTTCAAAAGTACTATTTCACTTATTAAACATGGCTTTAAAAATATAGTATATGTAACACCTGTGTTACAAGTGTCAGAAAAACACTGGATGAATCAACATTTCAACTCATTGCATTAATAAAGAAAGAAAAGAGCAGTAGTTTTGGAAAAGTATTCAAGTATTTTCCTGAAATATTATATAACAAAATAAAGATCCTAAACTTTGTATGATTGTACTTGAGACAAATATAATTTGCAAGTGCTTTTTGTCATATAGAGCAATATGAATAATACTTTGTAGCAAAGAAATAGAACACAATTTTGATAATACACAAAACTGGAATGTAAATAACTTCAATTAAAAAAACCCCTGCCATTTATAACAACATTCAAGTGCTTCAGTAATGAAATGATCAATCACCATGGCTTACACTGACCACATATATGAGAGACATGAAACTAACACAAGCTGAATGACAGAAGTACCAATAAATATACATGAATACAGACTCATCAGCTGTTTGGACGCAAAAAAACCTCAGATGAAGTCAGTTTTAGAGAGAACTTTAAACTTAAACACTTAAAAAACGATAGACTAGAACAGGGGCTAACTTCTGTCCTCTAACAGGAATAAATCTGTACAAGAAGAGCAAAACTTAGCCCCATTCCTGGACACAAAACACATATGTGCCACAATACACAAACCTATATACGATTTAAATAATCACTCCATAGCTCTATATGACAGTCTAATGTTTTTTGTTATAAAAACAAATCAGCACAGTGAATTCATGATTTGTCAGAGGTCAGTTTCTTCCCCTGGCTTCACAAAGTAAACTATTTTGTTTCATATTTAATTAAATTATTTTAAGGATTTTCAATCATCAAACCATATTTCTCAACACTTCAACATCTTATTTTGAAAAGACATTTTAACATATGGAGTAGAACGTCCAAAGAATTGTGTACTGAAGAGGGATGCTTTTAATATGTTAATATCAGATATTTTTAAAAATTAAGACTTGCTGGTGTTTTGAGAACTTATCTATATTTTCCTTTCCTGTGCCTTCCTGATATTATATAACTACTCCTGCAATTTGCTTACAAGACTTTTCAGTTGCACTGTGTGGTATTTGGTATGATCCAAACAGTCATAAAACTTTTTACAATCCCAAAAAGCATGATGCAAGGAAACCTTCAAAGACAGAATATATAGGATGAGGTGTGTCCTGTATATAGTTGTGCTTTTATTTATCAAATATCTGTACACTATTATTGTTATTACTTAAAGCCAGGAATGTGTGTTTGAATTGCATTGATAAGTTGCAAGGTATTGTCAGAATTACAAAATGAAATATTTTAATTAAAAAAAGAAAGCAAATGACAACACCGTTGTCCAGCATTTAAGCCACATGCAACTACATAACACTCCCAGCAGAAAACGTCTTCTCAGACACTATAAATGTCTTATCTTGGTGCCAATGGCAAGTCCAATGTTTCATAACATTTAGATAGTATTGCAACACAACTACTAAATTAGCTCTCTAGAAAAGCACAGAGAATTTATCAGTTATCATGAATACATAGATATAGGCCAATACCATCTTTTCTAACATAACAGATTACATTGCTCCAAGACACATTTTAATATGACAATGTTCTTTTTAAAAAATAACACAATACAGTAAGATGTCTAAAATTATAGTGAAGCCATAAAAATAATCTAGAAGTTTAAAATACTTGTCAATTTGACTAAAATGCATATTTACTCAATTTCCTTGAGCTTTTATTTTTTCTTCTCCCCATTGGAGGAACAATGTCTATAGTAATTGTTCAATGCTACTCTGGCTGTGGGCAGCTTCATCTTTACAGTTTTCCTCAATTCCCCTTGCGAACAGTTTCATTAACTGGCAGTGAACCCTGAAAAATATAGAAAAATTAGTAAGAAATAAATGGGTACCACATATTTAATTGTAACAATCCATTAATTTCAAACAGCTGGACCAAGTTTCTTACACCTGACTACAGAAACCATACCCTCATTTTAGATACAATCCTCCCCTGCTCAGAGGATGCCTTCATCTATCCTCTTTACTCCCCTTGTCCATGCAAGAAGTTCTATGGGCACTTAGATGAGCCAATCTTTTACAATATATAGCATTTATAAAACTCACCTTTGGACTGCTAAGTGATTATATTTTAATGCAACACATTTGTATGTAAGTATTATGGGTTTGGTTCCCTTTGCTATAAAAACAACAAACAAAATGAGGAACCACAATTAATCTAAACAAAAACAACAAAAAACCCAACAAAACAAATAAACAAAAACAAAAAGAGAAAACCAAATAAATCCAACCTTTCAAATTTCACAAACTTCTTTTCTACTTTGATTATTTGCACAACTGCAATATTCTTTCTCCATATGCAAAGACTGGAGATGAGACTGTGGTGTGTGCAAAAAACCACAAAGTATGGGACATACTCTGTTTCTGTGAGACAAAGATGCTTACTTAAGCTAAATAGGAAAAACTACTGTTCAGAGTCATGAGGCATTCCACACATTTAAAAATAATCCTTCTAACACCATCTTCGCTTTCAGCACTTAAACACGTAACACCAGTTCCTAAGAAGTAAGTATGACTTCAAAGGTACATTAATCCATCTCACTCAGAGTGATCATTTACAACATACATGGTTGCAGTATTCTCTGGAAAGGATTCAAAATGGTAACAAAAATATTTAGGTTTATCATCAGAAGACTGAAATTTGCTTTGCATTGGCATCTTTTAGGGATGTCTTTATAAGCATCTTTAAAATTAATGAGAAGGCTTAATGTGTTCTGCTATATAGACAGAAAAATAAGTTTACCTCACTTCAATTGCTGAACTATCCAGAGTTTCTCCATCACAATTCCAGGTGCTATTAACAATATTACAGCAACAGGCTGGATGATCTCTGCAGAACTGGCCAAAACGTTTCTTTCCTATGTCCATTACATTGCTTTCATTGTCTTCTGAAAGTTTTGATGTAAATTGGAAACATTTCACCCGATAAACGTCTACAAATGGAAAGTCAAACTACCAAAAAAAAAAA
>VYXD01016265.1:44719-82723 GCA_013397195.1 Hylia prasina
AAAAAAAAGACAGAAAGAAAAAAAAGCAAATCAAGCAGTGGTAAGTAATAAGTAAATACAGTTGATGTGTAAAGCAACTCAGCATGCAGCATTCTGTACTCAACTAAAGTCTGTCCACTCCAGTCTGTCCACTCGTTTTCTAGAGAAGCTTACCTGAGGTATAAAGTGATATTTGTTTGTGAGAAACTGCACAAGTCAAAAACAATAAAGCCAAAATGAAACCTTCCCTCTCAATGGTCACTGTATAGTGCCTATCATAGCAAAACTGTATAACAAAAACCTCATGGAAGATCATCCCACCCTGAATTCACCTCCTGACTGAGGCGTTGGACTGCAAGCTGATGGAGATAAGATAAAGTGAGTCAGGTCTGGCACAGCCCCGGAGCTATCAGCTGCCAGGCTCAAACAGACCCACACAGAAAGGGGGGAGGAGGAGAGGATCTGGGGGTGTGATGAAAAAGCCTCTGGTCAGAGCTGTGACCACCCACTCCCTCCCCTGCTGTGCAGAGGAGCCCAGTGGAGGGGGCCCTTCACCCCGGGAAAGGCACATCCAAGGGACATCCACAGGAGGGACAGCAGAGAGGTGTCATGGCCCATCACAGGCCCTCAAAGGAGTCCCCAGATACTGCACCAGAACACTGCACATGATGCAAAATGATGCAACAGATCCAGAGTCTTGCAAGGGACAGTGTCAAACCTGCCCCCTTCGAGGGAGGCACCTGGATGTTCCCACCTGCCCCAATGTATATTAATCCATTGGACTCTATGCTTTTCCGCAGGAGACCCACACCACCAGGAAGACCAGACGGAGGGAAGCAAATCCATAGGAGGGTGATACGTTTCTACTTAATCTATCTCTGTCACTCTCTCTTCTGTGACTTGCACCCCCCCCACCCCCACTTTTACTATTTCTTCCCTTCTTTTCTCTTTCTTTTTCTTTGCCTCTTTTACTATTAAGTAAAATGGATCAAGATATCAACATCTAACCTTGTTTAGTTTTAATCAAGTTTTGGGGTGTATTTTGAACCTTCCTGGGTTCGATCCCTTTTATTCACAGAGACTTAGTTTTCTTTGCACTTCTGTGCTTAGACCAGATCACAACACAAGGTCAAAAACGTCTGGATTGTATCTTTGCACCATCCTGAGGAGCTGTTCTAGTACAGTCCTTAAGACACATAGGCTATTCTGAAAGTCTTCTGCTTTTGCACTTGGAACAATGCCCTGAAGGTGAGAATTCCATGGCAATGTGAGCCCTTTACCTCTCAAGCCTTCCCTCAGCCTCTGTGATCAAATCACAGAGCTGGGGGTACATGAAAATAATTATAGAGGGCAATATTATTACATTAAAAAAAAATAACTAGTTAATTCAGCTAGAAAAATCAGGTCAATTAGAAGACTGACAACTCTACATTTAATCTCCACTGCAAAACCCATATCCCAGAGAGAAATGCATATCCCAATTTTTTTTAAAAAGCATTGGAAAGGGCCACAAATGACAACCAGAAAAAGCAGAGATGGAGAGACCTCCTAGGTCTTAAGTTCCCTCAGCTTTTAACCATAAATGAACTGCGAAGTCATCAAACTCTGTGCTTGGAAGCAGTGGCTCCTGGACCCAAAGGGGCTCACTAAACGGTGTGCTGGTCCAAACTGCTCAGATGCAGATGCTGGTATCCATGGCTGCATTGTAACCTGTGTCTATGCAGAGAGCACCCCAGCTCTCAAGCCTCAAGCCTAAGCACAATGTTACATTCTGATAAATGTTACAGACAATTTGAAAAGTAGAAAGGGATGGTTTCAAATGGTTGAAAATATCAAGGGAACAGTGAGTGAGAAAGAGTGAAGGAAAGAGGAAGAGACTGAGAACAATGGGAAGGACGAATATGGACACATTCACAATGTGGAAATAAAGGAAAAAGAATCTATACTAATTCTTTCACAATGGAAGAAGACTAGCATCATAAACATGCGAGATTTGTTATTGCTTTTATGCACTGGATATGACATTAGTCCATTGTTCAGATAATTTCCAGAAGATGTTAATAATATCAGGTTGTGACAAATATTAAACATGTGCAGTCACAGTCATAGCTCTGTTTCAAGAGATATTACGAGTAAAAGCAGTGATGAATCTTCCCACCTGACAGCTACAACACATGCAAGAAATAATTTTGAAGCTGAATGCATAAAGCTCATATACTGGTCACTTATGTGTGGTAAAATACTGCTAAAAGCCTGCAGTTTACAATCAAATTGCAGTTCTGGTAACTTTCTTCTAAATCACATTTTATACAGTTCACAAAAGTGATTTATTATTCTTCACCACATCTACCTCAGCTATTTATGCTGTGAGTAGTTTTTCATGCTATAAGCAGTTTTTCATGACAACTACATGAGGGCACAGTTGTGATAAAATAACTTTAAATATTGTTCAAACAGAAAATACAGAAACTCAGTTTTGTAACAGAAAATGTTACAAAACTGAATTCAGTTGGCAAAAGTGGAATTTTGTTAGAATGCTGTGGCTAAGGAGTTGACTGGTAAAATGTTTTGAGCCGATTTCTTTTTTTCATGGTACACATTCTGAGATTGCATCACTCAAAATGTATAAATTTTTTTTAAAAAAACAAACCTGCTTTATAGATACTATTTCTGTCCTATAAGAATACCAATATTTAAACCTTTGATGGACTCTGTATAATTCACTGCCAAAAGGAATACACACCTGATCATCTTGGTTTGTGTGTCTGACAAGATACCGTAGAAAATCAAATCTGGAGCACTTCCGAACTAGAATGAGGTCTGCTGAACCATCTGCCAAATGAGCTGCTGGTGAAAGACCTTTTGGACTTCGTGGACAGGCACAGCTCATATTTACTGCATTGATAGCTAGAAATTTCCCTTTTATAACCTTCCATTCTTCTTCGCCTTCTGAAACACATCAACAAAGACGTGGAGATAGGTGATCATTTGATCTACTCACAAGAACACTGAAAAGCAATCAATGGCAGTGTAAAAGTCTTCCCTAGGCATATTCATGTACTGTCAATAAATATCTAAAATAAACTACATTTTAAAATTATGTTTTTAAGTATCTGTTTTTCATACACTAATAGAGAAAGCTGCTTTCCCCCTTCAGACTGTGACTATCGCCTATAACTTCATGCCTATTCTGGCATATGCATGTCAAATTCAGGATCAGTGCTATTTGGAAAGCCTGCAAAACCATAAGGAGAGAAAAGACAGAGGCAAGTTACAACTCTTGCAATGTGACAGTTCAGAGGCATTAAATTTTTTAAATTTTATTTTTGCCCTTCAAATAATTAATCTTAAATAAACAATTATACAAAGATTGTAGTTTAGTATTTGGTTTAAAGCAATATTCCTTTTCTGCCTCAATGCAGCAACTTAATGTTTTTAAAAAGTCAAAGGGAAAGGATGACTCAGTGTGCAGCAAGGACCAGCAGGCAGCATGTCAGGAGTCCGTGTCCACTCTAGCCCTAAATCTCCCAAGATTACAACTATTAACAGTTAAATGTTCCTGTGTGCAAATCTTCAGAAATTTCTAGAAAAGAACATAAAGCCTCTTTTCAATACCTTGAAACTCTGTTGGAGATTACATCTAGACTGAGTTTAAAATTGTGCTGGCTTGATACTGCCAGGAAGCAGAGGAATTTTCTAGAATAAAGAAGCATTGGCAAGCAATGAAGAGTTGTTGCCTAAACTGTATTTTCTTGAATATGGAAAAAAATACATGAAAAATGCCTTTTTTAGTTTCAGATTACACATAATTGTCTTCCTTATCACAATAAGAAAAAGCTAAAAAGCAGCCATAACACTCTGTCTCCTACCAATATAAGTGGACTCATTTTAAATGAACAATTCCACAGAAGTAATGACTGCGGAATAGACTATGGACATACATGTTGTTCTAAGACTGGAGTGCCTGTCAAAGAGTGAAGTGCCATTAGGGGTAAAATTAAGGAGTGAACAAAAAAATGCTTACAACATTTGTTTATGTAAACAAGGTCGAGATTTTGAGGAATGTTAACTGGTATAGACTTGAACACCTAACATTATTCAGTTCCCCACATCTTGGTTAACTTACAGTGAATTTCAAGGTGCTTTTCTGATGGAATTACAGATGATGTTTATGCTGTGTATTTCATGTCCTAAAATTCTGCTATTCCTTACTGTCTCAGTTCTAGGAACTTCATGTTTACTTTAGAGAATCAGCATTACAACTGTCTACGTTATTTTGAACCTGAAGTCTATGATACATTCATTTTGAATTGACATGTTCCAAGCTCTATGCATCAGGAAAAATAAAAAGAAAAAAATTGTTTCCAAAGTATTTTGTAGCTGTTCTTTACTCTTTGAACTTCTCTCCTTTCCTGGAATTCATTGACACTTCTTACTATCCATTCTCTAGTAAAGAACCATGAAAACCAGTTTTCCAGGAAAAAACATGTAAGCTTATAACGTGACAAAAGACTTAAAAAAACTTAAAAAACAAAAAAAACCCTTATTATAATTTCTCCTCTACCTCCTGAGGAACAAATCAGAAATAGCAAGAAAAAACTGCAGCTTTTAAATTCAACATTTTTGCTTCATTTGCCACAGTGCTTTTTAGTATTGCTTGCTTTACTGCTGATCTTTTTATGTTGCTTTCAAACATGACATTACCGAAAGAAGTAATTTAAATCAGATTCAAAATGTGCATCTTAAGAGAGATGAGACATACATAAATGTCAGACTGTAGAATGACTGTTCAGGCTGCAGGCAAATGACAAGGCCCTGCTCTGAGATGAAGGTAACTGAAGAGAACATAAAACGACTAGAACTGGAAACAACAGGCATTTTCTGACAGACAAACAACAGAATGCAAACATCACCCTTTACTGATAAGTCCTTTTGCTGTTTCTCTGAGAAGCATTAGTAATTTCATCATCAGTGTGTCTAGATATAGATTAACATTTTAAGTATGCTCAGTGTAAATAAGTCTCAAATTACTTACGGTAAAATGCTTATTTATGTTACTGTAATAGATGGTTTTCATCTGTTATAAATCTCAGCATGTTACCCAAGAACACCTTCACGGTTTAAGGTAAGAATGAAGTCAGGGTATCAATCACATTTTAAATGAACAACTGTTTCCATAACCATTTTGCAGTGTGTGTCAGTGCAACAGCACAAATTATTTGCTTAAAATATCCTACAGTAGGGCAGTCACAAGCAGGGAGTGCATAAGTGGCACTCATTTCAATGGCCTATTGTGTACACACACTGCTGGAATCACAAGTTGCTGGAATCACAAGTTGCTGGAATCAGCATAAAGTACTAATGCTCAATATTTACTCAGCACATGCACAGAGACTCCTGCACAATATACAGAAATACGTTCAGCAACAACCAATCAAGCATCCCTCTAAACTTATCTGAATTACACATAAACCTGGCAGACACAAAGAAAGAGTCAGCTAAGACACCCTGCTGAGTGAAAAGCTTATCTGAAGTGGAGATTTAAAATCCTTTCCATTGTGAATCAAAAGCAGCTATTGTATTGCCAGTACTGCATGGATAAGAGACTGGACTGCAAAGAAAGCCAGCTACCAGAAAGAGAATGGAATAAAGTAAACAATATCCTACATAATCAGCTGCTTAATGTCATCTGCAATGTTGGCTAAAACTGTCTTGATTGCTAACTAACCTGTAGCTTGCTGGTAGCTCCTTTGCTGGATGAAAGGTAACAAAAAGGCTGATTTAAAAACAGTTTAAACAATTGTTTAAATGAGAGGAAAGAAAAGTTATGCCCATTAGAAAAAAAATTCACACAAGTGTGCACAGGGGTTAGAATGTGGGAAAAAAAGAGAATAAGGTATAGCACAACTAGAGAAAGAGGAGAGAAATCTCATTTATCATTTATAGTGAGTATTGGTGGGATGTTGTACAGAAATACTAAAGTCCACTAGACCAGCTACTAGTTGTCCAAGTTCACATCCTCATAGTAGGGTGAGATTTGTGCTAACAAACACAGATTTTTAATCCTGATCTATTCTGAAAGTTATCTTAATGAACTGCTTTCTTCTATGACAACTCACAGTTTATCCATTCAGTCCTTCTCACAAAAACCCACTGTCCTAGCTCACAGAATATTATTTTTCCTAAAGAAAAGCAACCAAACACACTGAAATATACAGGTGATTAGTATAATTTTATCAGAATTTTCTGATGTTTGGGTGGAGAAGATACCTTACCTGTTTTTCACATACTCAGAATCATAGTATAATAGAATCATCTTGTTTCGAAAAGACCTCTACAGTCAGAGTCCAAACACCAGTTTAGCACCACTAAACCATATCTGCCCAAGTGCCACATCCATGTGCCCCTTCCAGGACACCACTTCCAACCAGTGCTTGACAACCCTTTCTGTGAAGAGATTCTTCCTAATATCCAAACTAAACCTTCCCTGGCATAATTTGAGGTAATTTCCTTATGACCTGGAAGAAGAGAGAGAACCCCAACAGGCTACAACCTCCCTTCAGGCAGTTGTAGAGTGTGATGAGGTCTCTCCTGAGCTTCCTTTTCTCCAGGCTGAACACCTGCAGCTCCCTCAGCTGCTCCTCACAGGACTTGTGCACCAGACCCTTCACCAGCTCTGTTGCCCTTCTCTGGACATGTTTCAGCACCTCAATGCCCTTTTTAAAGTGAGGGGCCCAAAACTGAACATAGGATTCAAGGTGTGGCCTCACTAGTGTTGAGTACACAGGGGCGAAGACACTTAGACAGGTTTTCTGTAAGCTGAAAGAAACAATGGATTATCAAGTAACTCAGAATGTTTTAAAAAGGCAAAATACATGCACACTTGAACTGCTATCTTCTGAAAAAGTAATTTGTGTAATACTATCACATTTTACTTTTTTTGGCAAATTACCTTCATGTTTTAATCCATGTTCCTTCTGTTCTGCCAGCAGTTTCTCACTTTTCTTGCAAATGTAACATCTGAAAACAAAAATACCTTTCAATTCCTGAAAGTCCTCCACTAATATTCATTTCAACTTTTTTATTTTACCCAGTCATTACAAGATCTTCTCCCATCACAAGATGCACCACAGCATTGACAATCCTCATGGCATGAATCATCATAGCCCTGCAGGCAACGCAGTTTTAAAGTACAGTTCTAAAGATTGCTGGATGTCAGAGGTAACAGCACCAGAGAGCCACAAGATCACCCAGGTTGGAAGGGATCTCTGATGTGATCAAAGTTGGTCTCACAGCAGAGCTCAAAGTTGGTCCTACAGGATCAGGATGTTCACTGTCTAATTCAGTTGAGTTTTGAGGATTTGTGAGGGTAAAGTCCACAGACCCCTGGGCACCTTCTCCAACATTTGACTGCTCTACCATTGAAAGCCACTGACATACTGGACAAAGGCCATCTCACAAGTGCTGAGTGCAGGGGAAGAATCATTCCTGACCTGTTGACTTCCCTCCTGTTTAGAAAACTCAGTGTGTAATGTGGGCTTTCCTTGCTGCAAGGACATACTGCTAATTCAGGTACAGCTGTTGCTCACCAGGATCCTGAAATTATTTTTGGCAGAGCTGCCTTCAATCCAGTCAGTGACCAGTTAACACTCTTGCATGGGACAATTTCAGCCCCAGTACAGGACATCTACATCTTCTGAACTTCAGGAGATTCCTATCAGCCATTTCTTCTGCCAATGACGATCCCTCTGAGTAGCAGCCCCGACTTTCAAGATAAACCACACCTCCCAATCTGGTATCATCCATAAAATTGCTGAGAGCACATTTTCTGAGACTGTCCCAGTCATTAATAAGGACATTGCACAGTATTAGGCCCAATATTCCCAAGGGACACCACTAGTAATTGGCTGCCAGCCAGACTTGGCATTCACAACTATTCTAGTAGTCCAGCCAGTTTTTCACCCACCCACTTACCTAGTCCACACCTCATCAAGTTAGTTTTAAGAATCCTACAGCAAACAGGACCAAAGGTCTTGCTAAAATCAAGGTATGCAACATCCACTGTTTCCCCTTCTTCCAGGAACATGGGGACATATATGGCCTGAGGTGAGACTACATCAGTGAAAAATGGGGTAAAGGAGTAACTTTGCAGCCTTTTTGATATCTCTTATCACTACGTTCCCCATGCCACTAAGCAGCAAGCCCACAGTTCCTTCAGCCTTTTGTTATGATCAGTATGTCTAAATAATCTCTTCATAAAAAGCAACACCCTCCACATCCCTCACTGATTTCAACTCTGCCTCAATTTCTCAATTTCATTCCTGCAAGTTTAAGCAATGGTGTTCTTCTGAAGTGACCTATTTTACTTTCACCTTGTATTTACTACTCAATTCCTTGCTCATCCAAATTGCTTTTCTGTCCTAGTTATTCAAGTTTCTGAGCATCAGAATGGATTATTCTTGAACTTTGAGGAGGTACCAACTAACTCTCCTATGCCTCTTTGTACACCAGGACAGCTTCCCATGGAAGTCTTTGTACTCTCACAGTCACCACTGCCAAAACTGCCCTCAACCATCAGATCCCCACTTTTTATCCTCTGTAACAAGACCAGCAGTTGTTCTAGCCAGCCTGTCAATTACCTCATTACCACACTCCAGGATTCTCCTAAATTGCTTGTGCCTGGTCTTATTGCCCTTCCAGCAATTATCAGGAAGTAAAAAATCCCCTGTGAGGCACGAGGCATTCCTTACTCCATTCCTGAGACCTGGATGACAGCTTTCTCCCTCTGGAGCCTCCCCTGCATCAGGGCACCTGATGGGTTGGGACAGTTGCTCCAGCTGATACTGGAGTCTGATCTCTAGTGTGTCACAGCACTAGCACAGCAGTCTTATTGTTTCTGGACAAAGTTTGTGGCTCCTCTGTATCCTGTGCTGTGCTGTTTGGTGCTGTGACAAGCACTTTATCTCTGATAGCTAAATTCATGTACAAAGAAGAATAAAAGACACTAGTGCATAACTTCAAGCAGGTGAAAGCAAAGAGAAAGGAAGGAGCACTGGGAGATTAAGGCAGGCTCCCTGACTAAAGAAACAAGTGAAGAATATCACACAGAATTCATACAGCATCACAGTAGGATACAAAGAAACAGGCTAAATAGGCTGATTCCTGAGAGGACTTGTTCTCAGGACAAGCCATACCAGTTGTTCTTACAGCACTTAAAACAACTACTAAAACAGATCCAGCTACAATGTGAATACTTGAGAATTTCTGAATTATTATTTCTATTTGTAGAAGCTACAAGGCATCCAGATTTTTGATTCCTTAGTAGCAACACAGTATATTATCCTCAGCATCTTGCAACTGGGTCATGTACTGTTATATTTTGCTTCACTTAAAACTGAGGGAGAAGGAGAACCAGCTAACAAAATTTTATTAGATTTTTGTTTAATGACCTGATAAAATGAGGTGTTCTTTTTAATGAGTCAATAATTGTTTTTACAAGCTTATCTCTTTTAGAGTAAGTGTTTTCATATTAAAACCAACAGTTCTGTAACCTCTATTTATGTACAGGCCTTTATAAACAGTTCACACCAAATATCCAGAGATAAACATTATCCTACCCCGTTCTGCAGCTCTCTTTATCTCGTGGAGATCCATGCGTGTGTTTTGCTGGTTGATAAGCAATTGTTCCTTCATAATAATGATGAGAAAGAAAAGTCTTGAAGCCTACATAAGAAAGACATTATGCAGCATTAAGTCCCTATAAGTCCACATGGCAAACATCTATGCATACATCCCTTGATTTTTCCTCTCCTTCCTTCTCTAAGGACTGCAAAACAACAGTAGCTCTCCTCAAGCTCAGAAATCTTTTTCTTACAATGCTTTAGACTGTAAGGAACAAGAAAATACCACAGCACTACTCCAATGTCTTAACATTTGTCAGAAGTGCCATTATTTCACTTCACATCTTTAAAAACCACCTAAAAATTTAGTTATATATCACTGTTGAATCTTAAAATTGGCCTGCACTAAAATTCTCCTCATGCATCTTCTTTCCCTAGCACAAGACAAATCAAACAAGGCAAAAGATACTTTCCACTAGCATAGAATTTATCCAAGTATTAGGTAACAAGATTAAATCACTCATCTCTCTCTAATGAGTGCTAGAATAAGGGCAAAATTAGTAATTCATTCCATCAGCTGAACGTTCAAGACATGAGTGCATATCTCTCTTGAAGTGACTAAATAGAAAGTCAAAATGATTAGGACAGAGAAGTTATTACTTTTTAGGCCATTTTCAGTAGGTGGCACATATTCAACACAAGTCTGTTGAGCTCACTTTCAATGTTAACCCAAAAGTTACAGAGCTTTATATAATGTGATCTAACATATTTGGTGCTACAAGGAGTTTAAAATCAGGTTCAGTCTGTTTCTGGTGTTTACAAGCTTCAAAGAAGGTTGGTTTGGAGAGAGTAAACCAACTGCTCCAATATGTTTACACGCTGACAAAAGAATGTAGTAATTAAAAAAATTACCTGAGTAGTCATATCTCATTGGACCCATCCACCTCTTCTTCTCACTATCTTTTAATATATCTCCATAAAAACCATAACCCAGCAATGACACAGAGTATTTCAAAAATGTGTTGTTGTGATGTACAGAAGAGACATCCAGAGGCTGACAGTCACCTATGAAGATTAGGAGTGCAAGAGTCTGTCAAACCTTATTTTATTTGCAGCTGCAAGCATCATAGTAACTTTAACATTGCAAAGTCATTAAAAATAAAAAATATATATTGACATAAATGCAATATGTATGTCATAAATGCATATACTTCTTACACATGAAGAAAAGGAAAAATAATTTTAATACTAATTAAATCTCTGACTTTAAAAGCATTAAACACTAAGTGAGAAGAAAGGGGTCAGTGTGCTAAAAATGTGTAATGAAGAATTGGCACTCCTTTACTCCATAGCAGTAGGAAGGGATACAGTCACGGAACTATTTAGATTGGAAAAGGCCTTTGGGATCATCAGTTCCAAACGTCAGCCCAGCCCTGTCAAGGCCACTATTAAACCATGGCCCCAAGTGCCACATCTACACATCGTCTAAACATCTCCAGGGATGGTGAATCAACCACTTCCCTGGGCACCCTGTGTCAATGCTTGACAGCCTCCTTCCCTAAGCAGATTGATGCAGTATCTCCTGTCCATCTCCTGGGTACTACTCAAAACTCTATGTCGTAGTATCAGAGGATAAATGAAGCTGGAAGGAGCCTTTGGAGGTTTCCCATCAAACCTTCCACTCAAACCAGGTTCAGCTATGAGGTCAGATCAGGTTACTCAGGGCTTATCCAGACAAGTCCTGGAAATTCATAAGAACAAAGAGCATCTCCTTCTCTGATGTCTTCCACATGCAAGTTTTGGAGTGGGTGTGGGATGGTGGGAGTTGTGGGAGTGGGGCTTTTTTCTTGTTTAGTATTTTGGAGGGGGGTTTTTTTGTTTCACAGGGAGGTTGGACCAGATGATCCACTGTGGTCCCTTTCAACCTGACCCATTCTGTGATTCTGGGACTTAGTAACACAGCTAAAATACTATGATATACTAAACCCACGTCTTTCTAATCCTAGTCCAAAGGCCTTAACTCCACAGATGCTGAACAGAGTTAATCATAGGTTAGTAAGACAAGCAGATGTGTAAATCTTTGCAACACCAGATCCTAAAATTGCAACAGTTAGATACTCAATAATGATATCAGAAGGTATCATAACCCTAACTTGGCAAGGGAATATTGAATTGCCCAGGACAACTGGACAATTAGCACAAAATACTGCTATTCAAGTGTACATGGATTTCTCAAAGCTTTCTCAAAGATAGATATACACATATATATAGCGAGAGTTATAGTCCAACAACTGCTGCTGCTTATTGCATTTTACTATTTTCAAAAGAATAACAGAATTCAAGAAAACTTCAGCATAAAATTTTCGAAATATTATGATCCCTTGAAAACAATGAATTACTATAGAGAAAGCAGTTAGTTTTTAACCTCCTGTATTTCAAATCAGACTTAAATCCCAGAAAAAATCTGTGTATTTCAACTCAGCCATTATGTTCAAGTTATATTTCACAGACATAAAGAAAGAACTAAATGAAAATAGTATTTTGAGCTACTTTCATCATTTTTGTAACAAAACAGAAAACTGCAACCACCCACCTAAAATGATATGAAGAGCTGAAGTTACTGGATCAGAAATGCCAACAGTTGAATAGCATATACAATCTGTTGATCCTGAAAAATAAAAAAACTAGACATCAATTTGTATCTTTGCAAAACAAGTATTATCGGCACAGTCCTCCAAATTATGTTTCTTTGGTTTGCTCCTTTCTATTTTATGGAACAAAGTAAATAACAGGGATACTGTATTATTATTTTTATTATTCAAACTGTAACATCCCCCCATAAATACAAGTTATTGCTCTCCATACAAACTACAAAAATTTCACAATATAAGCAATAAATATATAGCAGTTAGTGAAGGAAAGTAAGTTAATGTACACAGAAAATTTCATGATTATTGCTTTTATATTAAATGAGGCAGGCATATATTGATTGTCCTCTGTTCAAGATTTCTTGCTCATTGAGATGTCATGAAAAAAAGAGAAATCGACCAGTCTGCTGTTTTTTGTGCTACTGATCTAAATTTCAGGATGTCATCATATACCAGAAACTTCTGCTCTGTTCCATTATTTGAAAATTAGTAAAATACTTGCTTTCAGGAATTAGTTTCTAAATAGGGTAACAAAATGGATAGAGATGTACCTTTACAGTCTTGATGCAAAATACCTACAAGAAGAAAGGGGGAAACTTTAGGTTTCACCTATATGCTGTTTAGAAATGGACAATTCTCCCTGTTCCCTGTAGAAAACAAGAGCCTAACACAGGGATCTGGTTTCTACTCTGCAGCAGGGACTTGGAACTCAGATCCAGACATACAGAAGTGTATTTGATGCAGCACCTAACTTTGAATTTATCTTACATTTTCGCCCATCCCTTCCATGAAACTGAATTCCTTCAAAGTCAAGGGTAGGTATCTGAAAAGATAAACTTTGTCCACACACATGTTCTCAGATTTCCTACCAATATATTAAGCACAAGAGCGGCTCAAATACAGTGTACCTGATATCTGAGGCCTTATCAAATTGAAATAGAAACTAAAAATGGAAGAATAAGCAACCATTATTTAAAAACCACTTTTAATTATTTTTCACTTTGGAAATAGTCAGGGCATTAGCAGTCAAGAATACTAGCAAAGAAAATCTTTTCAGAAAGTTGACATCACTTCCCCTGCCTGTGAATGGCACAACAGAAGCTTCTACGAAGTAAACGCTCTGCAAAAATCTGCCACAGTGAA
The DNA here is from genome assembly GCA_013397195.1 of Hylia prasina. Lineage (NCBI taxonomy): Eukaryota > Metazoa > Chordata > Aves > Passeriformes > Sylviidae > Hylia > Hylia prasina. The sequence continues at coordinate 58,110 of VYXD01016265.1, forward strand.
CAAGCAGCAGCTCCAGCAGCCAATTAAACAGAATATAACAGAACTGCAGGACAAATGAAAAAGTGTGACTAAATAGATCTCTTGCTACAAGGCTGAGGTTCAAGACCATGCCAGTGTACCATTACAGGCATATGCCATTGCAGGACAGACGACTCCAATTTCCCTTAGTATCACAACAGATGAGGTACACAGATGATGATCTCATGTCACATTTAAAGTTCTATAGCAGGAAATATTAAATGGACTTCTGAAGCTGAAGCTATACTTTACTGCCAAGTTTCATATTGTCTCCTATTGCTCATGAACAGAAAATCCTGACTACTTATTGAAAAGAAAAACAATCACTGAGAGATCTGACCTAAACTTCTACTGCTGAATGTACAAGCCTAACACTTTATCCAACATTTCTCATTTCTTCCAGATTTGTGTGTATTATGCTCCTAGAACTATCTCAATCACATTTGTCTTGACGTAAACAGAGCTTCCAAGCAGTTTTACGCTACAGATGGGAGGAGAAGAGGGGCATTCATGCAAGCTCCACTTCAGTGCTGGAGGCTCATCTCCTTATGATCTTCTACATTCAATTAAAAGCTGATTCAACTGTTTGTCAATTACACAGAACTTATTTTCATTTCTATTCATTAGCTAGCAAGGAAGGGCTAAAATTAAAACTGAAGTCTGAATTAATTCTGAGATTCTAAAATGGGAGACTGGGGATCATACCAACAGTAAAACACTGTTGGTTTCTTTCCTCTTGGAGCTGGTAGTATGGAGCAACAAAACCAATGACCTATTTACATGGATGTAACTACTATGGCATTCCTCATGCTCATGAAAACAGAATGTAACTTGTCCTAACACCACACCAAGCATGAACCTAACAGTACTTTAAAGGTCACACAAATGTTCATGATGACTAAGGGTTTGAATTCTTTTGAATACTTGACCAAACTAGACTTCTAGACCATTAGGTAGATCTTCACTAGATGTGGAATCTACAACAGCTGAAACAGCACTCTGAACAGATGCTCACACAAACCCACCAAAATCTGGGTTGTTTCATCAGTACAAGTCTAATATGAAAAGCGGAATTAGAATGTAAATATAGCTTGAATAATATCCCATGATTAATATATTAGGATTGCCAGAGCACTGAGCTTGGGCAAGAAGCTTCCCATAGAGCATGACTCTTGACTAATGTTAAATGGTGGCTACTGTACACTCTGGCTAAACCAACAGAAAAATTATATACATACTCTGCCAGATTTTCTTTGGGGATTTTTAAGGGCAACAGGCTGAGTGAAGGAACATAAAAGAGGTTTTTATGGGTTGCAGAGAACTACATGCAAATGTGAAGAAAGTAGTTGGACTGCTTGATAACTGGGTCCTAATTCACTTCAAAAAAAAAAAAAAGTCAGGAAAATAGTCAGTATAGAAACTAATTATTGCATTGGTTTGCTAGTAGAGAAGAAAATCAGTATGCAAAGCAATGATTAAGTTTCAGGTTAAGACACACACAGCTATATGTCTGCATGTTACACTGCAGACAATATGCCAGAGCTTCTGTTCTGTCCCAGGACAGCTTGTCAGGAATAGCTGATGGCAGCTTCAGCTTGAGTCAAGGTACTCACACACAGTCTCAGTGGAAGGGCCTTAGGAAGCAAGACATCTGCATGTGACAAGCAGATGCAACAGAAGATTAACAGGCTCTGCTGATCCTATTGACCAGATGCCCCCTGCTATCATATAGTTTAGATGCCCATCTCACTTGCAGACGCCAAATGGAAGCATGCAAATCTGAATGTCAGTTTAAAACAGAAAATTACCCTAAGGAGATTAATTCCTTTATCTAAAATGCCACCAACCACCAGTGCTGCAGATTAGTCTGCTTGTCCTCCAACTCCTACTCTAGTACTACAATCACCTTGCATAGGGCCAGTACATTTCAATGACAGTGCCACCACACCACCATACCACAGGTAAGTGCTAAATGTCTGAGTTCTCCCAGCTAAAGAGAGCTTTCATCCCAGATACTTTGATATTAAGAACTCACTGAAAACATGAAATATGTAGAGGGCACAACAACTTGTCTTTGTTAAAGCAGGTATAATTACCTTGAATATCTTCCCTACAGCACTCATTTTCCCCCCAGAGTCCATTTTTTATTAGGAGGTATCATACAGCCACATAGTTGTTACACAGGCAAGTTCTTCTGTGTTCTTTTCTTCCACAAGTATGAAAAATGCAATCTTGTATATAAATACATTTAATGATATAAAAATTAAGGAAATCCTTCCTTTTAATTAAACAATCACAAGGAGGAATGATCAAGCTAATTTTTAAAGTATGAAAGAGCACGTACTCTGCATAAGTAAGTTTTGCTAAAGCAATAATAAAGAAAGCAAAGTGAGGGACTGCATTACACAGAATGCAGTACAGCTAAATCACCATATTTCCCTTTTGCATGTGAACATTGCCAGATATTTGTGAGCAGACAAGTCATGCAGAGGTGTATACTCAGACACCACCACACAAGTTTAAATTGGTAACAGAACCAGCAAAGTAGTTAAGCAAAATCAGGTAATTTGCTGGTTGTATGGAAGAGTTCATGCCATTGATTGGTGGACCATCAACAGACAAAGTGCTGGACTTAATAATCTGAATCATGATTAGACTACTAACTTACAACTAAGATTTCTTAAACCAAAACACACACGTGGTATGGGCTACAAATATTCATTTTTCTGCTTTTATTGATGGAAAACTAAACAAATTACAAACAACTGAAGTACCATATTAAGCAGGTGACGGAAGTCAGCTAGATGTTGATCCTATGGAAAACAGTGAATTTAATAAACAAACAAATACTTTGAGAGCTCATGAGCATTGCTCTGTGTGAGATACTCTTGACAGAGGCAGGTGCTCCCACAGCACCCACAGAATCCTCAGAAAAATTAGTATAAGAATAGTATTTGTAATGAAAACAGGTAGAATAGCAGCTTCAGCAGGGGTCTCATATTTGTGCAGAGTTTTTGTGAATCCATTATCCAGGCAGTCATCGCATAGATGAAATGTCAGGTAAGCTGCCCTAATGACAGAGTAAATGCATGCTTTTGGATGAAACAGCATTCAATATTTTGAAAAATTTTACAAAACTACTTTTCTGAGAAGTGATTTTTAAATGAGAAGGAGCTGGCACATTCAAAAGTAAGGGGAGAAGTTACTGCTACAGAGAGATGAAGGGTCTGGGCTTACACCCAGATGTACCTACTCGAAGTTTTATACATCTTCCTTTCTGCAAACAGAAACCAAGAAGTTGCGTTTAACATCTGCAGAGCAACAGATTGGCTTAAAAAGAAACAGTCCAGAAAGACTTTGGGGTAGGATTGTTTTGGTAGATAACTACTTCAGCATAAGTTCAGTAACACAGAACAACAAAAATGAATTAATCTAATAGTGGCAGATTTTAGAGATGAAATAAACATCACAGGAATAAGTAACATTGACTTACTTGTCTCCATGGCAAGCCCACTATATGAAATGCAGTTTTAGCCCTAAGACTTTCATTTCAAGAAGTTTAATGGATGTAAAATACTGAAGGAGGAACATAAAACATGCACTTCAGATTTCAAAGTGGATATATTCAACTTTGAAATGAGATGCTAACTAAATGGCAAAGATCATTAAATATTATAAGCACTGTAGCTGAGAAGGCTGAGAACAGATCACTTGGAGTAATTAAACAAGAAAGATAGCTTTTATTGCTATGCTTTAACACATTTTTAAGATAACTTTTACACTCTAAATCACAGTGGTATGAGTCCAGTCACACTTCACAACTTGAACCTATTTTTAAAGTTTGCGAATGAATTCTCCATCTTTTTCCTGTATTACATTCACACAGGAAGCCTGTACTGTCTTTGGAATTCTTAACATCAACAGTCTGATTATAATCATACTGCATCCTTCAATCCTAAACATTACAGAGCTGACTACTAGAACACAGAGTGATCTGTGGAAGATCTAGAAGCCTAAAATCACTATAGTTACTAATTTTGTGTCTATACTTTGTTCAATATTCCCAAGTGCTATGATTTACCCCTACAGTGGGTTGCAGTTTTTGCAATGAATGCAGTACAACACAGAGTGAAGTGCGTTTTTTTTCCTATCTACTAAGATCATTAAGAGTATTTAATCTAGTAAATTCTTTTAAACTAAAAAAGAACAGCAGTTGACAGGTCTGTCCTCCAGTCTAGGCCAAGTGTAATAAGAAAAGCAAATTACTTTGACTTAATCCAGAGGGTGTAATTTTAATACTAAAACATTTGGATGAAACCTCAGTGTCCAAGCTGTATCAGGAATGATTCTCTGTTTTTAATTTTGGAGACATATTCATTCAGACTAATCTGAATGCAGAGAGAGCACACGGCTGAAAGTACTTTTAAGGCTCGTAAGAAATAACTACCTTTTAAGGCTGAAAGGAAGAAATAACTAAGGAGAGGTTTTCAGAGATGCACTACAGCCTCTAAGTACTCTCAACAGCAAATCCATCTACAATGGCAAATAGTCAATTTCTACTGGCAGATTTGAAGAATGGCTGCAACTAAAAGAAATTCAAGTTAAAACTGCCATTTGAGTAGAAGTCTTTTATCCATGTCAACAAAACCACAAATTATTTAATGGGAATGTTCCATAATGCATAAGAATAAATGATATTTTTCAACCATAAGATACAATAAGGAAAGAGGCTATTGGAAAACTGACATAACTGTTAAAAAAAACAAAAACAAAAAAACCCCAGCCAAGCTCCTTGGAGCCAAGCCACCAAGACTTGCTCCAGAAAGTTAGAATCATGATTTACAAATAGTATTCAACATTCAAAAAAAAGAGCCTGCACAATGGAATTCTGCTATGAAATACAGCTTATCACTGAAACCCAGTCATATAGGTAAGTGTTTTAGCACTGAATCTCTTTCATTTATAATTCTGAACCATTGTACAGTTAAATTGTCAGTCTCTGAGCAAAGACTATGTGCTGAATTTAGTGTTTGTCTGAATACAGAAACTGTTTAATCACAGCCACAAACCACAGCCTGCCCCATTTCTCTTAACACAATGTGATACCAGGAACTAAGTGCTAAAAAAGGCAAAACCAGTGACCCACTGACACCTTAACCCAGGCTCCTGTCACCACTGAGTAAACCAGCTCTATGCATCAGAAGACACACAGAGCTTTAGATCCTCATCTCTAAACTATGGGTAGTCTTTGTTTTCAATATCTTAATAAGTTCTTAAGATACTTAAAAAAAGGTTGGTTATAAAGAAGTTGAAAGAACACAATGGATGAAGTCTTATTAGATGTATGATTAGTATTTATTATTACTTTTGACTTGCTGTATTTCAGGACTGTCGGTTTAGTTTAAAAAAAAAAAAGTCTTCTTAAGAATTTCTCTTATTTTTGGAACAGACTTCTTGCAGTAGTGATAGAACTAGAGAATCTTTTGGGGTCAATACATGGCCAGAACTCCATTACATCAAGCAAAGATGAATAGAGAATAGCTTCACCATGGTCTGGAAAAATACAAACCAGAACAAAACACCAAACCTTGGTGCTTTCAGGGAGGGTTTAACTATTTCATACTCAATTTAAGGTCACTGTAATGACTAAATGTGTTAAGATTTGTCCAGTGACTTGACTACCTTTTTAACGAAATAAGCACTTTGCCATATATACAGCAATGGATCATTTTAAATACTGCACAATATACAAACAGATCAAGATATATATTATTCTCTCTATTTCCAAACACTTAATTAATAGAACTTTAAGGCCAGCTTCCTTACACATCATTATAAATAATTTTTGAGAGATGTGAATGACAACTTGGAGAAAATATTTGAACTATAGCACTGATTACAAGGCTGTACCTCATGTCAGTTCAAGAAAAAGAACATACAGTATACATTCAAATAGCAAAAGGATACAGTGGACAAAACAAACAAAACATGAAAATATGTAAGGGAAGTAACATGTTAACAAAATTAAAATATCATTGAAGATCATACTTTTTTGGTGCTATTGGAAAAAAATGCATTAAGAAAATATTGAAAAAGCAAAGTTAATCTTTCCTGAGGACAAAGAAATAGCTCTTAATATTGAGAGCTCTTGGTATTGTTTTTTCAATTGCATCTTCTTATGGTCACATATCACCAGTAGCCAAAATCTTCTGAAACCAGTCACATAAGCAAAAACCATTAGTTCAAGAGATTTGCCGAAGTAAGAAAAAGGAGAAGAAGAACACTTCAAGGTCTATTCTTGTGAAGTTTATTATACATACTGACTTTAATACAAAGCTTTAACAAGTAAAATCAGAATATACTTAAATACAGTAGGGGGGTGAAAAACCCTAAGGGGATATTCACATTGTAACTTTTAGATACCCAACATTCATTATACTGCAAGCAGAAAAGGTTAAGCTTCTTGCAAGCAACAACTCAGATCATTTGGGTCTGGATGCATTTTTCACAAAGATGTAAGGAGTATAAAATTAAGCCATCTATAGCTTGAGAGTACAAACATCGTATTTCACTTGGTATATTTTTACAACCTGTGCTAAATTTTCTCAGACACCTTTATTTTAATTCTAACCAGAAGTTCACAGTGTTTATTTCATGTCCAGTTCCTCAATTCAAAGCCCAAGTGTGAGGCAAGAAAAGTGATCAGCATAGAAAGGATACTGGACTGTCCATCTGTATTCCTACAGACACCTCAAAATTACTGATTCTGTTAAACAGTTACAACTGTTAATTCAGTTCTGTAAGAGAAAGCAATCTTGTTAATCTGCTTTTGAAGGAATCTTTGAGGACCAAATGGGCAGGATGAGGTAACAGCTGGGACACCAGATTGAAAACAGCTGGACGGATCCAAAGAATGCCTTTAAGGTCAATAACAATAACAATAATGTATCTAGAAACACCTCAATTTGAAGAATGAGTTCTCTCAAATGACAGCAGTCAGGACGGCCTGAAAAAGTGGCTGACATTGAGAACTGTGAATGGGCAGCACCTCTAACACGGGGCAGGAAACTGCAACTTGATCTGGAAAACAAGAACTGTTCCTCAGCTGTACTTGCTGTGAGAACAAATGGAAGAAAAGAGAGTCCAGAAATCTTAGCATTTGTTTGGAGTTTGCCAGACTTGTGGAAAGTTCTCATTATAATTCTAAGTAAATTTGTGGAGGATTTGGAACGGGAAAAATATTTATCAGGTACATTTCTGTTTAGTAAGTTCCACTCCTTAATGTGCTTAGAACGGTACTACTGTCAACATCTTACCTCATATTAACACCCAGTAAGCCACAAAAAAAGAAATAGTAATTAAATTCTGAAGTCATACATTAAGATTTTATTTCCTTTAAAAAATATTCTTCCTAAAAAAATTGCATGTGATCAATAATTTTATAGGGATACAAACAGCTTTAGTTAGGTGTCTTGAGAGAATATCATTGCTCAGATCTTACACGTAGGCCTAAATCCAAGAAGTTATGAATAAGAAAAAAATTCAAGAATTAATGAATAAAGTAAACTGAAAGTTAACCCTTTCTTACCAGCAGGAATTATGCCAATCCTTATATTGCACTGGACTAACGATGCTTTGGGATTATTTTGGTCTATGCCAGAGTCCTTCTGCATTCTTCCAATGAGACCATGCATCACTTCACTGAACATGCCGTCCCCACCAACACAAACAACACTGCCAGGAAACACAAATTAGAATGCACACTAACAGTCAATAAACAACACAGCAAGTGTTCTACTTAGAGCATGCACTGGGCACACCAAAAATAGTTCTTCTATTCTCTTCCTCCATTTTTACAGGATATAGTACCCCACAGTCAACTAGGCAATTAACAAAAAGCAGAAAAAATTCAAGCTACAAACTGCAAATGCACCTAGACGTATCTGTAACATTAGGAGAAAATGTTGGAATGCAACCTGCAAAAATCTTTATCTTCTACTACTCTGTGCAGACAGACAAATATTAGTAGAAATTCACTATACAAATAAAACACTGAACAGGACTGTACACACAGCTTTTGAAGTACACAAAATGGAAAGAGTACCTTTACTAAAAAGGGAAAGTTAATATTTGCCACTTCAGGCAGAAGTATATTTTACACTATTTAATAGGAATATACAGTAGATGAAAGCCAAAATCCAGAAAAGTGCACGCCTGCATCTTCTTTTGAACATACTCAGATCCCATCAAACAGACAGAAGTCATGTATATCTAGATAACCATTCATAATGAGAGAGAGTTCTAAATATTACCAGATGTAAAACTTTGTTTCACAAATTTAATTTAGGTCATAGCTGGTATAGCAGCTACACAGATCCTGAATATGTTAAAGCTCAGCAGAGAGTCCATAGCCAATCAAATACTAGGAATAAAAAGACTCTTTTATAGTAGTACACATTTTAAGAACAATCAAATGCACTCTGCACACTAAAAGCATAAACATTCTTTAACTAAAAAAACTAATTCAAATACACTTTAAAGGAACACATGAGAAATCCAGAATTACATATGTAGCTCGTAGCACACAAATCTAGAAATGTATACTGTTATCTATAGCAGTAATTTCCAACTCTTAAACTCATACTCTTTCACATCATCAGCAACAGATATTGCAGAATGAGCACTTATTTCACAAGACTAACTTTAAAGTATAGATGAATTAAATTTAGTTATTATTCCACTTTCAGCAGATGGAAAGCTTGAAAAAAACAGTCATTTTTTTCCATGAATGGTGAAGACATTCTTAAAAATGTGAAATCTCCAACTCTAAGTTAAGATCTAGGAGACTGAGAGAGAAGGAATAAAGGGATATTTGTTTTCAATTTTTGTAATTTTTTTCTCTTCCCATAGCTTAACTACACTATTCCTCAATTTGAGCCTTATCTTTCTCTGCAGACTTAAAAAAATGGGCTAAGGAAACAAAAATTTCCATTACAGTTCAAGGTCAGTGTTGTCTCAGTACTAGTTTTCTCAAAACTCCATCCAGCCTGGCATTTAACACTTCCAGGATGGGGTATCCATGAGTTCTCTGAGCAGTCTGTTCCAGTGCCTTTCCACTCTCACAGCAAAGAATTTCTTCCTTAAACCTAATCCAAACCTTCCCTCTTTCAGTTTAAAATCATTCCCTCTTGTCCTATTGTTACATGCCCTTGTAAAATGTCCCTCTCCAGCCTCCTTTTAAGTCCCCTTGAGGTACTGAAAGGTGCTCTAAAGCCTCCCTGGAGCCTTCCCTTCTTCAGGCTGAAGAAGCTCAGCTCTCCCAACCTGTCTTCACAGGAGAGGTGCTCCAGCCCTCTGAGCACCTTCTATATCAAAAAATATATATATCTCCAGGCTCAGAGGGGACACTTACGTCTACATCTATCAAAGGTAAATATGATAAAGAACTGCACATATGCAATAACAGCACAACCAAATTCACAGCGAACATTGGAAGACCAATGTACAAGTCAGACATGATGATACGTGAAGGCCTCTGGTGAAAAATGTCTGAGTGAAAAACATCTTAGAATGATTCTTACTCTTGGGGTTTGTTTTACTAGAGGGCAAGCATTTCACTTTTTAGATAGATGATAACAGAAAACAGCATCTGCTAGAGGACTTCAGAAACTAATCCACAAGGTCCCTTTTTCATCTCAACCATTCTGTGAACTAACTCAAAAAGTAGGAAAAGAACCCCAACTAGAAACAATTTTACAAAGGCTTATGCAACAGATTATATGCATAAGAAAACAGTGATACATGTCACTTATTCCAAAAATGGTTATTACCTGCATAACACTACAGCATGTTCTAATTGTCTAATTTGTACAGTGATGTACAAAACCCTGCTATGTTGTAACCAAATGAGTATTTTAAGTAACTGCTTAAAGAAAAGCTGTTCTATCACTCAGCTATTAGGTGACTACATTCACCATAAGAAATTCCTATAAGGCAAAATAGGAAGAACAAACAGGAAACACACATAAGCAGCCGCCTAAAGTAAAACATTTCAAGAAGCAAATATCATTAAGAATCCCGTATCTACTTGCAGAATTCCATGTATGGCTTTGCCAAATAGGGAATCTGAAGATGAAATGAAGAAATTAATCATTGAATGAAGGAAAAGCCACACATCAGAACCAGTCTACGGGGACAGCTGAACATCAATTAGATGCAGGAATCCAAAGACCCTTTTACTGTATGCAAGCAAAGTCAAACCTGAAGAAACACACCTTTATGTGGTTCAATAATTTTTTAAATTTTCCAGATGACCACATAAACTGTTATTTAAAAAGTAGTATTAATTCAGGAAGTCCTTTCTAACATCAGTGTTGACCACAGAAAAAGAGTTGTAAATTACGGACAAAAGTCAAGCTTGGAAAGACAGGCTGCAGATCCTAAGCAAACTGCCATTCAGGCCCAGCCCAGGAATAGAAGAATCATAAGGTTCTAAAAAGATGCAGTTCTCTGTCCTATTGTTCACCTTGTTAGAGATAAAAACACCCCCAAAAAACAGCAAAGGAAAAAAAAAATCTACAATATGAGACTTTGAATTTGCCAAAAACACTTCAGATACTACCACAATTGGTCACTGCCACCTGCTGTAAAAGACAATTTGCTAGGAGTGGACATGGGCTCATTGCCTCCCTTTCTGCTCTGTATTGCAATTTCCCCAACCATCAGTACACTTATTTCAAATCACAAATCAAATGAAAAAAATATAACAACTAACTAGGTTTTTCTAGGATCAATGTTTCCCTTCCTTGAACTTCCGAAAAATTAAGAAAAATCACAGCACAGACAAAACTATTTATTTGAAGGCAAGTCATTTTAAAGCAGGTGAAGTCTGGGAAGTCAGCCTATGGATGTCATTTCTTACTAACACCATTTCCCAACATCATGCCCTTACTCAACACAGACAAAGTATAAAGCGAAGTACTACAGAAAAGTACTCTGAAAAGCCTGAATGTGTTTTCCTTTTGCAATTTACCAGTTTAAACATACCTGTCAACAGGCACAAGATACAATTTTAAAATACTGTAGTTGTGAGAGTTTATCTGCATATATTTTCATGTTTTGCAGACTTGTAACTTGTTTCATGTCATGAACTGGAAACTGAAATTACTAGCTTTTTTATTAAAATATTTTGCTTCTACAGCAGACTTAATAATGGAATGCAAGATCACCATTCAGTCAGGTCTTATTTTAAAGCAGTAACTCCAAAACAGAAGAAATGCAAATAAAGCCAAATGATGCAGCCACTATTGAACAGTCACCTACAGCAAGAGGAACTACCTGAAACATTTCTGAACAGTCCATTTTTTTTTTTTTTACACACAGGCTGAATGCTACTGGTGCAGAACTCATGTATGTCAAGACCACAAAACATTTCTGGGTAGCTTTTGAGCTATTACAGAATGCTCAACTGAGCAGAATTAATCTTACAATCATCTTTTGAACACAAATCTCATGCAAACATTGTTATACTATGCTTCAATATATTGTGTTGAACAAGTTTACTGAAACCGTTTATTTTTCTTTCTATACTCCTACATGTGGATCTCCTACAAAAAGGAACACACCCCACGACTTTCAGCTGTTGCAATAAATGTATTAGTAATGAAAGCTCCCATTTTTAATTAGAGACAAGAACAGACCAATTACATAATGTATCAGCTCAAAAAATAATTTTAAAAAGGCAAGTAAAGTTACTTACCCATCATATTTATAAATATTAACTTCAAATAGGTTGTCCTTAGCATGGTTAGCATGTTCAGTTACTATGAAGAAATAAACACATTAAAATTTATTTTCATAAAATACTACTATAAAGCTGTATATAATATAGAATTATAAAAATTAATTCTTTAATAACCATGATTCTATTACCAATGTGACTATAAAACAACCTGTCCATAAGATATGTCTCAAAAGATTCTTGCCAGGGAAGGAATTAAAGGAGACATACACAGTACATACTGTACTGTGTACTGAAAAAATATTTCAGTAAAAATTGTGCAAATGATCAATTAGTTTTAACAATGAAACGGAAAAAGAGAAGAAAGGCAGCATCTTTTATTAAGAGCTCAAACAGCTCAGGAGCACCGGAAGTTTTATTTTAGTAAGCAGGAAGCTGATAGAAGGTTGCCATTTATCTGGCCACCTATGCTTTAATTAGAAAACATTCTCTACCACTTTGCTTCATTTCCTTAGTAAGAAAAGGTAACTAAAAGAAAGAACTTCAGCTGCTCAGGAATGTTTTAAAGAGTCCACACCATGCTTATTAAGAAATTAAAGTATTTGTTACTCACTAACAACATCAGTGGATATAGAAGCCAGACTGAAGAGTGGAGCAACTTTCTGTTCATAAATCCTCTTCCCTTGTCTTTTTCCTCCAAAGGGATTAATATACACAAGCAGCTGCTTTGGTCTAGACTCTGCAGTATGGAAAACCATAGTATACTGCTTTTGTACACAAACCAAAAATTCATCATGCCATACAAACCCAAACCTATTAACATCACAGCAAACATATCATAAAAGACTTGTAACACTCTAAGAAAAAGCTATAAAAGCCTGCTTAATCTACTCTCTTTATTACATTGGTAACAACAATATTGAACCAATTGTTAATAAGACAGAAGGTGAAATTCATTTCTTCTGACTCCCTATCTCACATTCTTACCCGTCATTCTTGCAGTACCCTCCCACCACAGGAGTTACTCTAATTACATGAGTATTACTGGCATACAAGACGAAAAGGGCAACAATAGCAAAGCCACTTGTGACACATGCATAAAAATACTTTTACATAAATTTATTTAAACTTTCGTCTTTCTTTAATAACATGGTTAAAATCTATTTCCTTTCTGTGATCAAGTCACACTAAGAATGCCTCACAAAACTACAGGCTGCACAGCGAGTGCAGTGTTAGTTGCCCTTCCCCCCTCCAAAAGGACCTTTGATATTACTATCTCAAATTTGTCCAGTTATGGATTTACACTAGTAGTGCCAATGAAAATAATTATTACACCTCCGTATTAACAGAGATACAAAACAGTAATGCTTCCTGCATCTATAAAACCTCCTTTTTTATGGAACAGACAAAAACCTGAACATCTGTACTTCCTCAAATGGCATTCTAGATTATTAGTTTAAAATGAAAAAAAAATCAGACTTATTACATCAGCACATTTTTACAACAAATCTACCCAAGCTAGATAGACTGAGTGGTTTAAGTCTGCCGTACACTCAAAGCACTCTTCACCCCATCTGAGAACATATTCCTTTTCCTGAAAGAATTTGTTACCAATAAAATGAACAGCTGCATTCAAATGGAATTGACTGCTCAGGCCACAGTTCTCACAGGTGTACTGAATGGGTGCACAAACCCCATTTTTTTGAAAAAGACAGATGGATCTTGTGCAATGTATATAAAACAAAAACATTAAGAATGCTTCCACTGCCTGTTCAGAACAGTTTTTCTTAAATACTAATTTTTATTCTGTAAGCCTTAATTATTTGCTCGAGTCCCACTGTAGGTGTACTTGTATCCAATCCCTTCTCCAGCTCTGTATCTTAGATGGGCCTCAGACCTACAGGGATCTCATCCCTAGTCCTGTCTCCATCTAGAGCTGTTCTACTCCAGCCTCCCCAGATGGATCCAATTACTTTATCTCACCTGGACCTGTTTCTATCCCCATCTCTGCTCTGCCCACCCTGCTCAGGTACAGTGGGACCCTTGTCAGCAAGGGCACTGCCTCTGCTATGATCACCCTTGACCTCCTTTCTGTCACAGAGTTACTCTGCTCCTGCTGCTTCATGACATCTAACAAGGTATCTCTTTCAGGAATAACTCCTTCAAAATTACTTTTAGCCTCCCATGAAGTAGATGTCCAAGAGTCTCAGAAATGATTAATGGGAACTCTTACTACTTAAGACGTTTTATTGACAACAGAATCTGGAAAGGTGAAAGAGACCCATAAATCTTCCAATTGCTACAGTCCTTGACCTCAAATCTCTAGAGTACTTTAAATCCCTGAGCTTACATCTCCCCTTTACTCCTCTCTCTTACATTACTTTTTCCAAAGCTACAGTCATTTAAATCCTCTGCTAAGCTTCAATGTGTCTCTATTTTGTGAAAGTAATTTATATCTGGGCAAAATTATATGACACCAACAGTCCTGACTGATTAAAGCACTCACTGAGCACAACTTGGTGACTATGTAAGATAAAGTACTGATAAGGAAACACTTCAACTCTTGGTTCTCTCAATTTTTGAGTATAAGCTGCTCTTAAGAGTTCAAAAAAGCAGATACATCAGAATAACACTGATTGATGTACAAGCCTACAAAATGATGATGCAAGTGTTCACAGTTTATTCAAACTTACTCTGCATTTCAAGTAATTCCTTCAGCGCCTGCATCCACTGATTACATAAGTGCTCATCAACACACCAAAATGTCACATCACTGCACCGCCAGCGGTGATTTCGGGATTTCTTCACATAATGCACTATTTAAATTAAAAAAACAAAACACAACAAACAAACAAACCCAGAACAACATAATGAGATGGTTCTGTGAAATGAAAAATGCATTTCAGAAAGATCTCCAAAATACTGACCTGTAATTAACCTCCACTACACACTTCTACAAATGACAGAAGCATTCAGAGTATGACCAGCACATTTGTAGAGTCCAAATGAAAACGTAAGTGAAAACACTTGCTACAGGCAGACACCAAAACAAAGACTTCTTTTTAAAGAAGCCATTTCTCATCAACTTCTAGACATACTCGTTCAGAAGTTCACTGAGCTTATGTATTATCTGTATTAAAGTCTGCAATATCTACATAAAAAGCCACAAGCTTAAGAAGATAAGCCACATTGACATCAACTCTCATGCAACCAACAGGGTGAATTTCATTCTATAAAACTGAAATTTGAGAAAAAAAGATTTCGTTTTTTGTGCATTACAACCTTACACTTACAATTCATATACAGTATCTCCAGTCACTCTTACTGGAGGCCTAAGAGTGAGGAAAATACTTCACAACATAAAATTTTGGCATGACATCTTTTTAGCACAGACATCATCACACTTTTCCTAAACCAGACACTATATTCTTTGATTTAAGAAT
This sequence comes from Hylia prasina, assembly GCA_013397195.1. Lineage (NCBI taxonomy): Eukaryota > Metazoa > Chordata > Aves > Passeriformes > Sylviidae > Hylia > Hylia prasina. Next base: position 73,311 of record VYXD01016265.1, read on the forward strand.
ATAGTCAATAAGAAGAACAAAGAAACTTTCATGCATACAACCTGATGGTTGGGGTAATTTACAAAACCTCAAATCTTTAGGACTCATTTTTTCACCTTCTCTCAATCTCCTCCTCAAGAAGTAGAAAGCAAGTGTCCTGCTGCAGAGTCATTCAGCAGCAAAAAGACACTAGGGTGAACACTCAAGACATTGAACTTCATTAAAAATAATTAAACACAGCATATGTTTTTAAAGGAAGAGTCTTATTTTCCAAATAGGGATCTTTAAATATAAATCAAAAGATTTTTGGTGGGAGTTCGTTTGTTTGTTTTTTGTGGGACTTTTGCTTGGGTTTATTTCAGTTTGGGATTTTGGTGGGGAGGGGGTTGGTGTTTTACTTTGGAGGGGCTCTTTTTTGTTTTTGTTTGTTTGGGTTGCCTTTGGGTTTTGGCTGGGTTTTTTTTGGGGGGGTGCAGTTTTTTTAAACACATAATTTCTGTTTAAAAATCCCAACATTTCCACCATTCCTTTTGAGTCTGCCTCAGACTACCTTCAACAGAATAACAAGCACAAGCATCCAGAGACTGTTACTTGCCTTACCTGTGAAAGCATGTAGCTTTGCCATTTTTTGCCATCTGCCAATGTTACGTTGTTTCTTGTTAAACTCAGTTTCTTCTACAGCAATGATCTCAGAGATGGGTACAAAACAGTTTTCTGTATGAATACAAAATCTTATATATTAGAATCCTCAAACAATCACCTGAATGATTATTTCTATACCTAATATGATCTAGGCATATGATTAGAGCAGTTGCTCAATAAGCACAATCAAGAGCATAACTAGAAATTTTCTGAATATTTTTAACTTTCGTCTTTAGTCAAAAGTACATAATCCATAACCACCTATAAACTACCCAAACCACTATTTTAAATGTCTATGATTTCTCAGAAAATTAGGTATTTTGTGTATAAAAGTATTTTTGCATGAAGCCAAAATCCAGCAACATTGATTTCAGAGTAATTAAACTTCTCCTTTGAGGCCTAGTCCAGATACTTGACAGTGACCAACACAAGCTATTTCAAAGAATGTGCAACTAAATCTAGTGCACAGACTACACAGGCTATTTGTTATTCTCAAGTAAGTAGCTGGCTTATGAAAGAACAGCATTCATATGAATTCTTAAGATTTTAAATCCCACTAAGCTTTAAAAGTTTAGTATCTCTTAAGAAGAGAATTCTAGATGTTATGTTTAAGTACTGAGAAATATTTTTCTCATATCAACTTCAAAACTACTGTTTTTCACAATTAAAGCCTCTTGTTCTCAGAGTAAGAAATAATTTCCTCCAACCTCATTCTCTTTTCTCTTACAGTTTCTAAACATCATCTCAGACTTCTTAACTCCTGTCAAGTTGAAGACTTTTGTCTCATTTTCATTACTGATTTCAACACTGCTTTGTTGCTACTTCATCTCAAGAAAGTGAAACTTAAAATGCATGCTTTGTATTTATGCACAAGCAAGTGCTCTCTGTATACATATGCACATATATATACATATGTATACATATGCATGTATATATAAAAGATAGATATTGTTATAATAATATAGTCTTATGTAAATAATCTTATATAATAATTATTATAATAAACTTGCTTCTCTCAAATATACAGTGATACCAAGACATCAAGATATTCAACACACAAAATACAGACAATAATACCATTGTTACTGGGGTTTATTCTACACTTCATTTTCCTCATTATTTTGCAGTGGTACAATGGTGGTGGTGAGGAATGCAAAATGAGTGAAAAGTTCTCCTGACCTCTTCACAGTGATGACTGCAATTCACTTGCCACTAATTCACTTTTATTATTTTTTCCCATCCTATTTAATTGGTTTAGTCAAGAGAGTCTTTACATATCATCACATGTATTGACAATTTGTGGACTACTCACTAAGGGGTTTTGGTATTTGACGTGGTTTATACTCATTTAGTGATTTTATCTCCCCTGAATTTTTTAGCATGATTCAAAGGAAATGTAGCCTTCAAACTTTACACTGAGGTCTTTTAGGAATCTGGCTGTGTTTGAATGTTTCAACTCAAACAAAAATTTCAGCTTATACGCTGAAATGCTTATTTCATTTACTACATTCAAGGCATGATAGGGAAGCGCAGCAGTCACATAATGCTGTCATAAAGATCCATCAGCAGAGGTAAACTCTGGGATGTATGGCATGTGTACTGTACATACACACATGTAAGACTACATCTAGTACTGGACAGTAACAGTTATTTGGTCTTCCTAACAGATACAAGATCTGCTCAGGGATCTCAATATGATTAACCTATACATTTACCCAATGAAAAAGAAATACAGAACAGAGATGGAACAATAAAGGAAAGAAAGCACGTTCTTTAATCTTTCTTTCCCAAAATTGCTTTTACTTATTTTTCTACTGGCTTTGCCACTGAACCATATGTCAAAATACAAAAGAAAATTTGTTGCATAGATAAAGATTGCACTTAAATGGTAATTTATTTTGCTACTGCTCAAAGAGATGCTATAAAACTTATAAACTACATTTAGATAAAAATTTAAATGACAGTGCTCTAAATAACATTTTTGGAAATAGTTGTACATGCGCATACTTACTAGCATGCATGCTGGGAGCAGCAAACTGAAGTAATTGTCTTATTAGGCATTTTTTATATAATAGAGCTGTCCAACTGTACAGATAGCTAATAGATTTTAAAGTACTTCCAAATCTGTATCACTGAAAGCATTTGTTTGAAACATATACTTCAGCACATATTACACAACTTCTATTAACCTTGAAACCACTTATAAGCTCTCCTGATTCTGTGTTCCCCCTCTGACAGTTGCACAACTGTTTCAATTTTTCACCAAATCTCTTCACAGACATGGCAAAAAAGGCAAAAGGTAAATATTTTTGGGTTTTTATGTATTTTTTTTTTAATCTTATGGCACCAGAGTTACAAATCTGAAAAATAGATTCCTGAAAAATGGCAGGTGGGAAAAAAAACACCAAAGGAACAAAAATGAATAACAGATCCCACCTTCCATCTGTAAATCTTTGGCTTTGGTGAAAGTCTGAGGAGTTTCTGTTCTGGGAATACCAGCTCTGCCGATTCTACCCCTCAGTACTACTTAGCACCATAAAAGCATCAAGCAACTCCACTGTCCTGACAGCATACTCCAATCTTAAGGCAGTTAAAATCACACACTACTGAACCCAGTAATTGCAGATGGCCAGAAAGATGCAAGCTGTCCCAAATAGCATGTTGTTATTCAGAACATTACCTACTGTTTTTAACAACAAATTTGGTTGTGTTTGAATAGAACTCAAGAATTTCTATCAGTCCAAATATCTCTATCACTATTTGATGTAGGGCTACAGAGAACACTGTTTAATCACACTGCAAACCAACTGCTTAGTCCCACCCCTCCTCCTTTTCCCCAGAAGGAAGAAGCTTTCAGTGTGAAGCAGAGACCTTCAGTTCGAGCACAACAGTCCCGTTCCTCTGCCGTTTAGTCACCAAAACCTACCCCATAAAAAATAGTACTAACCCAGCCTCTCCTGAAGGTTCACATATGTATTAATTATAGTCCTTTCCCACACCTACTTTTGTAGCATTTACCCTATTATCAAGTAGCATGAGACATTTATTTCACTGACATAGCATAAAGGTGGTCACTCAAAGGCCTTCACCTTTATGTGCTTCTCCCAAAAAATGGAAGACATTGTCACATTAACAAAACAAACCCCCACAAAAAAGTTGCTTACACCAGTAGTAAAAGATCAATATTAATGAAAAAAAGGTTGAAATATGGGCTCAGACAATATCAAAGAACTTTACTGGCCTCAGTCCAATCTATTCAACCAAGTAGCACACAACAGGTTCCAGACAAAATTTTCACCATGGTCAATGGCTAGCACATTACAGACAAAGAGCTGACCATCCAGAGAATATGGATGAAATGGCATGGCAAAAAAAAAAAAGTTAAAAGTTAAAAAGCCAAATAAAACACACAGTAAACAGGTGACAGTCTTCTCAGCACTCTGGCTGTGCCAGTCATTACTCATTCTGGGTCACAGTGCTCTTAATCTTAACATTCTTCCTAAAAGCAAACTGATAAATCAGCAAAACACTGGATTAGATGCACACTATTTGTCCCACATTAAGCAAGTGGGAGAGGACAAAAAAAACCCCACAGAAACAAAACCAAGGTAAGCACACTAACAGTGGGCTTTCTTTGTGTAAAATGCAGCCAGCAGTTGGGAACTGTGTTTTTCTATGTTAAGAAAAGATTTTTGGTGTGTCATTGCTGTCTGCCACTCCCACAGAACACTTCCTGAGTTTATGAGAACTCAGAACTTCAGTCAAGACTTCTTCATTCATCACTGCCAGCTACGTCTCCTACAGACCAAATTTCCCCCTCACAAATGTGTTAGCTCAAAGCAACCTAGACACATGCACAAGCACAAAAACACTGCTGATTAGAGCATTTGGTGTATTCTTAAAATTCAGCTGAGGCCCACGGATGCAGTGGCACTTAGAATTAGTTTAAACTATTAGTATATTCTCATGACTTGAAAATAAAATGTTGGAATATAGGTTTAAAGAAAAAAGTGTATTTTAAGTCACTTTGAAAACTAATTTGCTGTTAGAGCCCACATGAAGGGTCAAGCTGTCAGGTTCAAGATTTGCCTTCACCTAAAAGCAAGAGAAGAGGAATACTTTCAATCAGAGGGTACATGGTATTATACCAATCATGCACCATAGAAAGCTGTGTTTAATTAACACTCGAGTAAGAGAAGGTAGGATATAGAGCAGAATTACTGACAATTCACATCCTGAGGGAGGGGGAAGAAAAAAGGTATCACGATTGATTTAAAACTGTGGAGGAGTCACAGAAACATCCAAAGACCATGATTTCACCATCTACAGCCACGCATAAGGAAATGCGCTTCTTTTATTTTAAATTAAATCTTCAAGTACTTTGTAAACCAACAGACCAGTTTCTACTATGATCACAGTTACTTCACATCACACAAATCTGAATCAAAGCACAGCAATTTGAACTTGGGTCAACTAGAATATTTAAATCAGACTTGAATGTCTTCCTATTGTTTCTTTATTCTAAATAAAATCTTTTGCGTTCAACTACGAATATTTCAATGATAAAGCAGGGAGTAAGATGCACTTATTCACCTTAAGGGGGGGAGACAACCCAGGAAAAAGGTGTATGTTAAAGAACACGTATTGTTTAATGTAGTGTGCATCTCTATTTGAATAACATATCTTCCAGAAGACAACACATTCCAAAGAAGCAATGCCTGCTGGAGCAATTATTCCCCACATCCTACTTGCACAATGCAGTTGTGGCATTGCCTAGAAAGAAACATGGTTCGCATTTCTGCACACACCCACTGCCAGATGGGAATGACTGATGACAAATGACCTTGGCTAAGGATGTGCCAGCACTGCAAGTACCAGGTGCTGGACAGACCTTGTTGCCAAGCTGGCCCAGCCTCTGCTAAGAATCCTGTTTATCAAACTGAGCTCTCTTTAGAATCCACCAGAATGATCAGTGTTGTGAACACTAGTTCTGAGGCTTCCTCAGGCAGTTATTTTGGAAAAGACACATGGAAGAGAATTCTGAAATACAAAGGCTAAAAGAAAGCACACATCTTAAGTGAAGGCACAGAGTTCAGGGTCTAGTTTGGTCATCCCCTTCATGTTTGTACTTGAGAAAAAAAATCCTAGAAAAATGATAGGAGAATCTCATTCTGCATTTGTAATGCTTTAGTACCAGGCACAATAAAACCTAGGTAATGCTTCTGAAAACCTCTAAGTATATACATCCATTATACACTCTGCTACGAATTTGCTACAAAAAGTTTTATCACGTGTTACTTGAGAAAAACCTGACTGTGCCATCAACATGAGGGAAATAATAAAACAATTTGGCTCACCAGCTTTGCATACACTATTTATGATTCATGACTAACTCTCATGGAGACATGTCACAAGGTTGAAAAATAATGTTCATCAGAAAATTTGATGATGAAGGCATCCCTAGGAAAAAAAGATGCACAGCTGAAAGTAATAGAGAAACACATGAAATTCACAGGTAAAACTTTTCCAGATAAGTTCAAACATGTCTAACTATCTAAGAACAGGAAACACGAACCTGATTACGCTGAAGAGAGAACGTGAAACTATGATGCTGTTAAACAAAATCCAACAGTAGGAAACAAACTGTATTTCAGAATTTAAAAACACACCATGACTTGAACAAACATTTGATGTTTTTGTTATTGTTGGTATCTTCCAAATGATTGTATTAAAAAGAATTCTCATGAATTAATACTTCTGCATTTTGACAGGATAGGATTTAAATACATACATATATACATGTATGTACATAAATATCACTGTATGAGAAAACAGAAGAATCTCCCCATACTGTCTAAAACTGCATTTTCCTGGACAACAAGACAAAGTCTGGTGTTGACTCCTATCCGTTCCTGATTTTGAATGCAACAAGGAAAGGTAAGCATTTAAACACTTTTACAGTTCACCTAGCTATAGTTCCAGTTCTGTACATGTCAAAGTCTGAAAACCTTGAAAAAACACATACCAAACAATTTTTATTTATATACCTAAATTCAAGACAGTAATAAAAGCTCTGAAAGTAAGTAGCCCTGCGTTTTTACAGTTTAAAGACAACTGCTCCACTGTAATAGCTACCTACTAAACAAGAAATGTAGCACTTTCATACTGCATAATTTAGTCTGTATTTAGACACAGTGTAGTCATGTAGTCAAAGGCTAAATGGTAGAGAGATACCAATCTTGGTCAAACAACTCTTCTGAAATTATATGCTTCTAACTAACCATCTTCCATACTATTAAGTTTATTTATACATTGTCATGTATGCTGCTCATATTTCCAAAATAATTGTAGAGAACACAATGAATCATCACAGGTCTTAAAAAGAGCTTGGGGACAACAGGGCAGCAATACAAAACTGTGATGATATTAAAGCTCGAGTGCAGGCAACACATGAATTAATAAGGGTGTTAAGAAGAGAAGGTACATTAGCTGCTGTATTGATCCCTACATAAATTATACCTGTGCCTCCAGAACACTTAGGCATTTCTTTTTCTTCTCTTTTCTCTTGTGATTTCACATCATGTTTTTCAAACTCTTGTAAAGAGCTGTGCAACAAGACAGCAGCTGCACTCAGTAACCATGCTTGCCTCTTAGGGCATCTCCAGCTGGGTACTACTCCAGAAACTGCCACATACAGACTCTAATTTACTGTGTCCCACTCTCCTTCCACCATCCCCAGAATTCTGATATTCATAACATGCTTCAGGGCAGGTTCATACACCCTTTGGTCTATCAGGAGCAAAGCAAGAAAACTTACAACTTAAAAAGTAGTTAAAATTCACAAGTGCAAGCAGCTGTAAACTTTAGAGTGCTCATGACAGAGCTAGTGTGCATCTGTGGCACTGGTGCTTGGTCTAAAGGAATTCATCAGACAGGAGAGTGGCACTCCCCTTGAACTTGCTCTAGCCTACGCATCAATCTCCTAGTAACTTTGCAAAGACATTTTTAGGAGGATTTCACACAGTTCGACCAAATTATCTCCAAAGTAGGAACTACTTTACCTGGTGGGAGTAATTATCCCAAAAGACCTTGAAACTTGCCATTTTAAATTTAAGATCCAGGTACCTTTATCTACACTAATTTTACTTCATTTTGAAAAGTATACAGCCTACTTTTCACAACAACGTATTAAGCTTTGCAGAATTAAAGAATCAATTTGTCCTTAAAGTCTTAAATTCCTTTAACTGAGAAAAGCTCAGGAATTTTAAATCATTTTTTCATCAGTATTGTCAATAAACACTAGATTATGTCAAACTATTTGCACAATAGCAAGGGAAGGATAATGAACTCTATTTTTGTATTATGAATAAGAAGGGTTGTACTTGAAACATAACCAAAGCTCAGTTATGTAAACTGTAACACCAAATTCTTACAATTCTTGACTTTTCTTTCTCCTTTTTCTCTCACCTTCTTGAGAAAAGCCTCAGGCCAATAAGATATTATGATAAAATCTGAAAAATATTTAACAAAGGTACAGGGTAAGAATGGAAGAACTATTTAAGTTTGGGGACTTGCCTGGGATTGGAAACATCTATATTCAAACCTTTCTCAGATAAAACTTCTAGTCAGCCCTTCTATTATTAGTTCCTCACTGTCTCAGATTCTGCAGCCTCTAAAATGAGGATGACAACAGTTTCCAACTCTACAGCAGCTGCTGTGAAAAAAAAGTGAACATTTTCAAATGTTCACATGCCACGATAATGCGGCTGCATTAACAATGGGAATAATTACTATATAAAACTCCAAGGTCAAAGACCCTGAAAAAATACCTCCTAAAAGTACAGGAAAAAGTTTGATATTCTCAGAAGTTAATCTGAATTTTTTCAGATATTTTCATCAGTGACTTCTCAGATTTCTATAGTTCCCCTTCTGTACAGTTAGCATAGTTTTGTACATCCACACTATGCTAACTGCACAAAAGAGGAACTACAGAAATCTTTGTTACCACTTTGCAAACTAGTAGCCTACATTAAATATTCCCAAACCAGTAAATCTCAAAAGTTAAACTTTCTTTGTAAGATTTCCACTAAGCCCCTAAGAAAGCTAACTTTTTTTTAAAAGCTCAAAATAACCCCTCTCCCCCCCCCACAAAAAAAAGACAAACCAAAAAAACCCCACCAAAACAACAAACCCAACAAAAGTAGTCATTGCCTGAGACACTGCCTCAGTATCAAAGTGTTTTTAACCACAAGTCTTGATGTAACTAAAAAAACACAAAACCGCTCTTAAGGGTTTGTAAGTCTGTTATGTACTGCTACGATTACTTTAAATACATTAAACTACACGCTTCTCCGTACTCGCGGCGCCAAGAAAGAACGGGGTTCAGCTGAACAAATCTGTGTTTTGCTCGGGCGGCTGCGGGGACAGGTGTCCCCCGCGCCACCAGCGGCACGCTCGGGACAGATGCTCGGCCGGGCTGGGCTGGGCTGCGCTCGCCCGCAGGGGCTGCGGCTCAGAGAGAGCAGCTCTCGGCTTTGTTTCGGAAGGCGCAGCCTCCAGCGCTCAGCACAGCCGGCTGCTGCCGCGGACTGTCCCGCCCGCATCTCCCCGCTCCGAGCGCCCTGCCCGGCCCCGCGTGGGATCGGGCCACCCTCCGCCCGTCGGACTCTGAGCCCCGGAGGCGACGCACGGCGCCCGAGGGCAGGAAGCGCTCACGCCGGCGGAGCTCTCCGGATGCGCGACGAGCCGCGGGCGCGGAGACGCCGCTGCGGGCCCCGGGGCAGCGCCGGCCG
>VYXD01016265.1:82836-419117 GCA_013397195.1 Hylia prasina
TGTGCGCTCCTCCCGCCGGGGACGGACGCACCCGCTCCGGCCCGCGGCGAGGGCTCGTCCCCCGGGCCCCCAGCTCCGGGCAGAGACTCCGGGGCTGACGCCGTAACGGGCTTGGATTGCTTTCGTGGGGGGTTTCTGCGGGACCAGGTTTCAGCACCCATGTCAGTGACCATGGACTCTTCCCTCTTTCCCTCTAGACAGTGAAAATGCAATGAGTACATACAAATATCTGGTGATACAAACCTCTCAATCTAATTTCACTTCCCTTTACATAAAAACATTTGGGATTTGCCTTAAATATAGGGAGAGTAATTCACTATAATTGAGCTCTTAATTCCTTGCTGCCTTCCATCCTTGGTGTTGCTGAAGCGTATAACCATCAGTATACTACCAAAATTAAAGGCCAGACAGAGCAGCAGTACCCATCTCCAAGCTTCCTCCAAATCTGAATACTTCCTACAGAGTTAGGTAGGAAATGTCTCCGGTCTGTTCTTACCTGGGTCCAGCCCAGGGCCAGCACTCCAGCTGGCTTTGCTCAGGCTGAAAAAGCTTCTGCACTTCAGCTCTGCTCTGAACCTTATAATATACTCACATTTCACTCACATTTTACAAGGGGGAATGACTTTACACATTTACAAGGGGAAATAGAGCAAGGGGGAATAACTTTAAATTGAAAGAGGGTAGGTTTAGATTAGGTATTAGGAAGCAATTCTCTACTGTGAGGGTGGTGAGACTCTGGAACAGGTTGCCCAGAGAAGCTGCGGATGCCCCATTCCTGGAAGTGTTCAAGGCCAGTGGAAGGTGTCCCTGCCCATGGCAGGGGGTTAGGAAATAGGTGAACTCTAAGGTCCCGTCCAACCTATTCCACTCTCTGATTCTATGATTTCATCTTCTGAAAACAAATGAGCTAGGCACTGTCATCCAAGTTATGTGTTGAAGATAGTCTTCCTGTACAATAAATGCTGGTTGTCATCTATCCCAGTCATTCCAATAGTCTTTCCTCTGGCCTTGAAAGACATGGTATTACCTTTATTGGGAACAAACCTAGGTATGCCACACTTCCACAATTTCAAGGAATACTTTGTCTCTGTCAGTTATTTTGTTATTTACATTTTTTAATGTCCCTCCACACACACTTGTAGAGCTCTTTATACTGAGACATAAAATGTGTTGCAAAAATCCGTTGTGAACAATAGTCTGCTAAGTGCACTTCTGAGCAGTCATTAATATCTCACTGGTTCCTTGTATTTTGCCACCTACATCATCTCTTACCATCTCTTATCATCCATCTTGCACTTGGATGGTGTAGTGGGTTGGCCCTGTTTGGATGCCAGCCATCCACAAAAGCCTATTGCTCCCTTCCATAGCTGGAAAGGGAGAGAAAATGTAACAAAGTGTTTATGACTGAGATAAGGACAGAGAGAGATCACTCACCAAATACTGTCACAGGCAAAACGCACTCAAAGTAGAGATATTAATTGAATTTATTACTAAGAAAATTAGAGCAGGATAATGAGAAATAAAGTAAGACCTTAAAAACACCTTCCTCCAGCCCTCCCTCTTTCGCAGCTCTACCTCCTTCCCCTGCAGAGGCAGGGAAATGGGGCATGGGGGTTACTGTCAGTTCATCACACCTTGCTTCTGCCACTGCAAGGAGAGGAGTCTTTCCCTCCTCCAACATGGGCTCCCTCCCACAGGAGGCTTTTGCTGTTGAACCCTGCAGACATGCTCTAAGATTGAATGGATCACTAATACAAAGCTGTTATCTTAAAAATATTACACAGAGGTACTTATTTATCATTTCTCCAGTGGGCAAAGTAGATTTAATCTTTTATAGCCTACAGTCACCAGAATCAATATTCTTACCCTGTGATCCATATTAGCTGAAGGAGTAAAAAGTTTATTCCTTTTACCATTCCTGCCTATGATGGTTTCCTTTTATTCTTATTAATTTGAAAACTCATTTTTGCTTACTTAAGGCTAAAGTCTTGAACTGTAAAACACAGAACTGATAAAATATTCTCTGGTCTGTTAAAAGCCTACTAAAGTGTACTAGCACCACTAGCAGGAATGGTGCCCACATTTCTTAGTTGTTTAAATAAGAAGAAGCCACCTGTTTTCTCCTTGCACACTGTTTTAGTGTTTTGTTCACAGAATCACAGAATGGATAAGATTGGAAGGGATCACAGTGGGTCACCTGGCTCAACCTTCCTGCTCAGTCATGGCCATCTTAGAGCACATTGTGCAGAATTGCACCAAGAAAGTTCTTGAAAATCCCCAGTGAGGGAAGCTCCACCACCTCTCTGGGCAACCTGTTCCAGTCCACTGTCAGCTTGACAGTAAAGAAGTTCTTCCATATACTCAGGTGGAAACCTCCTCTGCATCAGTTTCTGCCTGTTGCCTCTTGTCCTATTGCTTGGCAGCACCAAGCAGAGCCTGGCTCCATCTTCTTGACACGCACCCTTCGGATACTTATACATATCAATGAGGTCTGCTCTTATTCTTGTCTTCTCAAGACTGAAAAGGCCCATCTTCTTCAGCCTTTTCTCATGAGAGAGATTCTCCAGTCCCTTAATCACCTTTGTTGCCCTCCACTGGACCTGCTACAGGAGCAACATATCTCTCTTGTGTTGAGGAGCCCATGGTTTGTGATACTCCATGCTGCTACAGGAATGTTTTGCAGGAATTCTTACCCCTGCTTTGTTGGGTCTGCTCTGGTACTCTCTGGTATTTCCCTGAATATCATCAACATGTGCATCTGTCTCTAGAAAGTAAAGGTCAAATTTGAGCCAACACATTTTTATTTTCAATCAGTTTTAGTACACTATGTTTTTCTTCCCTGATTGTAACAGAGAAATAATTTCTAAAGGATCACTGATTTAGTAGACTAAAGCACACACATCAATTATTGTTTTACTACTTATTACCTAAGCCTTTAATTACCACTGAGGGGACATTACTGTGGATGCAATGATGCCAGTAAATTGCAGGATTTATTTCCTTGGTGGTAAAGACGCCCCATCACAGGGCTACAAGGGCTACACCCTGAGAAATTACTTGGTTGTAAAAACATCCCACTTTATTCACAGGTCCAGAAAGGCAACAGGAAAGGTTGCAATTGTAGTTAACTTGGGAACCATAGTACATTATGTAACAAGTACAATTCACAATGTCAAATGGGAAGAATGCAGGAAGGTAACACAACTTACAAAGTTTATTGCTATGATTCATTTACTACCTATTTAGAAAACAGTGCAGTGTTTAAAGCCAAATTTCTCTTCTCAGTGTCTGAGTTTAGAGTAGGTCATTGATCTCAAATGACATGAAGTTAAGTGGTGCAGCTATTACTCCTAAGGGAAGGGGTGCCATCCAGAGGGATCTTGACAGCCTTGGAGAGTGGGCCCTTGCAAACCACAGTAAATTCAGCATGGGAAGGTCCAAGGTCCCACGCCTGGGTCTGGGTAATCACCACTATCAATACGAGATGGGGGATGAAGTCATTGGGAGCAGCCCTGAGGAGAAGGATTTGGGGGTGCTGGTGGATGAAAAATTGAACATGACCTGGCGATGCATTCTTGCAGCCCAGAATGCCAACTGTATCCTGGGCTAAATCAAAAGAAGTGTGGCCAACCTGCCTCACCCTGGGAGACATTTCTCCCCCTTTACTTTGCTCTTGTGCCCCCCCTGGAGTGGTGAGACACTGGAACAGGTTGCTTAGAAAAGTTGTGATGCCCCATCCCTGGAAGTGTTTGAGGCCAGGCGTGATGGGGCTTTAAGCGGCCTGATGTAGTGGAATGTGTCCCTGCCCACAGCAGGAAATCATTCTGTGACTGAGAGCTCTGTAAAAGGTACTTAACTCTAGCAACTCTGTTGTACTGAACAGGATCATTACATGATAATGCAGGCAGTCAATTAAGGAACTCTTCTCAGCAGGTACATCTATTTAATCAACAGCAGCAGAGACATATTCTTCAGCATGACCTGCATTACCAAAATATTGATTTAAGTCATTACAAACTACAGCTATCACTCTTCCAAATCTCTTGCAGGTGTCCTTCTTCATTAGGATCCTGCAACTAATTTATTTTCCATGGCGAAAATCAAGCATGCCCTTGTAGTATTTTGGCAGAAGTGGAAAATACTGTGTATCCAATTTTATCTGAGAGAGTGAGTCTAAAGTGAAAAAGATCTTAGCCACGGTGAAAGCTGGATAATTCTCACATAAGTATGCTGAAAAACAAAGAAGAATCATATTCCACCATAATTGGCCAGTCTACTCAGTTATGTGTTGGAACTCTAGAGGGAAACAGATTTGTAGCAGGAGCTCTGAAAAACACAGCTAGTCACAGACATGTAAAGCAGCCCTTCAGCTGCTACGCCCAGTGCTTCCAGGGAGATGGCTGCAGGCTCAAGGGCTCCTCCATGTCCCAAGGAACATCTGCAATTATGCTCAGTCCCACTGAGGGAGGAGAAGGAAGTTCAAGATCAGTGAACGTGTTCCTAATGTTGTTCCTTGAATATGTATATGAGAGTCAGCTGTGGTCTTGTCCAAATGACAGCTAGTGCAGAACTGAAACTTTAATCTCATTGCTCAAGAATTTAAAATTGAAACCAAAATCAATTTTACTTTTTCATATTTTTTTTTTCTTTTCTACTGCCCACAAGTAACTATGAAGTATTTCTTTTCTTGCAAAGAAAAATACCCCAAGAAAATTTTTAGAAGTCTGCTTGGGAGTCATAAAAAACTTTTATCTCTGTTCATGTCAGGCAAATTGAAGTACTTATACATGAATAAAATTCTATTCTCAAATACACACTCAAGTCATATTAGAACAGTGTAAATACACCAAGAGGTCAAATCTGGCAATTGAAATACGTTTGGAAAATGAAAACTAGCTGACAAAGATAATAAAACAGAAGAAAATAATTAATACTAAATATTAAAATACTGACTAATATTCTGATTCCTTTTCTACTTATCAGCAAACAAAGAATAAAGCATGAGTAAAATATTCTTTCTGCTGATGGAAAGAATTACATCACCTGCTCTAGAAAAATACCTGAGCTATTTTAAAGCTCTTCTACACTTCTATCATAAAAGTTTAAATTGTATTTGTTGTTGGAAATGATCTGGGGAAAAAAAAGAAAAGAGCAATTTTAAAGTCTTGTTAAAAAGGATTATTGCAGCCCTTTATTCACTTGAGCCAAAAGGTAATTGAGAGAAAGTTGTTGATATAGAGCAGAATATGGGAAGAGATCCAGAAGGTACTTTGTTTTCTTGTGAAGGGAAATGTTACATGCTGTTCCTGAACCATGGAAATTTACAAAATCCTTCCTTTCTTCCAAAGCTCTAACCTCCCTGTAAATTCTCTGCATAAACTGCCTATCACTTTTCATTTTGTGAAAAATACAAGGTATTATTTGTTTCAAGCTGTTGTAGCTGTGGCTCCCACCTATGGATATACACAGAAATACTGATTTATGTTTCTTTGTTTATTTCCTAATTTCTGTTTTAATTATTAGTCTCAACCAAAGTCACGGAGATATAAGATCCCCCTCCCCCTCAACTAACTGCATCCTTTTAAAAACAATGAAATCTAAAGGTCCCTGTCTGCCAGAATGATGATGCTCTTTGCCAGTGTCAGACCAACCTTCCAGTACCCAAAGGAGTCCTACAAGAAAGCTGGGGAGGGACTTTTACAGTGGCATGGAGTGATAGGACAAGCAGGAATGGTTTTAAACTGAAAAATGGTAGGTTTAGATTGCTTTCTAGGAAGATATTCTCTACTGTGAGGGTGGTGAGGGTGGTGAGGCACTGGCATGGGTTGCCCAGAGAAGCTGTGGATGTCCCCTCCCTGGAAGTGTTCAAGGCCAGGTTGGATGGGGCCCTGACCAACCTTGTCTAGTGAAAGGTGTCCCTGCCCAAGGCAGGGGGGTTGGAATGAGATATTTGAGGTCCCTCCTAACCCAAATCACTCTATGATTCCGTCAGTCTATGAAGAAAGTGCTGGTGACATCAGAAGGTTTCTCTTTTCTGTCCATCCCTCAACTGTATAATGAGTCTATTTTTCTCTACAAGATATGCTCTGCTGATAACTTCCAGTCCCTTAGAGCTGCAGAGAAACTGCTCTTTACCATGTCCATGCAGATCTTGCCTGGAGCATGCCCAGGCTCTTTTTTACAGAACCATGTGGGACCAGTTCTTGAGAAGAGCTCTACGAGGCCATAACTCTGGGCAGGCAGATAATTTGTTATAGTTCTGATATCGAAGTATTATCAAACTATGTATCATGTTCAATAGCAAGCACCCTTATATGTACTAAATTTTATACATTCTGAGTTTAAGAACAGTAGGATTTTTTTAATGGTTTGTAACTGCCTAATGGTTTTTTTACACTATTACAGGGCATGTGTGTGCCACCAGCATGACACTATTGACAAATTTCAAGTGTGGGCTCCAATCTATGCAATAAAAGAGCTTCAGGATGGAAGTATTGTTAACATAAAAATTCCTACCACCACAAAAGCAACAATTTTTTTCCCAACTCACTTTTAGACTTCCAAGTGGAGCCATTTTAACTGGATCTTTTATTCCCAGAGTGCTTCTCTAAATGCTTTGCGTCAGCAGGCAGGGCTCTAATCCATGTCAGGGCTCTTTTAACTTGCACCAGGCAGCATGGCCTTCATAAACTAAAAATAAAGGAAAATTATTCTTCCACTTAATATGAAGAGACTAATTTTTATGCCACTTTTAGAAGAACACACTGTAAAAATACTAATCAACACTGCAAGTGAAATAATAGGAGAGCACAGGGGAGAAAAAAAATCCTCCACGTACTGTGGAGGCAGTAGAAATAGCCCCTTTCCAAAGAGGATATAAACCAAACCAGTTTCTGTTTCTCTAAAGCAGAAAAGAAAAATATGGAGAGTATATTTATAAGACTTAAAATAACCAACTAGTGAAATATCTTTTAAATAAAACAATTTTATAATGAAAAGTATTATTTACTTCCTTCAGTTCTGGATAGCCTCATTAACAACAGAAATATAGATAATCAGATTATCAGCACTAGCAAATAAGCACATCCCCATTATTTATCATGACACTTCAGACCAAATGTTACCTAAGATATACTTAGTTGAACTAATTAGTCTAGCAGATAAAACCAGATGAACTATCTAGTAATTAGGCAACCATGGAAGCAGCTCTGTATGCACCACCACCACAGTCTTACTATAATAATATATAAATACGATATAAATACCCATCTTACTATAAATCTTACTATAATAAATAAAAATAAAATTAAAAAATCCATATGAACAGCAATGTCATCCATGACAGTCAAATCAATTCTTCATTTCCAAGTATCAGTGGAAATATCTGTAGCCTCCCAATGTTAATAAATCAAAAAAACATAAACAACACAGACATCAGAATGTTTATGTGAAGAATCTACTTTCCTAAAAGGAGTTCTTGATTCTGTATAGCTGCCAGGATTAAAAATCAAACTGATACAGACTGAATCAGGTGAAACATAAACCTAATTCATATTATATTAAATAACTTTAATTTGCTTCCTTATCACCAAGGAAATGACACTGATGTATCATGTCTGACTAAAGCTGTAGTCATTCCTGTGAACATAGGTAGATTGAGAACACTCAGGAGCGAGTGAAATGCCTAATGACCTGTTACTAAAAAATCCTCCTACTTCCTATTTGACATTTGGAAAGCTCTTCAACACTTTCATGAATTTTTCTCCTTTTGAACTTATCATTTATCAAATAGACTATGAAACACAAAAATTCACGCCAGCTTTCTTGGAAGACAGTTTGACTGATATTCACAGGCTCATGTGTTTTTTATTATGTCTACATGACTATGAATAATTGGTTAAAGATGGATCTTGAATTCCAACTTCTTACAGGAGCAAGAGAGGTTCTAAGACAGCCACAAGACAGCAGAGTTACTGTATGAGGAAGAAGGATGCTCAGAAGGGCAAAGACATTTGCCTAAACTAAAAATATTTGACAGATTAAACTCTGTCTTTCTTGTGAATGTTGTCAATTTTAAATTGAATAGCAGTTTTGCTGAACTTTGCTGAAAGCCCTTTTTGAAAAATTAATTATTTATAATCAAGATTTATATTTTCATATTTTCATTTAAAGTATTCCACCATTTTGATTTCAGCAGAAAAAAAAGCAAATCTACACAAGATCTTTAGCAGAGCAAAGTTATTCAGAAAACATAGGAGTGTATGGAATAAAAAATAGTATTTCTTTTCTCCATCTTATTAGTTTTGGGACACAGTTTCATCAGTTGTATTATTGATTCATTGTATAATTGGAAAGCTCACAGATTGCACAAATTTATTTTTTCATAACTACTACCTTTGTAAAGACAAAGATCCTGTTTTTAGATTCTTTCAGAGTTGCATTTTCAGATTTAAGGTAAATGAAGAAAAGGGTTTTTATGTTTGAATAAAAGTGAATTTTCTCCTAGGCACAAGTTTAGTTAATTTATGTGTTTTAATTAACAACATTGCTTTCTGTTATTAGTCCAGTATTTTAAAAAATACAATATAAACCTAAAGGAAATGCTTAGAAATTGAGGTAAAATTCTTTTTTTCAGACTAAGGTTCTGAATGGTAAGATCAAAGCTGGATTGAAGCAGTTTGTCTGAACAGAGTAATTTTCACTTTGATTGTTTCTCAGATTGCTTCTGTAGTAGAGATGATGACAGCTGGTATGAAGTTGTCTGAATCAGTGATACTAGAATGCAAATACATGCCAATACTTTTCATAATATCCACAAAGCAGAGTTATTTATGCATATGTCTTTTGACATCTCAGCATGCATGTTGACTTGAATTGACATACTCTCTTTTTGATTTTCTGGTATTATATTTAAATGGAATGCTAAGATGAGAACATAAAATCAGGCACAGTAAAAAAGAGGACAATGGTGAAGGAAGAGGTTCAGCTCATAATTGAAGTTAAATATTTAGTTCTAGTAAACAAATATATTTAAGGAATTTTTCTGTACCCAAATTCATAGTTGTTCAAAGGGATGACAATCAGTTTGGGAATAGTTATGAGTATACTGAAAAGAAAATTTGAAGACTGAAAAGGAACGTAATAAACTATTTGTTTAAGCTATTTGTCTTACCAGGTGGCAATGGCTGACTAATTTGGAACACACCATTTTATCAGAAATATATTTAGAGCTGACTAGTCTACATGTCATTTGAAATACAATTTATACAAATTGTAGCTTTTGATGAAAGTTACATGTTTTTAAAAGATTGCACAGGGCTTTAGTCAATCAGCTACGTTAGAACTGTGAATCAGACTTCAGAGCAATGCTTTGAAAAATCAATCACTTCAAAACTATCTCTAGACAGTGTAACGTGAACTGTTTTGCAAAAATCATGACTCTGAAAGACACGATTCTAAATTATTGTGAATGAGAAATGACAATTAGAAGTAATCAATGTTTCAAAAAAGAACCTGAAGTGCAAAGGAACGATTCAAACCAATTGCTTTTATGGCTGTAGCTATAAGTGTGAAAAAAGATTACATTCTTAATGGCAGATCCTTTGTCTTGATTAGAAAAGAAAATATAATAATGAGACTTGAACTAATAAAACATTCATACTAGATTTAGCTGTGGAAAACTTCCTCATCTGTCACAGTAGGATGGGAATGAGCCCATAAGGGGACAGAACAGCAACTATAATAGAAACCAGGGAAGTAGTATTGAGTTAAAATAAATTAGACTTGTACAACATTTCATTCCTCTTGCCTTTTTTTTTTTTTTTTGGAAAATTATGAGGCTGTGACTAGAATTCTTAGGACAGACACTAATGTAATGCTACATGTGTCTTTCACAGCCAGCAATCACTGGCTACTGAGAAAGCACGTGTGACTTACTGCCTGTACCATATGGTTAATAATCTCAACATCACAAGTCGTTGTGGTCTTACATGGAAGAGTTATAAACACTGTGGGATAGAACATGAAGTGGGGAGAGATGAATGGAGAAGTGTGCTACAGATTGCCTCAGTAAAAACCAGAAATGCAACTCTAGAGTTAACAGAAGCTGATAGTACCCAAAAACAAACAGGATGAGCAGAAGGAGATAAACCCCCACATCTTCCCTTTTTAACCAGCACAAACCCCAGTGCTCACGATGTAGTGTTTCAGAAGACAGACAATGCATGTTTCATGTGCCTGATTAGAGAAACATGCATAGCAGTGTTGACAGCAACACAGCATGATGTTGGGGTAAAACAGACAAACTGCTCTTACTTATGTGAATCAATGACAACGTGGCCCTCTAAAATCTATCAGGTAAAAAGCAACGTGAGTAATGACAAAACTGAAGAAAGACATTAGTTCCTTTCACCCTCTGAAGACGCTGCAAACATGTGGGTATTGGTGCAGGTGTGCATGTACAGCCAGATGGAAAATCATTTACCTGAACCTCCAAATTCACTGGGTAATACCTATGTTAACACCTCATCCCTTATTTAACACTTCAGAGTGATGAAAGTATAATGCAGCTAGACTTCTTCATCTTTGAAACTTAATTTACTAACCCTAAAAATCTTAAAAGTTTCTCCTTTCTGTGTTCAACTCTCTGGTAATCTACTTAGCTGTTCAGAGAGTGTGATACATGAGAATAAATCATGCTTTCTTCACAGAAAGTGACATACAGCCTAATGAGTGTTAGAGTGTTGTCTCCTAAATTACTTTTGAAGGTATGAATTATGGAAAGGCATAAACACATGTGGTTAAAGCAGACTTAAAATGCAAGTCCTCACCCTCACTTCCTATCCCTCTTCCACTTCCTGGACAGACACCAAAACTGAATTTGGACTCAAACCATGGAAGCCATTGGATTTCTAATCTCTTCTGACACTGTTAACAGCTTCAGGTTTTTTTCAGAGGTTTTTGGTTTTGTTTAGCACATACTTGGGTGCTGAAGCCAACTGTGATCCAGCTGCCTAAAGCAA
The DNA here is from genome assembly GCA_013397195.1 of Hylia prasina. Lineage (NCBI taxonomy): Eukaryota > Metazoa > Chordata > Aves > Passeriformes > Sylviidae > Hylia > Hylia prasina. The sequence continues at coordinate 93,858 of VYXD01016265.1, forward strand.
AGTGCCCAATGCTAATTGGGAGGCCTCTGGATAGCCAGGATGCCTGTCTGGAACAGGCAGATTATGGCACAGGGTCTCACAAAAGACCCACATGCTCTGTAGCAGTAGCTGGTGGCTGGGGGTACTCTACATCTAGAACAGCACCAAATGCCTAGGTTTGAGCAGCAGAGTATCATGCCTTATGGCTGATGACATTCCCTATCAGGGAGACCTCAAGGATTTTATCACCTAAATCCCAGTATTAGTGTTTTAGCCAAGTGAACTTCTAATTATGTTAATTTTGTCATCTACTAGAAGTGCAGTCAGATCAAAGTGTGTCATGCTCAGACTCCTTACATATCCATTATGAGAGGGTTGGGAGGCTCCCCCTTGTTTAGATGTGAGCTGATTTCCCAGTTAAGACATCTCCAATATGTCCAGTGCTCAAGGAAAAATGATAGGCCCAAACTGGAGCACCTTTTGGTGGCATATTCTACAGACAAATCAGAACAGTTCTTGAAAAGCATTGCAGCACCTGATTTGTTTTTTTTTTCCAAACAGAATCTGTTTCATGGGTACCACAGATGTCCTCAGAACTTACCTAACAGACAGTTAATGAAGTTTACCAAGGTATTTGCTTCAAAACTGCATTATTACTCCGAACCATATTGCTAAACTAGATCTGGTTGCAACGCTCATTCAAAACTTAGATTTAGCCCAGGGCCACAAGACCAGACCATTTACATGGCTTTTATCAGCTTTACTTTTTGGTGTAGTAGTTCCCATTGTTTAGAAAATGTTATCTTTTTAAAAATGCACCTCTTCTGCCTTTACTGGCCTTTGTATGTCACCTAGGCTCCAAATCATCATGTCACCTAGGCTCCAAATCATCATGGACACCTGGCAAAAAAATGGGTTAGGACAACTCAGAACTGATGGCCACTACCTGATCTTCCATAGTTTCATGCGTTTCTACTTCCAGCTACAGTTCAAGTATTCAAAAAGACAAACAGGTTTCAAGAAAAGTGATGGTTGAGTTACAATAATCTCAAGATGATATCTCAGTAACTTCAAGAGACAGCAGCTAATGTAGAAATATTTTTGTGACCACCAGACTAAAATCGCCTGGTTTTAAGCAGTTTTGTAAGGGTGAAGTTATTATCAGGCTCAAGCAAATCTTATATTCACCCATCTGGAAATGAATATAAAGAGACACCCTCTACAAAATCAGTATTTGGCTGAGTAGCTCACCTCATTATTTCCTCTTCCCCAATCTACCAATAATACAGCACATAGTGCTTATTTGTCAACTGCTTCAAGTGACACTTTGAATCTCACCTTAAATAAATAGTATAGAATGTCTGATTCCTTTCATATCTATTTTTTATTGAAAGATGTAATGGACAGCTAGTGAAACGGCAGCTCTGAAATCACAACCATGTTCACCATGATCATGGTCTCAAAGGTGCTCTTGCTGTAAGCGGACAAGTGCTAACACAATTTTAGCTACTTCTCACCCCATGTAGAAGACTCCCGTTTTTGGTTTAGGTGTCCAGATGAACTTGCTGGCAAGGTATGTTCAGTCAAACCTGCTTCTAGAGTATCTTTGAGGTATTATCATACCGTGCATCCTCCTTTTCACATATTCCAACTGACTATATGGGATTAATTTAGTCACTTTCATATAGTCTACCCAAATTACCCAGTGCTCCTGGGACTTTTTTATAAATGACTCAATAAAGATTCAATCAATCCAGTTAAACCCAAAAATAATTTTGTTAACAACAGGTACACAGAATCCTCCATTGATCAGAAATCCACAGGTGGATGCATTTTCTATGGAAATCTCTGACTCATACAGGGGCATGGTAAGCACAGAAGGGCTGTGTAGAAGCAATGTCATGCTGATGCAATAACTAAACCACACAAGCAGTCAAGTTTCAAGTTTATTCCTACCAATTAATTTGGAAGGCATAATGCATTTTCCTCTTTAGTAAACAATCTTTTTTCCCTTGGAGGCACCAATATTTGAAAATTGATAGTAGAAGCAGAAAATCAGCCTATAAACTAATCATCTTGTGTAGAGCAAACTCCTAGTGAATGATCAAATCCTGCCTGAGATTTTGTAGTATGGAATAGCTCATGAGTAAATGTTCTTCATTATTTGAGGGCAACTCATAGCACAAATGTAATAAAATAACGTAAGCATTGCAGTTCCTAAGATGAAATCTCATTTGCTAATATTTGTTGTGGGGGAAATGGTTGGTTTGGAATTTGGTTGACCTTTACAACGCCCATGGGAAGCTCTCTCAGATGGTTTCTTCCATTGTGCTTTAAAATCCAGTTCATTTCTGAGTGGGCAGAAACAATGATCAAATCAGTGGTTGTTCAAAAAATTATAATACTTTTTGATGTAAAATGAGGCAACTTTAAGAATAGTTTCAAGGCTGGTTGGAAATGATTCAAATTACAAACACTTTATTACAATGTTCCAGGATTATCAACATAATGGATTATCAAAAACCAACCATGAATTGGTTTTAATAGTTACTCTTCTTTTCTCAGGCTGCAGTGCAGCTGACCTCCCATAGCTGGGCACCAGTCTGAATTGCAGCAGTGAAGCTGCAATGAGAAGCCAAGGGGATGTTTTGGAACCCATCTATTACTTTGATCAAATGTTGGAAATGTTGGGCCTACTAACTTTGCAGTCTACAATCAACTTTTCTATGCCTTACTGTCATTATCACGAGTTAACCCCAATAATGTCCTGCTCAGCATAAAACACGCATTAGAAACATCAAACTGGTGAAAAATGAATGATGAGAAAGGAGAGAAGGTTTTCCTCAGATTTTATCAGTGCTTTTTTATTGATATGTACGAATGATATATTAATCAATAAGTAGTAAGTACTGTTTAAAAAGATTTAATGCTGCCTCTTACATAAAAAACACCCTAATTTTCGGTTACTGATTTGTTTTCAGACTGCTTATGTGTAGCTACTAGAATAAAAACAGGAATGTAAGGACTGTTATTTCTGAAAATTCTAATGTGAAAAGACAATAATTCACAGCTTTTATATTATAAAACATAGCAAAGAAGACAGAAGCACTGCACATCACTCAGTTCAGATGACTTTTATGTTGAAGCCTTGGGAAGAAATTAATCATTGCTGTAAGTAGGCAGAACACAGCTGGGAGTGGCTGAATTGTGCTTGCAACCAAGGCAAATTGAACAGCACTCTGTAGGGCAGCTCAGCTGGATTCCTGAGCAGTGAGAGGCTGCTAACCATCACAGCTTTTAAAACACCACAGTAGTAAAAGCCCACCAAATGGCTGCAAGAAAGTGTTTGGTCTCAGACCCAGTGGGAATTTCCTCAGATTTCAAATAGTGGGGGCCATATGCCAAGATCCCTGCAGCACCTCCTAGCTTGAAAGTAAACAGCTGAATGTATTTGGCACAGTTTTTACTACTGCTGCTCAAGCAGCATTTATGAGTTTGCACAGCTATCATAGCACTGGAATTAAAAAGAATTCTTTTCTAAGTCAATAATTTTTTGCCAGATCTCTGGGAAGTTTGTATAGGAAAAGTATGAATTGACTAAAAACCCACCTTAAAATAGATAAAGAAACAAGAAGGGATTTTTACTCATCTCAAGCAGAAATCACCCTCCAATCATTCTTCTGTATAGAAAGACAACATTTCCAATTGTGGGATAAAGTAGGATAAAGTGCCCTTCAAAATTCAGGAAGGACTCTGTTTCTCCTTTCCTGTATTAACATATTTCCATCCTAATCTCAACCTTGTCAGTGTTGCAGTTACTCTAAGAAAGACACTTTGTTTCCTAATACACAAATTATCAAAGTAGGTAGGTTCCAAAATGCAGATTAGCTCTCCCCTGGTCATGCTGGCATGAGAAAGGCCAAGTTCAAGCATCATGCCAGAACTCCTTGGTCTGCAGCTGACCGACACCTGGACATGCTGCAAATGATGCCTGACTTTATCTTCAAGACTGAGATTACCAAATCATTGAGCAGTATCGACACATCTACTCCAACAGCTGTTTTGCTGGCAGACTCCAGAGAGATCTCTTATCACAATCCCATAATGAGATATTAATAGCAACCTCAGAGAAAACTTCTTGCTCTTTCTCAGAGAGGAATTATCAGGAAATGTGAAACTCCATTTACAGTACTGTACAGAATGGAAATGCTGGTGCCAAGGAAGGTGTTCTCCAGCTCCTCCTCTGCAAGTGGGAAGATGCTCCTGAGCTATGTTCTTCTTTCAATAGGAAAAATTGAACATTAAAGTCCCATACTTGGTCAACAGAAAACTGAAACCAAGACAATGGGCTTTGATGATACTTTTATATGAGGAATAATAAGACAAATTTTTATTTTTGCCTGCATAAATGAGAAAAAGCATTGATCTTGTGTGAAAGGATAGTGAGAACTACTTACACAGTGATGCTACAAGTTCAGTTTGTTGCATAATAGTGAAAAAATGAAGTGGACTAATTCTAACAGAAGGGACCAAGTCATAAAGCCCGGCCCTTTCAAAAGCACACAAGGCTCTTCTTTCTTGTGTCTGCTAAAAAGTTGTCAGATATTTCCCGGGGAAAAGAAGTCTTTGTTCAAGGTTACTGTTCTTAGAATTTATAATATCTGTATCTGAGCTTTTTAGAAAAATCAGTGTTTCTCAGAGCAGTGTGAAGCCTTTCCACCAGGTTCAATTTCTCCCAGGCATGGTATATGTGTATATTGAGGCCTATCTGCCAGATGAAAATCAATAACAATGCAGGTTAGATGCGCAGGTGGCAAGAGAAAAAAAGACTGTATGAAAGGATAAACATTCAGAGAATCACAGATGCCTGTTGCTGGCTGATTTCTTCAGGACTCCTAAACCTACAATAGATCTCTCAGATATTGATCCTTTTTCCTTGGTATCAAAGAGATGAACAATCCCACTGAAGTTTTCAGGAGCTGATGGATGCTGTGAAAGACTTTTCACAAGAGCACTGATAAAGTTCCTTGCCTGTTTCTTCAGCTGAAAAATAATATGGCTTCACTGTTGAAAGAAACAAAACAGCAAGCAAACACTGAGGAATTCTTTTAAGATGAAATAAGTGTTCAGGCTGACCTTGCCTTCCAGATGCAGAGAATCACATTGTATCTGTATGAAAAGCAAGTTTTGGTTAGGCTTGCAGAAAATAACCATTGTTTTTGTCAATAATTTTGAAACCCTTATAAGCCTAATGTTATAATCAGTTTTGATAGTGGGTTGAAATAGCTAAATAGAGCTGGAATGAAAAGGGATTCTTCAAAATTTTCAGGACCCCAGAACACTAGGAAGAACCTGGGAGCATTTTTGACAAATTAGGCCTGAACAATTAGGATAGAAGTGCGTAGGCATTGTTAAGAATGCCTTCTGTCAAGGGAAATATATCTGTCAAAACAAAACACCAAAATGAGCAACTTCTCTCTATTAGACAAGTCAAATTCATTCAAAACTCCACTAGGTACTAAGTGTCTATCATGCTTTTTATAAACAGACAATCTAAAAAGACTAAGGAAATTTTATATATCATGGAAAGATTTTGAATTCTCCTTTTTTCCTCTCCCATATTAAGGTTATTGGTGTCATTATTTTCCCCAACAGTATAAATGGAAAACAACCTTCACAAAGCAATTCCATGTCTTTGTGCATCTAAACTCTCAAATTGGATTACTTGAGACTTGAACCAATAGAAGAATTAAAGGAGTCAATGGAAGGGTTAAATGATGCTTTGATACCTAGCAAGGTAGTGTTTTCCCCTCAGATGACAGGTTGTTCATAAGGAGCTACAGAACTTCCATACAGCCTTTTTGCTAAAGCCACTGCCCACTGCATGAAAATGATACAAGGAGACAAAAAGTTTTTTAATCCATTTTGCTAACCAATTACATGTTGTTGTATACTAGTGATATTATCCAAAGCAATAGTAGTTTAGCACTCTGATCAACATTAATCTCTTCCAAGACTTATTTCCCAGCAGAGAGCTGAGCTTGTTCCAGCAGAGAGCCTTTAGCTGTATCTGTCCTGCCTTTCCCAACACACTGGCCCAGAGGCTTGTGGCTCTGGTTTGTCTCAGCTGCAGGTCAGCAAATAGAGGTCAGTACTGGCACTGCAGCCTGGCCGGGGAGATGGCTGGGGGGCAGGGGGAAGGTCTGCAGCTCTGCACCCTCCCAAGGTCTGCAGCATTGCACCGTCTCCAAGTTAAGCCTCTGGGGGCTGCCAGCCCTTGCACGCCACCCACTGAAGCCCTGCCAGGGCTGTGTGGTCACACAGACCCAAGGGTAGCCTCATCTGGTCTCAGCAGCAGGAAAAAGGCTAAAAGCTTTTCCTCTCTTCCCCACTGAATTAATTCTTGGTATGTGAAGTACTTCCTTCACAAAGAGAGTACACTATTTAAATGGCTGAAGCCTAATGTGGGCAAAAGCGGCATTTTTTCATATTATCTGAGGTTGGCAGATGTATTTACAGATGAATCAACTCATTTTCCTGGGCAGAGAGACAAACCAAATCCCTAGAGCTTCATACCACGGGAAATGCTTTGGAATGCATTCCAAGTGGTCCTTTATAAAATAACAAGGCAGTTTTGAGCCAGCAGCTACTCATCAAAGTATTGATCCTTTCCTGGCATAACAACATCTTGTTTAGATGATGACATAATGTTTCCAGCAGAGCCAAGGGCACCTCAGCCTGTCCACAGACATCCTTGAGCATGCTGAGAAGAGTGATGAGATGCAGGGCTGATGAACAGCTCTTTGCCTTCAAGAAAGGAGAACTTGAATGCAAACAAGGATTTATTAACATGCATTTGTTTGCTTCCCATTTTGAGATGGGTAAAAATGAAAGTACACACTTCAAACCTATAAATACAACAGAAATTTTCCGAAGCTAATTTAGATACTGAAAGGTTACAGAACAGCAAGGGTGTTAGGAAAAATATCAAATTCAAAGGCAGTTTTATCCTAGATCCATCATTTCTTAAAAAAAAATAGATGAAAACTGACCAGTACGTCTCTGCCATAATAATTTTCTCATTAATTTTACTGGTTTTCAGCATACTGCCAACTATTAGCAATGAAATAAAGTGGACATTTTCTTCTATTGTGTAGTGTGAAAGAGAGAAAATTGGGATACTATAAAAAATGCATATAGCTGCCGCTGTGGTGATTTATTCCTTTGCTGTTCCCATATATTCACACTTCAACTGGGTAATTATTTAAGAACTATGAAGAAACTGCCTATTACTGTTTCCAAAAGAAAAGGTTCCAAGACAGACCTCCCCCCCATAAGAGAAGGTGCCAACTCTCCTGACTTCTCAGTGACAAGAGACAGAGCAAATTTCCAGACAGAAGTTTAGATTTTCATTGGACTGAAACCTATGCAGAGCCATGTGGCTTCCTTTCTTCACTACACAAACACAAGTAAGTAATTTTGAGACTTTAGACACAGAAATTTAAATAAATTTTTTCCATTAAATTTCCTTTTGCCAGAAAGATGAAAAGTCCACTATTCTTGGTGATACTCTAACAAAACCACATTTTAATTTGATTTCTAAATAAGAGTAAGCATCTGCATCTAATATGCATTCACATATATACATATGCCATATCTAAAACAATATAATACTGTTGAGAGTTTAATTCAGCCAAAGAGAGTTGAATAATACCAAGAAATTTAAAACAGAATAGCTTTGAGAGCAATTCCTAGGTTGTGCAGCCCAAGGGATGGTTATGATTATCTCCTCTGATTTTCTGCACAAAGAACATAGATTTTTCACACAGTAAAAACCTCATTCAGGACTGATGAATTATAGCTAAAACACAATTTTAAAGCAAAAATTTTCAGCAATATAACTGAAACAAATAACACTTTCTCTAGAATTACTTTCCAACAACTAATTCATGTTATGGTTCTGCTACATTCTGGAGTAATGATTGCCAATATCATTACTTGAAACTTTTAATTTTTGCCATGAGTGATTTTGAATTTTTAGAGAATTAGTAAAAATGTTGGCTGGCATTGACTGAGAACTGGTACAAATAGAAGAGCGTCACATACCAATTTATATAAGTCATAGACAACAAAGATTGTTGGGATCAGACAGATAGTAATAATAATTACAGTGTTACTAATATGGGAACAAGAATATGGTATGACATGATTTTTTTTCTTTTTTTTAGGTTTGTAGAAGAATAGACAAAGCTTTGTCTGGTAGAAATCCATCTGTTCTTCCCTCAGCTACATTATTAGTCCAGTGTAAGACACAATCTCCTTAAGCAAGTCTTTCCTCTCACAAAACAAAACCAAGAAGGAAAAAGACACAGAAGTTTTCAAACTTCATTAGTATTTTAATATTGTTCCTGTTCTACAGGAGAGTTGGAGAGATCTTTGAAAAATTACACATTTAACATATTTATTTGCTCTGGTTACTTGTGAAATCTTATGTTAATGACCATGCATACTAGAATTATTAGCACTATACTTCAAGATTTCAGTAAAAGAGATTAAACCTTTGAACTCTTTCAATTTAAAATGGCTTTAACTTCTGAGAACTTTCTGTGATTACCTTATTTTCTCTTCAAAACTTAGGGATTCTCTGGCAGTTTCACATCAGTATTTTCAGTTCATTTCTTGCACTAAGATTGCCAGTCCTGAAACAACTGTCAAGAGCATTCAAGCAAAATTGCAGATTTTCATTTCAAGGTTTAGAAGCTAAATTGTTCCCTTTTATTACTTTACAATATGACGCTACATGCTATGTTATACCAGAAAGTGATAAGAACAGAAAATGCTTAAATCTTGCCTTTTAGTCTGAGTTTTCTTTTTTCACTTAGCTGAAAACTGTCTACCCTACTCATTTCCCAAAAGTAACAAGATCTAAAAAGAAAAAAAAAAATGCAGGTTTTGATTTTTTTCCCCAGTTACCCCAACAGTATTAAATATGGGAAAACATTTATCATCTTCAGCTAAAGACTACTTTGTAAATCAAACTCACTACTAGAATATACCTCTTGGATAAGGAGCAACACCTAAAAGCAAATGTATAAAATACTTTGTTACACTTTTCATATATTTTCACCCCCAAAATCTGTAGCTACTCCCATTTTCTTTGCACTGTAATTTTGCTTATGTCTCTTTCACCAAGCTCTCAACCTCTCTGCCAATAAATCCTAAGCCTTGCCAACACTTTCACTAGTAAAATGGGCAGCTCAGCCAACAGCATTACCCCAGGAGCACTCAGTAACTCTTTTCTACTGAAAGTCATGCTGGAAAGACTCTGTTTCTGAGACTCCAGCTGCATTATCGTCATTACACTTGTTGCTCATGTTTACATTTGCTCTCCAACAAAAGCATAAACAAACCACAAAACCAGTAACTAATATTCAATAATGGACAGTTCATGAGACCTGATACAGACTTATCTCTTAAGTAGCAAATTCCATTCCTCTTTCAGAAGAAAAGAAGCTTGATACAACTCACTTGAATTTAATAACAACTATAATGCATTACACTGAAGATACTTCTGGAAATGATATCTATGCAATACACTGTAAGGCCAGCTGTAATTTTTTTTTTTTAATTGTATCCAGTATTGTTCATTCACATTACACTACCTGAACTTACTCTACCACTAATCCTTTTTTACAGAAATTGTGTTAATAGGATTTTAATGCTGAAAATATGTGGAACACTAAGAAAGACTTGTCCGTTCAAGTGTACATTTCAAGTGCTATGCAGAAAAACCCTGAAATGGGATTTAAAAGCAGACAGTGAAACTTAATTACCTTCTAATACACATTTGGATCAAAGAGAAATTAATTGAGAGATAAATAGGGTCAAATAGCATGGAAAAGGCTTTGCTCTCTTCAAGAAGCACTAATGAAAATGAATCCCTCCCATAGACACAAATTATATGAAAATGCGCTAACAGGGGCTTTGAGACATGAAAAGCTATGTCAGTGCTAGACTTCGATACAGAGATCCAAGAGAAAAGCATAAAAGCACTGGTGATGAAGCTGGGTAGAAAAAGACAAGACTAGAGAAAAACCCCAAATCCTGGAGCTGTCAGTCATAAATATTGTGAGATAACAAATGTGTGCTCTCAAGATAAATTGTAGATATCAATTAACATACAACTTGATGAATTCTAACATGTGAAAATATCTGCTGAAGATATTTCTGATATTTCTATGTATCATCATGTCTCCACTATTCTCAGATACATGGGAGGAGTTAAAGTTTTCTTCTAAAGAGCTTTTTTTGACCAAAACAAGAAAGGGACTGAGGACATGATTGATGCTACTGGCATGCCAAATGCAATACCTCCACGCTGAATACATCTGGAAACAGTGAACCAAATACAAAAAGAAAGAGTGTCCAGAGAACTAACTAAAATAATGAGAAAGTAAATAATGCTAATAAACCCTTCTGCCTGTTTTGGTGTTTTTCCTGAAATTTGAGATTAAGTTGTCCATTAGAAGAAAAATGACCAAAATAGAGTGGTTGAACCAAAGCACCTAAACTTGCTGTTGAATTCCTTCTTAGATTTACAAGACACTTTGTTTCACGTGCTTTCTCTAAAAAATTTCAATGATACAAATTGTGAAAAGAAGAAAAAAGGTGAAGCACATAGTAAGATAAGTATGGCTGTTTAAAACAGAAACTTAAGGGATTCAGGAGCCCTGCTCACTCTCCTATTACATGCCCAAATCTAGTTTTGCACTCAAGTACATTACAGATAATTCTTAAGGAAAAAAAAACAAAACAAAACACCAAAACAATTTGCAGATTCAGAAAAGCTCCAGACACACCTTTTACATTTTCCTTGTACATGCCCAGTTTTTGGCCTAAAGCAGTAACTTTGCTATTTGTTATGATTTGCCATTTAAAAACAAAAACAAAAACAAACAAAAAAACCCAACATGTTCTGTGTCTGTTCCAAGGAGCTGCCTACTCTTACTGATCTTAGAGAAATGGTATTTCCCATCCCCTCATCAAATCACTGTACTAAGCAGGTCTCCTGGCATCTCTAAAGCTCTCCCAATATCTTGAGACCTTTTAACTTCACGAAACATAACCCAATGCTCCAATGATTTTGTTTTTCACCTTGTTCAGATAGTAAGTTGACCATGAAATTCAGAAACTGATATGAACTATATAATTTAAAGAAAATAAGTTTCTCTCAGCAATGAACATAAGAGAATTATCATGGCTCAGAGACAAATACACATTGATTTATAACTCTGGGCTTGAAGCTATGTTTAAACACTCGCTGTATGTAGAGGAGGCACAATTGGGTGTAATTTCAAGGAACTAGAAATACATTTGAAAGAGGATCTGTTGTTTTTGCCAACTTCTCTGTCTTCTACCCAGTACTTCCACTTATAAAGCATCCTTCTTTCTCTGAGTCATTTAAGCCTTAACTACATATTGTGGGAGAGTTCAGGAAAGAGCATTTCCATCCACTGGGCTGCTGGCGAGCAGCAGTCCTTGGACACAGAGTGCAGTGCCAGGCTACACCCAACAGGCTCTGTCAGTTGATGTGTGGACACAGACAAAAGTAAAGCCAAAAATCGTCACCTAAAATGCATGGAATGTCAACATGAGCATTGCCACGATTACTTTAGTGAATGACAACATTTGAAAACTTCCCGTATCAATCACTCTTCTAGACGGAGAAACAAGACAAAGACATTTAACCCAAACCAGCATATATTAATTGATTCAATTATTTATTTATTTTTCTGTCTCATAGTCTTCTTTCACTGATATTGATTAGAGTGCGAGTGTGCATGATTCCATACATGTGCATTACCAATGCAAATGTATTTTTGCAAATTTGCTATTATTTTCAAAATCTTTTCCAATTCATGTGTAATAGGAAAGGCCACTTATAGAGAAAAAGTTACAAAATGCTACAGTGATGGCTTGTCTTCAATGATGACTCCTCCTGGCCATTACTCTCTCATGTTGATTCCTTCTCTCTCTTTTCCTCTACAATTTTCTGGAGAAAAATTGCCCTGACAGAGGTCTTGTGACTATGTGATTTGCTGGAACATGTCTAACCTCTTTGAACATAGCTATTGCTTATCCCCCTTCTTTAACATCCCTGTTTTCTTTCTTCCTTGGTTCTACATGATTGCTTGTTCCTTTTATCTTACCTTGACTCACATCTTTTTTGTCCAAGTATCAAGTACAGTACACTCAGGGATTTTTTTCCACCCAAGAATAACTGTTGTCTTCCTCTCACTGATTCTACCTGAATTCTGATTTTGCTTGGTAACGTCACTCCATTTGCTCAATTTTACTTTCAAGAACTTTTTTCTTTTATTATATACACAATAAAATACATGGAGACGATGGCTTGGTAGAAAGACATGCTCACGGACCAGACAAAAGAGTGACCAGCACCCATAGGAAGACTTGTGTGCTTCAGAACCTCCACTAGTTTATTAGAGCAGTAAAAATGTGCATAAAATAATGCTTCAGCATGGAAGTGTCTCATTTGAATTCACTTTAGGTTTTTTTTCCCTATTGACTAAAGCAAACTGAAAAAATGCATGTAGAGACATGTGGCCTTGTCAGCTCGTAGAGTTTAAGCCACACCTCACACCTGCAGCATGTTGCTGACACAGCAGTGTAAGGATCAGCATGAAAAAGCACTGCCCAGCTTATGCAACTTTATCTGCAAATCCTCCTGGTCTAAGTTAGCAGGGGAGTGCTGTTGGCAGCTCAGCTAATTATGTTTAGCACCAATCTATACCCTCAACTCTGTTGTCAGAGAAACTTCTTTTCCCAAGACACCACTGCACCTCCACAGAGAAGTCTACCTGTGTAACCACACCAGCACAGCAGCAGCTTTTCAGAACATGAGCTAAAATCCAAACTGAATCTCCACCTGGATGCACAGCCCACCGGCTATCACACATTGCAGTGCCTATTTTGTTCAAAACATTGCTAGTGCAAGGTACAACACTCTTAATTTTGGTCAGCCAAGAGCATGGCTACACTTGTACATTCTAGAACATACAGAAACTTCCCGAGCACCCTCAGTAACAGTCACCAACTACCTGTGTGCAGCTACCTGATTCTGAAGAATGCTCGTTAAAAGGAACGTAAAGCAGAAAAAAAAAGAAAGAAAATTTCAAAAGGCGGGGAAAAAAAGGAGAAAAGGAAAAAGAAAGAAGTCTATAAAACACCCTGTAGCTCAATACATTATTTGACCATACTGGCAACACACCACTTCCTAACTATACATTCCTGCATACAATTTTCCATGGAAAAAACCCAAATACTACAGTAGATATTTTAATATTTTTTATTATTCTGAAATAACAGAAATTACCATAGAAATGGTAGCTGAAATATTATGGCAGTCCCCATGAGGCAAAGCCTGGTTAAGACAGCTGTGCAGATTTGAAATAGCTAGTTTGGATATTTGGATGCACCTGAGGACTGTGCTGCAGTAGGTGAGTCCCAGCAGTGACTGCAGTGCTGCTGCATTCCTTGAATGTCAGCACCTGGACACCGGCACCTCTCAAATGTAAAGACTGGCAGTGGAACCTGTGCACACCCTCAGCTGTCCATGCTACATTTCTGTAAAGTTAAGCAGTAACACTGCTGAACTTAATGCTCAGATCAAATGCTCTTCCATAGCTGTGAACTTCCTGTGATAATACCATTTGATAAGTTCTCTTCAAGGACGCACTTTGTGGCCAGATCAGCTTGAGTGGTGGGCATGAAGAATTGCACCTAACTTAACTGAAGAGGTCTTGAAAGGTTCTTCCTTCCAGATGCCTTGCATCTCCAGAACCTTGGCAACACAGGTTTGTGTCAGGGATAAAACAAAACTCAGGATAAAGAGAAAATATAAAATGAATGGGAAGGGAATAAAAACAGTATCCTTGGCTTCTTGAAAGTCAACAGCAGCCAGCTCTTTAGGACTTCAGTCCACAGGTCTAAAACTGCAGCCCTTCACAGTAGCAGAGAAGGGCACTTGCAGCTCTTGATACAAATGTAGCTCCATTTGCAAGTCAGATTTATTCATGGAACAATCCATGTAACAGCCAGTTGTTTCCAGCACAAAATTCTGAACCACATTAAAAACTTAGGCACAATGTAACACACACTTAATGTAATGAAATATTAATGATACAGTTAACCTTGTACTGACTTGATTATGTAACTCAGCAAAACCTCCACTGCTAAAATGAATCAGAAGTTCCACATGGCTGTGCCAGACTGACACAAAAATCCAATGGTGTCACTTCAGGATTCAGGCCAACTGTCAAAAGGATGATAGATGGCTTGGGCTGTCTAGGCTGAATCTTTGTATCCCTTTGATAAATATCAACAATGAACAAATAAAAAGAACTGAAACACAGCTTTAATATCCATATTAATGCCAATGATGGAATGTATGTTTTATGGATTTATCACTGTTTTGACTGTCACAAGTGAAATATCTCATTTTTGTATTCTAGCAGCAGCAAGTATAATTTAAATTTATCCAGCTACGACCAAGCAAAGTTCCAGTCATGACGTTGCAGGTTTCATTTCACTTTGGCTAACAGACATAGATCATATTACATTTATTTTTCTCATGTATTCCATTAATGCTGATGATACTCAAGGTCCGGAATCTGTAAGACGAATCCTACTTAAAGGACACAAATGGAGAAGCTGATACTTCCTACAGCATATATATATCCATAAAAGTCATTGAAATGACAGCTTTCACCTGTGGATGGTGATGTAGAAAGATCTGTGAAGCATTTCATTTTTGTCAGTTCTTAGAAGGCAACTGCTAAAGTAAATCCCAAAGCAGAAAGAAAACTTTTTTCCCCTCCAATTCTTAAGAAATTACTTACACATGAAATATATACTAAAGAACAAACGTTGCATTGCAGATCAGATCTTGTACTATTGATTTATTAAAAAATATGAGTATTGATCTAATATTGATATCCAACTCTGATGGACAAAAACTCTCTAACAGTTTAAAGTTAGGAATTGTATGTTTATTGCGATGTGGACAGCGTGTGGGATAGCTCCCAAATACACACCGCCAAGATCACAGGTAATTACAAAGCGTTTTATCTACAAAAGTGTTGAATATACAAAATACAAATGCATATTCATACCCCTGTCATTTCCTCCTCTCCGCTTCGTATGTTAATTAGCAAAAAGGCTATTAAGCATGTGGAGTTTGTTCTCTGAAGTTTGTTCTCCTCATCCTGGGGAGGGGACACCAAAGTGAGGAAGTAAAATGAGTCTTCCTCGTTCTCACCCTTTTACCTTTTCAGTGCATACGTGACAAATGAATCTTTGGTAGAACTTATAGTTTCCTCTGTTCAATGGGTCTTTCAACCATAAGAAGTCTGCAACTATCTTGTGTCCTACAACATTTTGTTGTTCACTACAAGCACAGCTACATAAACATAAAGTTGACAAGCAATGAGTTACTAGATCCAGGATAGCTTATCTAAGATCTGGCTTCTGTTAACTGCAAATAAAGCTTATCTACTTATTTCAGCTAATTCAGCAACTATAGTCCTAACTTTCTTAAAATCCTTAATTCTTCAAAATTAATGTCTCACTATATGACAGTTTTTTTTAGCTTAATTATGGCAAGATGTTCTCTGAACAATCGTTGACATGTTAAATTATATGCTAAATTGCATTGAGATGCAGCAAAAAATCCTGTAACTCAGCACTGTTTTCTCAGGAGCCATACTCCAAAGAATAAGAAACTCATACTTCTTTTCTGGGCAGAAGTGATGCATCCTTGGATCAGAATTGCTGGGAAAATTACAGATACAAATAAAACCCCTTAGTCTTGTACCATCTCAAACCCATAAACAAAGTGGGCACAATGATTGGAGAACTTTCAAACAAAAGCAGCTTAAATTTCCTCGTGTCCCCCCCCCCATTAATTGGGTTGATAATTGGAAATAATTGTAAAAAGATAAAGTAGAAAAAAAGTGATGTATTTTGTTATAAACTGATGCCCGCTGATCTTCAATTAATGTCTCCATCCATTTACAAGGCAAGTTTTGCACTTCTAAGGAGTACTCTGAGGAACTGCTCTGTACGGTTCAATCAGAAAGGATTAAAGTCTGAAAATGTCACACTCGGAGAGCCGCGAAGTAACCCCCGAGTTACAGGAAAGCCTTGCACGGGGAGCAGCCGCGGGAGGGTCCGAGACGGGGCCGGGCCGGGGCCGCCGCCACAGCGGCCCCTCGCTGCGATTGGCCCGGGCGGAGCTACCCGGCAGTAATCTCACTTCTGGTTGGCTTAAACTTCCGGGCCCCTTCGGGGGGCGAATAAGGCGCGGGGTTGTTTTCCTGTCCCAAGATGGCGGCGCTCAGTGTTGCTTCTGTGGAAGGGAATGGCGGGGAGTGAAGCCTGAGGGAGAGGGTCGGGGCCGCCAGCGCGGAGGGGGATGAGGTGACGCCGCCATGGCGAGCGACGGGGGCAGGAAGCAGTTCTGGAAGCGGAGCGGCGCGAAGGTGCCGGGCAGGTGAGAGGAGCTGCGGAAGGTCGGTGTCGCGGGCCCCCGCACGGTGCCGGGCCAGGGAGGGCGTCTCTGCCCGACCGGCTTCGCTGGGACTCCAACGCCGCGTTCCTGCCCCCTCGGCCGCCCAGCCCAACGGGACCCCGCGGGTCCTGTGAGTCTCCGCTGCGGGGACCGTGTCCGGTCGCACCCGGGTCCCTTGTTAGCTCAGTGCTCGGAGGTGCTGGGCACCTCCAGTGGTGTGATGGAGATCGGTGGTCAGTTAGCGTTGGTTATAACTTGTATCAGAAAATAATCATCTGCATGTGCGTTCCCAGCCTGACATCATGGTTGGAGGAGCTAACGTGATCTCGGGAATGTATTCGCCGGGAAATTCTGAGTGAAAGAATGTGTTTGTAGCTTTCAGCAGTGCCAAGTTAGGATGTTTTGAAACTTGATACAAGTTATGTTTTTGAAATACTTTGCAGGAAACTGCATTTTCTAGGCATAAAGACGTGTTTTAGCTGCTGCTACATATTTCAAAATTTTGTCAGTTTCTCAACTTTCTTCCTCAGTTATTGTGTTAGTGCAAGGAGCTACAAGCACATTCTGCCATAAGATTTTCCAGGGAATAGATCCCCAAAGTCATGTAAACCCTTTTGGCTGTTGCATCACACTGGGAATGCATGTTGAGATTATTATTTAACAATAACATTCTCTGGTCTCATCCCTAAATTGTTCTCACGGTAGTTTGCTATATTCTTTTTGTAAGACTGATGTGTACTTGTGGCTCTCAGAGAACAGTAACTGTATTTTATACCCTTTACCTGAATTCAGCAACATAGTCCTGCTCACCATTTACGTTCTTACATTTTCAGTTACCCATAAGCACTAACTGGGATTGGTTTTGTTTCTTTAGTTACAAACTAACTTTTTCAGTCCAACTGTTGCCCTTCTTCTAATGTTTCCTTTGTAACTTTGCTGACTCTCTTGAGGGTAAAACACTTCCTCTCTTGCACAGGGTCTATATATAGTTGCAGTTAGTTTGCAGGCAGCTGCAGGCTTGTGGAAAAACAAGGACACTGTGGAGAGCACGCTTTTGATTTTTATTTATTTTTTCATGGCATGGAGAGGATTGTTGTTGCTTTCTGACAGTGATCTATTTGAGTGGATTTCCATTGCAGTTATTCACAGAGTGGTGTAAGGAAAAGGCATGTTCTGTGTGTATGGAAGTGGACAGTGACACCTGACCCTCATGTGAGCGCAGGGCAGGAAACGTGCCTGTGGAGAGGATGGCGTATGGTTCTGTGGAAAGGCTGGTGGAATTTATTTCCATGAAACCACACAGAAATCATTCAGAGTTTTGATAAAGCACCATTTTCAGTCACCACTAGGGCTAATTTCACTGGTGTTACTGCTGCACCTGTTGTGAGAGTCTAAGCCTCTCTTAAAATCTGTTTTGACTGCAGTCTTTTTGCCTTGGTTCTATCTCAGGTTTACTAAGGTTGAACTTACTTATCCTTATGGCCTGGAGATTGGTTTTGGTATGTCAGGAGGGCATGTTTGTTCTTTGTCATTTTTATTACAGGTTTGGGTAGATGTTAATGTTGCATATGATTTATTTATTTCTCTTACAGTTGGAGAGTTCTGTAGTAATAATTT
Source organism: Hylia prasina (assembly GCA_013397195.1). Taxonomy (NCBI): domain Eukaryota; kingdom Metazoa; phylum Chordata; class Aves; order Passeriformes; family Sylviidae; genus Hylia; species Hylia prasina. The sequence goes on from VYXD01016265.1 coordinate 112,042, forward strand.
CTATTATGAGGCCACATATAAGTCTTGATGTGTGGCATTTTTTTTTACTTATAAAATAGTTTTATACCCAATAACTGGGAGGTAATGAACTTATAGTTTGTAGGGAGTTTTGGTTTTCACACAATAACATGCTATTTTGTAATGTTGGAGGCTAGTGAATAAGTCTGTCTTTGGAAGCTTGTTACAAATCATTCTTTTAATACTCTTATGGCTTTTCTCGAACCTGTCACCTTTTGCATTTTTCTGCAGGTTTGTCATCCTTGTACTTTAGTAATGGTTAAGAATTGTCTGGTTGGCTTTTGGGTAACAAGGGTACACAGAAGATTAAATCTTTATAGATATTTCTTCGAGAATTTTTAATTCTTTGCAAAAGACAAAGAAATGATAAATCTGAGGAGAGAATTTTTCTAGGTTCTTAGTGCAGAATCTAACTTATTTCTTATTTTAGCTCCTGGTTAGAAAAATAAAATAGCCTAAAATAGCCTTATCTTAGGTCTCACAAAGAGTTCCCCTTTAGCAAATCTATGGTTTTTATTAAATTATTTCCTAGTATGCACATCATTGGTTTTAGTTTTTGAAGCAGAGAACTGTTTGAATATTTCAGTTCTCTTTTTTGTTGATTATTTAATACACAGAAACTCTCCAATTATTTATTATTTTTGTGATAACTCTTTTTCTTTTCCTTTAGTATTCAACACGTGTATGGAGCTCAGCATCCACCTTTTGATCCATTATTGCATGGAACGTAAGTTAACATGATATTTAAATATTCCAAGTATTTTGTGTCTCCTCTGTCTTCTCTTTATTTGTTCTCCTGTTGGCTATAAAGTTTATTCTTTGTCTTCCTTTTTCAATTTTTGTCATGGTCTTGACTTCTCCTTTGTGACTTCCTGATGGTTACCGTATTTGCAGGAACAAATCAGCTCTTTCAGATAAAATAGATTGCCAATTGTTACTATTTATTTTTAATGCCTTATACATGGGAAATTGTGGTAAAGTAAAAAAAAAATAGTGTTACAAGGACAAGTATTTGGTTGGAAGGATATCATGCTAGATTTTTTCAAGGCTGGTTTCAGATAGTACAAGAAGTAATGGTTCTAGTTAATTTTCAGATGAGAGTTGGATGCAGTTGAAATATGTGATCCTAAGGGCGGAATTAAAAGAAATGAGATTAATTGGTTCAAAATATGGAAATATAGAGACCCAGTAACAAAACCAGGAAGTTTATTGCTTGAAGTGACAGAACTAGAGAAAGACCTTGCTGTTTTAGACAATGATGACAAGTCAGGTGAAAGTGTAAGTGTTGTAGTACCTGTTTGGGAAGACACTCCCTATAAGACATAACAGAAATGTTAGAACTGATATTATATGAGAACTGGGTAAGAACTTCATCTGATTTGCAGTTCTGCCTGCCTTGTGTTACCAGGAAAAGAGGAAAACTAGCCCAGGTGGAGAGACAGGGAGGTCAGAAACAAACTCAAGAGCCATCTTGATACAATGCTGTGTGGGGTGACCCTGCTTGAGCAGGGAGTTTGGGCCAGATGAACATCTGTGATCCCTTCCCATCTTACCCATTCTGTGACAGCACAATTAAATTAATGGCAATAACTTCTTTATTTTTTGGGAACAGACTGAGAAACCCTCTGAACTTTATACCTTATTCAGCTCACTTCTGAAGGGTGATGTGATTGCTCTGCATTACTGTAAGTGAGAACAAGTGCCAGGCTGGAGAACCAGACATGGACCAGACTTGGTTCATGTCTCATAGTGCGTGTTGACAGAGCGGCAAAAGGTTGAGAGCTGGTCAGGGTCCACTTAGACTAGGAACTAGAAGAAATATCTTTCCTCTGAGAAGAGCAAAGTTCTGAAGGCAATCCATGCTGGCATGCCTGGATGGGGAGGAATCATAGATTTAATGAGTCTTAAGATGAGACTTGGTTTATTTATGACAGTGATTGTGTTGTGTGATTGCTTATGATGATTAGGAGTAGATCATGACTTGATTGCAGCTTCTGTGCTTCTGTGCTGTTATGCAGCAATTGCATTGAAAGGGCTGAAATCTACAGAAATGGATGAAGCAAGAGCAGTGCAGTGTGTCCTGGATATTTTATAAGCTATTCTAGTAGTAATCCTTTCATGTGACTTTGGGTTGGTCTTTTTTTTTTCTTAAGTAAAGGGAAGGAAAGATTCCTTTAGCTTCTATTCAAAGCAACAAAGTGTCAGTTTTTACCACCCTTGTTCTCCGATTTCTTCATCTGTATATTACCATGAGTGGATGTAGTGGCAACATGAGTTGAGAGAGATAAATATTTGCTACCTGTGTAGTGTCAACTATGAACTTTTGGGGTTTGGTCCTACCCAGAGTGTTTTGCTTCCTTACTAGTTTTCAAAATATTGTTTATTTGTTTTTGAACAGCTTGATAAAACCAGGTTCAAAGCCACCTACAACTCCAGTGAAATTGAAGAAAGTCAGCACCTTCCAGGAATTTGAAAGTAACACAAGTGATGCTTGGGATCTTGGAGATGATGATGATGAACTCTTAGCAATAGCTGCTGAAAACTTAAATACAGAAGTGGTCATGGAAACAGCTCACAAAGTAATTCAGAATCACAGCAAGCTACAAGAACAGCATAAATTTCAGGAAGAACATCTACAGGAAGAAAAACAAGAGGAATTTGCACAGCTGACTTCAGTTGCATGTGGTGATAATAGGCTTGTTAAATCAGTCAGTGAAGGTCATACATCGAGTTCATTAGGTACGTTGAAAAGTGGAAAAGATGTTGAAGTTAAAGGATGAGAGCTAGCATATTTGCCCCTATAAGACAGTAAACCCTTCTCAACCCTTTGTTAATATTGCAGGAAAATACTATTTATTACCAGTGATTTATTTGAGAGGAAGACTGCATACCTTACTAAATTCTGTGTGTGAGGGAAGAGTAATTAAACTTTTTTTTGTTTTCAGCCTTAAAAAATCTCCAGTTTTGGAAGGAAGTTCAACTATTGAGTATATTTTATTGGTTAAATGCACCAAGATATATGCAATTAATAGTAATTCTACTATTGTGAAAGATTAAAATAAAAATGTAATTAAAATACATTGAAAAGCTGGAGAAAAACATGCAGGTGGACTGGGAGAGTCACCCTCATGTGATCTGTTCCATGGTTTTGTATAAGCTTTAAATTGCAATAATTTCTAGATTTCTCAGTGTTTTTTTGCTTGTTTGTTTTCTTTGAATGTTAAGGAGAATGAAAACAGCTTTTAATAACACAAAGATTTTAGAAATCCATGAGCCTTGCTATTAATGTGATCTCTAATTGATGTATTTTAATTGTGGAATACTGCTCCAAAGAGAAATGTTCCTTCTGCTAAATCCAAGTAATTTGAAGTCCAAACTTCTGCTGTACTTGAGTTTGCATTTTGCAAAACCAGAATTCTATTTTAGGTTTACAAATTAAATTCAACTGAACAGCAGCCTTCTCACTAGCTGAGGCTAACTGCTCTACTTCTTTTTCCCTTCAGATAATGCTAGTGAAAATTCTTCCATGCAGAGATCGCAGTCACTTCCACAAACTTCCCTACCTCCCTTGACAAGTGGAATGGCAGACTGCAGCACCTCAGTTACTCCTGCATTAACTGAGAGAGAAGCGTCTCGATTAGACAAATTTAAGCAGCTACTTGCTGGCCCAAATACAGATCTTGGTGAGTATTTCTCATAGGACCTGTGAATTACATCTAAATTATTCTTAAACTATAGAATTTTCCTGTTGGATGTACTCTCCTGCCATATGGTTTGGTTAGGATCTAATCCTTTCAACACTGAAAACTGATCTTACAAAAGAAAGAATAAAATTGAAAGTTTGTAGTACTCCTGCTTTTAATGAGTGATTTGCATGTGTCCTACTAATATGTAGGGTGTTCAATGGCTTCTTGTTCTTTCTCACATTATTTCTTCCTAGTAGACTAATCTCTGTAGAAAAAACCCCAAAGTATAATTAGTTGTGTTTATTGTTAATGCCTGAGAGTGGAACAGCTTGGTATGTGTGATTTTCGTGCTTAGAAATAAATTGGAGTGAAAAATGATGAGGCATGTAAGTATTACTGCTTGTCTGCCCAGTGAGCCTTCTTCATGTTCACAGGCTGATACAGTAGTGCTGTGTCTCATCTGTGAATGCTGACAACAAGTCAATGGGAAAACAAATGTATTGTCAGATAACTTGACTGTTCTCTTTGTATACTGGATTTTAGCTGCTGAATAGTCAATGCAAGTGCTGAGAGGGTATCACAGAATCAAATGGCTTTGTATCCCAAGTGAAAATCTGAGGCAGAATTACTACACTGCATTTGGAGAACTTGGTGATTAGGAGTTGAGGGCAAAATAATGAATAAAGAAAATGTCTTTGAGGTAGACCATTCTGGAAGATATCTCCAGGAAACTTAGAGGAAGAAGTAGAAATTGTTTGCAGTTCTTGAATTGATGCTCTCCTGCCTGGTCATTGTTATGAGGCTTCTTCAATATAATGCAGTCCAAGTTGTGGCTTTTTTTTAATGCTGTGTCTTATTGTGAGATTGATGCTGGGAAAGTACAATTATGGAAACTATAACAGCTTCATGAGATTGAGCATTTCAGTGAGTTATACAACATTCTTATGAAATACAACTGTGAATAAAGGGAAGTGTTAAGGCATTTTACATAAACTTGAAAATGGTAATCAAATACTGCTTTTTAGCCCTTTGAGCTAACAGATGTTATGACCTTTGTGATTGTGACTGACATAAAAACTCATAGCTTAAGAATGTTGTGATGGTAGAAGTCTGTTACATAAAGTTGCAAAATCAGAGGAAAGACAGAGTTCAGTTTAAACCTATGTGTTTCACTTTTGCTGTCTAATTAGTTGGGAATACTTTACCAGTAAATCAGATTTATGGATTAAAGTGAAATCACTTTGGAATTATTTACTTCTCTTATTAGGAGTGCAGTCACCCTGCCTGTGGTGAACTCAGTGCTATTTAAACAAACTAGGGTGGGTTTTTTTTGCTATAGAACTTTGAGTCTCACACTGAAATATATGTAGGAAAGTGAAATTTGAGTATGTTTCCCTGATATTAAGGTGTGAAAAATATCTAGTAAGCTCTCAATGTTATTTCTTGTACAAAGCAGTAAATAATGCATTTTCTACATATGTTTATTGGAAGCTTGTTCTTTCTCTTGCTCTGCAAACTCGTAAGTGCAGTTTGAAGTTGTGTGAATAGAATTTTATACCCATTTTTCGTTTTTCGGATGCAAATATTTTGTCCTTGTATCTGGAATGTGCAATATTCCAATAGCACATACATCTGTATCTATCTACAGGTAATAAATGATTTTTTTTTAGTTAGAGAAATAAACTCATTATTGATGATATGCAAGCTCTTGATGATCATGAAGCTATTAGAAGTAGATCATATAGGATAGTAGTGCTTGGACTGCATTGTTGGTATATGTTAGGGAAAGTGTCTGTACTCATATATACATATGCAAATGTGTATATGCTTATTGCTGTATGCACAGTTCACCAGAATCTGGTGTGTGCATGTCTATGTGCATTTTTAATGTATGTGCTTCTGGAAGATGTTTGGTTTAGGTCTGTGCTACAATGAAGATTATGTTTAAAAACTATTCTTGATTTATAATGACAGCAGTAGCCGGGGAAAGTGTTGCAGGTCGTGTATGGTGGGGTTTTTATTTGTTGTTGGGGTGGTTTTCTGTTTGTTTTTTTCTTTTTCCCTGTTTTTCTTCAGAATGATACTGGAAACGTCCTAAGGTAGAAATTAGGCAATAGGCTCCAAGCTAAAATTTGTGGTAATATGGAGACAGTTGGCTATTCTGTTTCAGATGGCTTATTTTGTCTGTGTGTGTATGGTGATGTAGTATGTATGGGTCTGTTTTGTTAGGGCCACAAATAGTTGGGCTTTGTTTGTCACAGTGAACTAAATTAGTAAGACATGGAGATATTTTTGTAAATATTTTTCTTAATTTCTGCAAGTATTAGGCTTAGTTTTGCTTGAAAGTAGAAGTAACAAAAATAAAATATTCCTATGGTGTTTGTTTCCTTGGTATAGTTTTGCATATTGTTGAAAGATTATGTAACAAGTCCTTTCAAAGCACAACAAAAGTGAGTTAATCTGTGGAACTGTAGCCATGTCACGCACATATTCTCTCCTCATAAAGGGAGAAATCAACATTGACTATGAATACAAAGTAGTACAAATGACCTTAAAATCCTTTCAGTCACACTTGAATAATCATTATCCTATAAGGATAGTGTAAAATGCAATTTTAGTCTTGTATGCCAACTAGAGGTGTGAAAGAATGTGTTCTTTCACAAGAAAACTCTCAAAAAGATGGATTATGTGTCTAAATTTGAAAGTGAAGATTATTTTAGTCATTGGAATCCACTAACAGATTTTGGAGTTGGGTTTGGTCCGCAGGCTGGATACTTTGGACTTGTGGAAATAGGTTGCAAGAAATGTGGGCTGGTGGAAGGAGCCTGTTGTGAGAAGCAGGTTGGTTGGGCAGGGACTTGAGGACTGGCCCCTGTCAATTAGATCATAGTGAGGTGCAGGGGTGCAGGTTCGGGAAGCAGAGTGGGACTGTTGATGGGATAGCTGAGTTCAGAGACAGCTGCAGAGCAGACTGTAAGGTCTGTTTGCCTGCATAGCTTCCCACTCCTGGTACTGCATGCCAGGTTATTCAGCAGGAATAATTCACAGTAGTTTTGTGCAATCGACCTGTGTTTATGCTTGACTTGCAGTCAGTTTGCTGAGACTTACTTAATTTCAGGTCTTGTCTTTCCTTGTAACGGACCTTGCATTGCTGAGAGAAGATGGGCTTGCAGAATCTTTTGCAAACAGTTGCTTGCTTTAAAAGGAGGGAACAGAACTTTAACAAAGCAATGTAGGGGGAGTATTTCTGAGAAGAAATTTTTCTTTCCTTCACAGACCACTTTGTATGTATTAGAGGAACAGTGCTGCTATGTCTATCAGGTTTCCAATTAAAGTTTAATTCTTTTTATTAAACTTGTGTTTTTTAGTCATCTTGTAAAATGCTTTAGGGACCTGTTTACTATGCAAACACAGGGTAAGCAATCTTGATAAAATCTGACAAAGCAACAAACAAGTTATTGTATACTTGCAACTTCAGCACAGAAGATGTATGATGGTTTTTAATATCAATTTAAAAATTAGCTGATTAAAGCACTTCCTTAACTCCTTTATCTTCAAATAAACTATTTTTCTGCTTTTTTATACATATATGGCTAATGAGTATGTAATCGGATGTCAGAAACGTGTTTATATAAGTAAAACAAAAACCAGTGGTAAGCTTGGTGTGCTATGTTCTCTTGATTTAATAAAGCTTCATAATATTGTAATGCTACTGTTATGCAACATAACACATGTATTATTTCAGAGTCAAACCAACTAATTTCTTAAGTTGTAAAATTGCTTTGCATGTTAGGGTCACTTTTTCTTCTACTTAGTCATGACAAATCCCAAACTGAATAAAATATGTTGAAGTTTTAGCATACTACTTTGATAAAAATAGTAGAAGGCCCTGTAAAAGCACCCATGAAAATTGTGAAGTATTCCCATCTTAAATTTACTCCAGCTGCTGCACACATTCAAGAGCATTTCTCATTGTACTTTTTAAAAAACTCATCTATTTCTCCCTCCTTCTGACCCAATCTCAAAAAAGAAAACCTTTTCAGGGAGTAATACAAGCTGTTGAGTTGGGTACTGTCTCTTAGCTAGTCCTTTGCTATGAAGTAGTGGATGATGTTGTCAAGTCTTACAGAATGTATAAAGAATAGCTGAACTTTTGATTAATCTGATGGTGGTAAAAACTAATTGTGTAACTTTACAGGACTTAAAAATGCTATAATCTCAGATTATCTCAGGTGGTTGTCTCTGTGTACTATAATAAAAAAATTCAAGAGTGGTTCTCTAGAAATTAAATTCAGAAAGAAAACATGTTAGATGTCTTGTTTTCCCATCAGAGTGGTCTCTCTATTGTTGCAGCAACTTGAGAAGTAGGATTTTCCTATTCGTGGTCACATCCATTCTAGATTTATATTAAACCTGCTGTAACACAGTAATTACCTTTTCTTTCACTTATGGCTCATAAATCTAGTATTCTGTAACAGCAGTTTATGTCCTGTAAAGTTTCTTGCCAAACTAGTGCTATTGAAAAGTTTCAATAACTTTACAAAATGCATTAATTGAAATGAACTTGATTAATTTTGTTCCCAGCTTCATTAATTTATCTGCATAGTGATTTATTTCTGTGCTCCTAGTACATCCATGTCATTTAGAATTTTAGTGCCCCCTGCAGCTGTGAATTACTTGTAGTTGATCATGTGTGTGCCTATTCTTCTTTCAGTTCATTGATATATAGTATAAAATTAACGTGTCTTACTGCTGCTTTGTGTGATGTGCCATTAGTCATATCTGTCTTTTCAAATTATTATCACCAAAAAGTGTCCTCTCGTTCTGTTCCAGTTAGCTTTTTATCTACAAAATGTACTTTTATTTCAATGTAAAGGTATTAGCTTATGATTTTTTGTTGTAACTAGATGATAGTAGATTCTTGAAACAATTTTGAAAAGATTTTGCATAGTTTGTTTCTTCAGGATATATTTCTCTTCTTTAGTTAAGAAGATTGACATAGTAGTTCCAGACCTGTGCTGATTCTAGTGATTGCTCCAGTCTGGATGCAGGACCTTACACTTGCTCTTGTTGAGCTTCAAGGCTTTGTCTGGGCCCACTTCTTAAGCCTTAAGTCCAAGTCTCCCTGGATGGGATGTGCTCCTTCCAGCAGATCCACTGTGTCACAGCTTGGTGTCATCTGCCAACTTTTTGAGTGTGCACTCAATCCCTCTGTCAGTGTGGGAGGTGCTAAATGGTTTTGGCCCCAGTGTGGACCTTGGTGGGACACCACTTGTTGTTGGTTTCCACTTGGAGTTGAGCTATTGACTGTAACCCTTTGGATAAGCAGCTGACTGAATGTCTGTATCTAACAGCCCATCCCTCAAAGAAATCTCTCCAGTTTTAGTGGCAAGGATGTTGTGGGGGACTGTATCAAAGGCCTTAGAAAAGAACTGCAGTTTAATTGTAGATTAATATTAATCTTCAACAAGGATTTGTTAATTCTGACTTGAGCAAAGACTCCTTACTATTATGTGTTCCAAATATCATTGAATTAAGTTTTTATTGAGGGGAAAAAAAGGAGTAAAACTAAACAGCTGCAGCTCCTATTAAAAAACAAGATAATCTTCCCTTTTTCTCTGTTCTGAAAAAGGAGACTGTAACCTAAAGCTTTCCCCTTCTTTGGTCAAGAGTTTTGGTATTCAAGTATGACTCAAATTAATAAATGGATAAGAGGCACTGTGAACTACACAGATGAGCCTAGTTCTGAGGTTCTGGACTTCTTGCCTATATATTGAAGATCTATGTGATTTTTGTTAGTATCAAAATAGCTTAGAGAATAAGCTGTTTCTTTTTTGTGTGGACATCCACAGAGAACCTTCCAGATTAAAACCATTGATCTGCTCAAAGTTAGCACAGTCCTTAAAACTCCCATGTTCTACTCATGGAGTTCTGTACTATGTCTTTTTCCAAGTGGATTTGGATGTAGAGCATTACAGTGGGACCCCTAAGGGGTTACTGTGAAGGGGTTACTGTTAAAGAAAAAAAAAAAAAATCACTAAATTGTCATTCATATTCCTGTGTACACACAAAATTTCTTTGGCAATTATGACCGACTGATCATCAAAAAAAAAAAAAGGAGTTAGCATTCTACTCCAAATTGCAAGATTAATTAAAAGGGGTTTTTTTGTGTCCATTAAAGTTTTAGCAGAATTTTTAGGACATCATTGCACTGATTTGTGATTAGCTGTTTCAAAATCAGTCTGTGAGTCTTAGCCATGTGAACTAAGGGAAGTTAGCTCAGTGAAGAGGGATATTTTAGTCTGGATGGATTGGGAGAAAGAGGCATACTGTATGGTGAAGTGTTCTTGTTTGTAGTTTTTGTGTTTGTATGACTGTTTGTTTGTTTTTGGTGTGCCAACATGATAACATCATGAAAGCTGAACTTACACTTTGTGAAATCTGTATTATCCAGTAAAATAAATGGGTGCGGGGCTCAGTGTTCTCTCTTGAAGTCGCAGACTGGGGGAGCAGCTTTGCCTCTTCCCATGATGTCTTGGAGACTTTGTGGCAGGGAGGAACTTAGCAGGAATGTCACCAACAAGACTACTGAGAACTCTGACCATGCTCTCTGTCCTGAAGCTTTTGAACATCAAGATTAGCAATGTACATGGTGTAATGAGTGGCACATACAGCTTGTAAGTCTGTTTATGAAGGCTCAAGGAAGTATAATTAATCCCTTAGGTTTTCTTGCCAGCATCTCTTTCGCTATTAATAAAGCAGGAACATAAGTCATTGTTACTTCATTAGCAGCATGCCCAGAATTGGAAAATGTACATAAAACTTGTCTGGGAAGATAAACACAGTGGAGCAAGTTTCACTGTGTATGTCTATGCTATGTTGCCTCCTTGATGCAAATTATTGATTAAGTGTGCTCTCACGTGGGTTTTAGCCACAATGGACAGCTGCTGTGGATGTAATGTATGTTTGTAGTTAACTGAGAAAAACTTACCTGGATTAGAGGTTAAGGGCTAGCATTATACAAGAATTTGATATAATAGGACCTAACGTAAAGCTAAACTAAAATAATACTTCCAGTGCAACCACTGGAGTAAAAACTCATAATTAAATCAGTAAGAGGTGCTTTTATTTTTAACATCAGTAAGAGCTGCTTTTATTTTTAACATTCAGAATAAGGTTTAAAAGCTTTTCCCTTAGTTGTACATGAAAAGTTAGAAACTGCTTCAATGACATCAATGTAAAAATAAAAACAGTTGATGATGCACAGAAATTGAATGTTTTGCGAGAACTTTGAAAAACATCATTTGCTGCCACAGTAGTTCTCCATTATCATCCCTTATCATTATTTCCATCACTGGCTTCACATGTTGCAGGTCTTAGCAGTTTCAGTAATCTTTTTGCCTTAGTTTTCCAATCACTTGCTTTCTTGTACCTTTTAACACCAACCTCATCTGCTTCTTACTTTTTATGTGGAGTAGCAGACAAGATGTACTTTCCTACTCTTTTCTAGCAAAGGCTGTGAAAAGGATCCTACTCTGTTTTTACAAAGGTGGATTGGACTTTATTTCCTGTTTCTGCAGCATTCAGAATAACTCTTTGTTCCATTGAGATTAAGGGCAGTGTTTGATTAAAAAAAAACCAACCAAAAACTAATGAAGTGCCTAACAGAGCTATTATTCATTTTGAAAACGAGTTGCTGTGGTTGCCATAGTAATAACAAGACTTCTATTAAAGCTATTTTCTATATGTACTGCCTGTATTATAACATGCTGTTGGGGGAGCTGCAGTTCTGTGCATCTATTCTTTTGAAAGAATTTTCCAGCTTTGTATAGTTAAAATATCCAAGGAATTTATGTTATAGGAACATAAAACATGTAAATCTAGTTTATCATATCTGTCATGGAGTTGCTCATGCAGGCCATCACTTCATGTAGCCATTTATAGTAATCTCAGTGAAATAACAGCTGTATCAAAAATGAATAATACATATAGAGAAATTTTGAATTCCTTTAATATTTCTTTTTTTTAATGTATTTGTAATGGATAGAATGATTAGCTCGTAATTCCAAGCAAAATACTTATAGACTTGGTTGTTTGCCCTCATGTGTTTTAGGTGTAGTGGGTAATAACTCCAGTAATTGCTTGTACAGTTGAAAGCTGGTAAACTAATGGCATGTTTTCTTTGTAAAATTCTCCATGAAATATTTATGGAATATGAGAAGTCTTTAAATCTAAATGCAGTAAAAGGATACTCCTAAGATTTCTGTTAGAACAATTGCTTTAAACTTTTTCTTCCTCAGAGAGTGGAAATGCCACTTCCCACTATAGATGCAAGACTAAATAAGATTCCAGGAAGGTTAGCTTATTGTTCTAAAATTTAAGTAATGGGGTAGGAAGAGTACTATAGTTAGTTAAAGAGCTATATCACTATATAATAGTAGTCTACAGAGCTATAAACATATGGAAAGTGTATAAACCCCAAAAATGTGTTTAGCATTACAGCCCCCTGATCATCTTCATGGCCCTCTGGACTCGCTCCAAAAGGTCCATATCTTTCTTTTACTGAGGACTCTAGAGCTGGATGCAGTACTCCATGCCCACCTGGAGGTCTCATCAAAGTGTAAGAGAGGGGGAGAATTACCTCCTTTGACCTGCTGGCCATGCTGCTTTTGATGCAGCCCAGGACACGTTTGGCTTTCTCACCTGTCCAGCCTCTCATCCACCAGTACCTACCAGTCCTTCTCCCATGTTTAGTGCCCTAATCCCTCCATCCCCTGACCTGTATTGATACTGGCAAGTTGCCCCAGCCCAGGTGCAGGACCTTTCACTTGTTCTTATTAAAAACATGATGAGATACCCATGATCCCACTTCTACAACTTGTCCAAGTCCCTCTGGATGGCATACCAGCTGTCAGGTGTGTCAACCACACCACTCAGCTCAGTGTCATCTGCAGATTTGCTGAGGGTACACTTGACCCCACAGTGTATGTCACCAACACAGAATAACACTGGGCTCAGTGTGAACTCCTGAGGGACACCACTTGTCACTGGTCTCCATCTCGACATTGAGCCACTGACCATTATTCCCCAGATGTGATCATTCAACCAATTCTACATTCACCACTGAGTCCACCCATCAAATCCACTTCTCTCTCCAATATAGGCAAGGATTTAGTGGGGGACCATGTGAAAGGCTTTAGAGGAATCTAAATCAATGACACCTCTAAAGCCTGTCCTTGTCCACTGATTAGTCACTCCATTGTAAAAGGCCAAAATGCTGCTCAGGCAGGACTTGCTCTAGTCAGCTATGCTGACTGTCTCAAATCACTTCACTGTCCTGCATGTGTCTTCACAGAGCTTCTAGGAAGGTCTTCTGTTCCATCATCTTCCTAGGCACAAAAGTGAGACTGACCAGTTAGAAGTCTCCAGGGTCCTCTTTGTATTTAAATTTAAATCTCTAGGGTCTCAAGGTAACCTGAGAACTGGAATGCTAGTATTTCAGTTATGTGTTGTTGTTTGACTTCTAGGAACTCACCTATTGAGTCATTTTTAAAAATAAAGCCCATCTTAAAGGCTCTAATAGAGATGCTGTAAAATTTAGTTATGTATGTCTAATAAGATGCACAAGTAGTTAATGTATTTTAATAGCAGTATTAGAATTTAGCTTCACTGACAGTCTTTTATGTATGTCTAAAATGGTACTCTTGTGTATATGCTTCAGTTTTTTTTTCTCGTCACCAGAAGCATTTTTATTTTATGTTACAGTAGTGTTAGACTAAGTCTTCCAGGAACAACTTTTGTCCTGCTGTTGTAATTGTTGTTGGAAAGGGCAGGGTCATTTTTTTCTTTCCTCTTGTTTTAGTGATGAGCCGTCAGAGGAAAGCATAATGTGAATTGTTGCTTTAGCAATAGTGTCATGTGAGGGTCAGACTGTGCTTTTGGGGTTTGCTACTACACCTGATAAAAATTCTTGCATGGCCCCTTTGGGTTTTACTGTGTGCTCTTTGTCCCTGGCAAAATAGTAGTTGAGCTCACTGTAGTGAAAAGTTAGGACCAGAATTTTATATGATTTTTTGGATTAGTCTGAGATCCTGGAATTTTGGAAGACTCTGATATAGGACAGCAGTCAGTATGAAGAAAGAGAATTATCACATACCCAGGGCTAATGGTTTATGATGGAATTGACTTAAGATGTGTAATCATCTAGCAGTTCTCTGTCCTGAAAGCAATTACTGTACCACTTGTGAAAGCAAAACCAGAAACAAAAACCTTGAGAATGTTCAGAAGGATGGCATGACAACAGAGCAGAGGAGGTTATTAAATACAATAGAAGGTTATTAAATATAATCCAAAAGGTAAAGTTCTGTGTCAAATAAGGAGAGCAAAGCAGAATATTAATCCTGTCAGGCCAAATGAATGGAAGCATTTCTAAAAGAATTTGAGAAACAACTTAAGAACATATAAAAACTAGCTTTAAATTGTTTTTCTCAGATATATTGGGACAAGGAATATCACCAAAGATTTTGTAGGCCCAGCAGACAATCTAGGTGTAAAAAGAGCTCCCAGAGAGGATAAGGCACTGGCAAAAGAACATATATAATTATTTGTGTTCAGCATGGAAGAATGCAGGGATGTATTAACTCCCAAATCCTATATGATGGCTAAATAGAGAATCTGTTTCAAATAAGTGTTATATTGTAAAAAAAAAAAAATCACTTGTCCTTGGTTTTTACTTCCATGTCCAGTGCAGAGATTTCCTTCCAGAAAGAGCAGTCTTTTTGAACCCACTCCCAATAGCATGTGTTATTGTTTGGAATTACTTGGTACCCCAAGCTATCCCTAATTAAAGGAAATTTATGCTCATTGTAGAATAGCATCAGGAGGGGAGGGAGGGAAAATAAGTTGTGTTCCAATTTGCTTGTGTATTTCCTATCTTTGGCCTTAAATGAGTTACATAAAAGTAAGTGCAATTTTTGTACTGGGTGATTTGGGATGATTTGTCACTCATTTAATCACATGCTTCACATTTCTGATTGTGACAGTAGGTCTGCATATTTTCCTTTTTTATACTTTTTTTTCTTTACGTGGGCTGTTAGAGGTTGGTACTCATGTTTGGGTATGGATTCCTACTGAGTTGAGTTAAGGGTGGAGTAAGAAAAGGGCAAGGTAAAAGATCAGAGTGGGTTTGGTGGGTATAGAGTTGAGAATGGACCATTGTGTTACAAGAAAATAATAAAAGTAGTTGCTGAGTTACAATTTATTTTCTATTTTCTTCATACTAATTACATAGTATGTAAATGGTGTGGTTGTGTGTAAAGGTAGCCAAAACTTTAAACTTGAGCAAGATGATTGTGTAGGGAGGTAATAAACTAATGCACAAGATCATTTTCCATTCAGCCTGGACACAAATAGATTAGACCCAGTAAAGCATATTTGTTCATAAATACTGCACAAGGAAGAGTAGAACAGGAAGATGCACAGTTGGAGATTTTGCTTTTGAAGTCTTGGGGCTTTCATTGGTATTAAAACAACTGGAGCTAACTGTCATACTTTGGGGTAGAAGGAGAATAGATATATAATTTATAGATATCTCTTTAAATTGTTTTTGTTCATAAACTATACAAAATATTGTTTTTCTACTCTTGTTCATATTATGTGTTTGCTTTGTCATTACATCTTGTGAGTAGTTTCTGCCTTTCTGGCTTTTAAAATATAACCAGTGATACTGTTACTTATGCTGTAAGTGCTTGGTATGGTGGGGATTTACTTGGCATCAAATCATGGGTGGAATTGATTCTTGTTGCAGAAGTGGTAGGGGCTGCAAGCCAATGCTGAAACTACTTGGAGGCTGAGCAATCTCCCTGGGGTGTGGAGAACTACTGTAGGTGATGTGAGAAATGGCTGTTGTAACAAACCACAGTGTGAGAAGCTGACACAAGCTGTAGATAGCACCCTGTGGTATGCCTGGATTTCACAAGTAGTAAAGGGGGAATTGTGTGAGAGGTGCCCAAACAGTGCCATGGCATGGAGAGAAGCACTGGGATCACTTAGGGAAGTGCAGTGTTAACAAGACCAGCAGTGCCTGATAATCATTTCAGAAATACCAAATTTGGGTATAGCAGTAGCAAAGCTGGGACCATGAAGGGAAGAAATAATTGGAGTGGTTTGTTAAATGGGGACAGAGAAAAGGAAGTAGAAGTCTGCTGGAAAAAGATCACAAAATGGGAAACAAGGTTAAGTGATGTGACCAGGTGCTGTCTGGGGTTCTTATTGGGCAGCTTGTGAGTGATGATCACAGCTGGACTATGACAAGAAATTAAACTTGTTTCAGTTGCTTATTGCATCTTTTTCCCATTGAATCCTTGTGTTTGCTGTGACAGCATAATCATAATGAAGTGTATTTGTTGTGGCAGCCTGTGACTTTTTGAATTTATCTTTTAATCTGTGTTTATAGTCTGTACAAGTTATGCTTTTGTTGTTTCTTTGAGAATTCGGTTCACACTGAACTCTAGTTCAGTGTCGTTTTTTTATTGTTATTGATCCTTTGGTCATCTTTTATTCTTCTTTTTCTTCTTTTATTCAATGCCTCTCAACTCCTTGAGATGAATGATAAGGGAGAAATTTACTGTGAAGTGTGAAATTTCTTGGGGTTATGTGTATAAGCATAATGTGCTTCCTCCATCCATGCATATTTAGTGTGCAGAAGTACTGTGAACTTAATGTTTTTTGAAAGCATGTGCTGCTCCTAATTTTGTGTAGACTTTAATAATGTTACAACTGCTTTACCTGCTTTGATACACTCTGTTCCTTTCATATGTATCTCAAAAATACATGGAAGAATAATATATTTATGTAGTAAGTTGCCAACTGAGACAATATGAGGCATGTATACCAAAAAGTAATGCTGAGAAATACTCCTGAGAGTTACCTTATCACACTCAGTACCTATTACCATAGGTGTCCCTATGGGTAGCAATTATCCACTATTTTATTAATGCATTAGGATTGCCCTATTCTGTGGTTTTTCTAAGAAGACCATTGTTGTAAAGACCTTTGTGTATCTCTGTATGTAAATTGGTAGTAGTTTCCTTGCTTCTCATGAAACCATTGTTTTAATAGATGAATTACGAAAATTGAGTTGGTCTGGCATTCCCAAACGGGTTCGTCCAATTGCGTGGAAGCTTCTTTCAGTAAGTTGTATTTTTTTTTATTCTTCCTCTGCATTTAGTACTAATAGCTTTTTCAAGCATTGCAAATGATTTTGCATGAATTGTAATCCATCAGTGATGGTTGGCAATGTGTCTTGTGCTGAATTGTAGTGGAAGATTTGTTCTTTTACTCAATTTCAAGATTAATCTATCGAATTGAAAGGAGGGGGATGAGAAGTAGTAGTAAATCATGCCAGCTGTGTATCTTTATTTTTCAGTCTGGCTTTTTTTATGAAAGAAGGTCTTGTGATAACAGTGGCTTCTTTCAACCAGTTCTGATAGAATGGTGGAGAGTTCAAAGACAAGCACATTCTTAACAGTTTTCTGCAAAACGGATGCACAGTAGGGGAAGCAAAGACTATCAGCATCCTACCAAAGGCTTCATTCTGACTTCACATTAAAGTAACTGTAAGAAAGGATTAACACTGTAGAAGAAAAGCAGTGATAGGATCTATAGTTTTTTTTTCCTGATTCTTCTGTAGTGCTTTAAGATGAACAACTCTAAACCACTGTGCCAGTTAAGTTGTGGCATTGGCTCAACTGATGTGAGACCTGTGAGTCGGTTCAGAGAGACAACCTGATTAAAAAGCTCATCACTTTTTTGTGGTGTGAGTTTTTGGCTGGCTGAGCGCTCTGATCTTTTCCCTGTGGACAGAGGATTTTGCAATGGCTGTAGCTGGAGAGTAGGTTGGCTGAAGTACCATGGAGGTGTTTCAGGTGGGCATCAGAGAGAAGCTTGTGGGATATGTAATTCACTGGGTTTGGTGTTACAGAACAGGATGTTTTTTTCATCTTGGTGTTTGCACTATGTTTAAAAAGGTTCTTCTGCAAAAATACCGTTTATTCTTCACAGGGGTATTTTTCATGTCAGTCTTTTCAGCTGTGTTGCTTGTGATGACAAGCAGTTAAGCATTTTAGCTGTTTGTCTGCCTGTGGTCAGGAGAAGGTTTATGAGGATATTTATATTAAAAAGAAGCAGAACTCTTGTGATGTCTACTCTCCAGAGGCTGTTCAAGACACTTTTTCAGCAAATCTTCATGCATTTAAGAACTGTTTAAAATTCTGAATTATACACACACCAGTTTAGCACTATCGAATTTTTCAGGGAGTAGACTTAAATAGCTTTGCTTTTTATAGAATAATTCTGTAGGGACTGCAAAGTATTTACTTCAGATTTACACTGATTTCCAGTGACTGAAAGAGTCTCTCTTGCTAAACTAAATTTGCAGCTTAGTTCCTTCTAATGCTAAACGCAGATGCAGCTTAATGGTGGATATTCAAACATACTGCTGTAATTGAAATTAAACACAGAGCTTACAATTTATTTTAGTTCTGTTGCCAAAGTTATATGGGATTTTGGTAGTAAAAAAGGCCTTTTTTCTCTTGAAGTTTGGGATGTCTGTTTTAAAATACTAAAAGTAAGAAAAATTGTGGCTAACTCAAAGTTGACTGTGAAACATAGTAAGCTGAAGGATAAGCATTTTTTCAGTTCTGAATCAGAAGGTTGACACTGAGATTTAGAGAGGTGGAATTATGCAAATTATAAAAATATAAAATGAGCTGAGTCCTGTTGCTTTCTGGTAAGAGCATAGACTTTCCAGAAGCTTTAACTTAATTAAGTTGATTTTAATTTAGTGTTTCTGGTCTAGAAAAATGCCTAAGTGTAGACTTCTCTTGTTCTTTAACAACTCCAGTGTGGGATCTATTGCAGTTCAATTTTCATCTTGCCATATCTCTACAAAATTACTTTTTTTAATATTTTAGCAATTAAGTGGATTTTCTTTCGAATAAGAGATCTACAAAACTGGGGACTTTTTGTTTGTTTGCTTGTTTTTTCTATCTCCAAGTGGCAGTATTTTGAAAATTCTTAGCTTTTCTTAAGTAAGTCCTGTTGTGATTTCTTATCTATTATGTGGTTCTCATTTAGTATGTTTTGGAAACCCAAAGAAGAGTTGTTTAGTAATCATTCCTTTTCTGTACTGTAGGGCAGCATTTTCTTTCATCTTCTTTCCCAAATGGGAAAGAAAAGTGCTTTCAGTTTTTGTGGTCGTAAGATCGACCATGTTTTTTCTGATGGTAACCTAATATAGTGACCTACTGTTAATGTCCCAGGTAGAGGGGAGTAATAGTGGTAATCTCTGGAAGTGTTTAAAGCCATGTTGTATGGAGCTCTGAGCAACCTGGTCTAGTGGAAGGTGGGTTGGAACTAGATGATCTTTAAGGTCCTTTCCAACAGAAACCATTTTCCAGTCCTACACAGTGCACCAGGAGGTCCTGGGGAAATAAGTGTTCGTAAAACTCAAGTGATATTTTGATTAAAGATGAGTTGTAATACTAAAGACCAACCAGAAAACTGAAGAAACCAAAATATAGTTATGATTTTAGTATATGTTTGTTTCAAAACTATTCAAAAGTCTTATTTAAAAAGCCCAAAGTTAATTTTTTTCAGGGAACGGAGCACACTTGGTGTTATCTGAGGCAGATGATGATTGTCTTGTTTGTAAAACTGGCATAAAAATTGGAATTTTAAAAATACGATTTAAGAAATTGATCAGTTGATATATTTGTTACATAGTCAACAGGTTAGTAATGTTAGCAAGTGTTTGATGAAGACAGCTTTTCAATATAATACTCTGTTGATGTTATGCATGTCTACTGGAAACAATATATTAAAAATTTGACATTATTTATTTTTAAAATATAGGAAACATTTTAAGTAGACTGTACCTAAATAGCAAGAAGAACTATACAGGCTCTCTTCTTGCCTTTGGAGGAAATTAATGAATAAATGGATTAAACTCTCCACCAATTTATTTGCTGCTGATATGTTGCAAGCCTTCCCAACTTTTAAAAATCTAATTTGTAAAGTGAACAGGAAACATGACATGTTGAATTGAAAGATTAGTTCAGTCTTTGAAACTGAATAATGGCAAAAAGACTTGCTGAGAAAATACTGGTGTCCTTCAAACAATCACATTTTATCCCCAAACTGAATTCTTTTCTAATGCAACCAACTAAGATATCCTAGAGGGAAGAAACCACAACTGTTGAGAACAAATGGGTGACAGAATTCAATATTTCACACAAAGCACTGGGACAGGATATTAAATGTCAGACAAAGTCTTTTGCCTAAAGTGAAGCTGGTGGGATTTAAAGTACTTGGAATCAGACACAAGTCTGTATATCTTAAAGGAATTAATTTTGCCAAAGAAAGTACCTCTTAAGGTATCTGGAATGTAATATGGTTTGTACTTATTCTGTTGTCATTATAAACTAAGTAATTAATGTGTATAGGAATAACATTTTCAATGATTTTAATATAGAGTCATAGAATTGAACAGGTTGGAAAGGACCTTTAAGGTTGTGTAGTCCAACCATAAACCCAGCATTGCCAAGTCCACCACTGAACCATGTCCCTATGGTGATATCTGCACGTCTTTTAAATACCTCCAGGGATGGTGACTCAGCCACTTCCTCAGGCAGCCTGTTCCAATGCTTGGTAATCCTTTCCATGAAGAGGTTTTTCCTAATTTTGAATCAAGCCTCCCTTGCTAATGTATATAATTCCTACTTGAAGGCAACTGAGTTAATACACATTGTTTAAAAATTTAATAAAATTGCTCCAATACTTGCCACTTAGAAATTAAGGAACTCACATGGTATTGAATTTACCTGAATTTATTTGTTTAAGCTTTCCTCCTCAAAAGTCAACACCATCTTAGAATTTTTGATGAGAAATTGCATTTTGTAGGAAAAAAATGAAAATGCAAAAAAAAAGCTGCTATTTTTAAAAGGTGCTTGTATCTGAACTTTTGTACCAGTTGGAATGACTAGAAAAATAGTTTAGTTAAGGATTATTTAGATTTGCGTGGGAGTACACGGCACTACATCAGTTTGTTAGATCTCCTGTCATATGTAATCAAATGCCAGCAGTGCTTTTTGTAAGGCAAAGAGTAATATCCTTGTCATTTCATGTTTTTTTCAGGGCTATCTTCCTGCGAATGTGGACCGAAGAGAAAGCACTTTACAAAGGAAACGCAAAGAATATTTTGCTTTTGTTGAACAATACTATGATTCCAGAAATGATGAAAATCACCAAGATACCTACAGACAGGTAGAACACTTAGAGAATTAACTTTTATCTACAGAACACTCACTGAAGGACTTAGAGATTATTTTTGAGCCTTGCTACTGTTTTTCTCTGTTTCTTTAACCTTACCAGTTAGACAGCTCTCTAATAATTTTCCTAAATTTCAGAGGCAAAAATTTGAAGTAGTTTTGATCTGAAATTCAAAATAGTGGATTTCCTTTATTGTCAGCATTAGTGTTGCCATGGTTTTCTGTTTAAAAATAGTTGTATTTTCAAATCTTTCATCTTCTACTCAGACCTTCTTTCAAGTGAGTTAAGATGGACAGGGAAAGTACAGCAGTGACTGTTTCTTACTGGCTCCAAACTTCTGCTTAAGAAGTTGAAACTATATATGATGTGCAATAAACATAGGGGTGCCAAACTTTCACACTCACACAGATAAGCAGATAACTTTTCTTCAAGTTTTGTATTGAAATGAGTAGTTTGTAACACTAAGCAATGATACTGTAGCCTTTCTTGGGACAGAAGAAGCTGAGATCTTCCTTTTAGCTTCAAGACTAATCTTTAGTAGCAAGAAGTATACAGCCTCACTAACATAAGGCTTGTGAATGGAACCTCAAATCATCACTTGAACACTCTGTTGCATAAAACTCCTTTATGCAGTTTGGAATAAAAATTATAGAAATACTGACATTTTTGTGCTCTCTTCTTGAGTGTCAAATACATTATAATAGATGCTAAACTCTGCTTTTACCTTTGGACATTTGGACTTGATGATCCTATAGATCTTTCGTAACCTAAATGATTCTGTGATAGTGGCAATTGAATATGACTTTACAGAAATAGTAGTATATATTTATTCATAATTATCCTGAGGTAATGAGTATTACCAATATGATTATAATTTCCAAATAATTAAAATGTGATGTAAGGATCCTAGAATGCAAGTACAAATATATGTGTTTTTAAATTTTGCTTCATTGAAAGATTAACTTAAAGATTTGGCTGTATGTTTTGAAATACAGTAAAAATCCATGTTGCCCCAAAAGTAATGATACAATGGGATTATTACAACTAATAGTGTAAACTAATAGAATTATTTTAAGTATTATGTTGTTTAGAAAGTGTGCTGTGGGTTCCTTTTACAGTATTCTTCTTTGTCTAATTAGATCCACATAGATATACCACGCATGAGTCCTGAAGTTTTAAGACTTCAGCCCAAAGTAACAGAGGTAAGAATGATTGATTTTCTTTTTGTTAGAGAAAACATTTTATTAATGAATCTGATATCACAGTTTGATTACTAATTAATTTGATTACACTTGCTATTTTGACTTCAGAACTAGTTTAAAGAGGTAAAAACCCCCAAGGGATATCTAAGCAGAGACCAAGAATAGCAGTGTAAATATGCGTAATAAAAGCAAAGGCACATCATTAATTTTCCTATATTAAATGTCAGTTTTTATTGTGGTCTTTTTCCCCTTTTTCCCTTTTTTATATATTTTGTTAATACTGTGTTTTTTAAGGAATCCTGAGCATAGTCCTGTGGTTTCATGTATTTGTCAAAATCATTTAAGGTCTGGAAGTTCTTAGAGTGTTCCACTTGGGAAATTCTCCTTTTGGAATTTGTAGCACGACTGGTTTGAATGATTTTGCTTCCTTTTAAGTTTTGTATCTTGAGTATACTATTTAAATTGTTTTATTACTGTTGTAACTATATAATTAATGTAAATTTATAATAATGTGATTAATGGCAAATATATTAATCAAATTGGCCTATATTGTTGGGGAATTGAATCTCATTGGGACTTTAAATTTTGAAGTATATAGGTCATAAATAACGTAGAAGGTGTGGATTCAATTATTTAGTTTAATTCTTCAACTTATTCACCTTTCTAATGGTTCTAGTTAGACCTTCAAATGTATTGCCATGTAGCTTCTGTTCATACAATTATAGATCCAAATAGAATATAACCTGGTAGTTCATTAGAAGAACTTAAATGCAGAGCTAGCTTTCATTGGGTTTTCCATTGTTCAAATTATTTGTTTAATGGCAGTGCTCTTCCACACGTGGGAGAATTGGTTTGAAGAAATAGCCTAGTACATTGTTTCAAAAGAAAAACCTATAAATATAGGGCTTTCCACCTTCTTTCTACACAGTGCTGTTTTACCTGGGCTGTTCTAGGGATGAATTGAGGAGTGTAAGTAAAACCAAGGGACAAGAACGAAACAATGCCAGTAAGAAATCAACTATTAAAGAAATTAATTAGATCGGTGGGCTACTGGGAGAATGCGCTTGGATCTGTCTTTTACTTCCTTTATGATCTTAAGCAAACCCTGCCCTACAATTGCTTAATGACATTGTACAAAACATGCTTGAAAGGGTCATACCATCCAATTTGTCCAAAGTTCCTTTCTCTTGCTTTCTGAGTTTCTGTAGACCTACCATAGCACCACTGAATCCCTCAGCCACACAAGGATCTGTCCCTAACTCCCAAGGGCTCTTGCAGGTAGGGTGTGTTGTTCCCAGAGCTGACTCTTACTAGAGAGAGATAGTGCGGGTCTCTGGTGAGCAACAGGCACTCCCCCTTTGTAAGGTGAGATTGCAGGGGCTGTGAAGTGGAGAAGGCAATCAGAGTAAGAGTCAAAGACAGGTTTTAAAGGATGATACTGTGTGCAAAACAGTTGTTGTGGATATTTTGGTGAGTTTTGTACATACTTTGGATGCTGCAAAGATTTAGAGTAATGATGCCTCTACTGGGAAGAATCTCACATAGAGTGAGGGGAAGAGACTGTAATTGATAGAACTGGATAAAAGCACTAGTTAAAGCTTCAGGAAGACAGCACATGTGTAAACCTCACAGTCTCCTGACTTGAATTTCCAAATGCTGCTGTTTCAAGATTTTTGCTGTTGTTGGTGGTATCAGAGTTTTGGTTGCCAAAGAACTTTAAATAAGAGTCAACAAGGCTGTTTTAATTTATCTGAACTCAGAGTTTGGTTTCTGTAATAAAATGTTGCAGTTTAGAAAAAGACATTTTGAATCTGATGTCCAGAAATAACTAGTTATTAAGTGTTCCTTTTAAAATCAGTTTAAAGTGTTTATTTTTTATGGGAGTTATATGGATCCTGAGTGAGGAGAAGATAATATTGGAGCAAGAATTTAAAGGACTAAGAATGACTTAATAGTGTCTCTGAAAGAGGAGTTGGAGGTGGTTTTTCATATAGTGCAGTCAAGTTATTTTAAAGACTACTTATTATTCAGTTGTAATAAATTTGATTAGCTAACATGGACTGGTCTAATTTATTATCTTTTCTTGTTTTATCTTTAACTGAATTGTGTTGAAATGAAAAGCACATGGCTGTATATTTTCCCTCTAATGCTTGCGTATTATACATAATAATTTCAAGAAAACTTCACAATTTAGAATAGTTTATAATTTTGTCCTCCCATCTCTTTTTTTTTCTTTCCCTCCTCTACTTAGAAAACAAAAAGCAAATTTTCAAAAGCTTTTGAATTAAGGCTTTTGAGGTTTTGAAGTTCCTCTGAGGTGGCAAAACCCACAAGTAATTCAAACCTTCATTTTAGCTGATGGATTCTTTTCTTTATGTATATGAATGTAATTCTTGCTGTAATTATGAATGAGAGTCTAATTCAAAAGAGAATAATAGATTGGTAATGACATCTCATGAGATGTAGTGGTTCATAGTAGAAAAATAATTCCACTTTTTGTTTCTGGTTTAGAAATCAAGAAGGGATCCTTTCGGGAAAGTGACCTTTTTAATGAGTCCTATTTGAACACAGTCATGAGTGTTGTAGAGAAACTTAAATCAGTCTGCTGTTCAGGTTTTCAGTGCTCAATTTTTTCAATTCAGAACAGTAAATGAAACTTTAGGAAATGTAAGAAATTGAAAATACTATTTCAGTGTGTAGTTGAATTTCTGATTCTGGACGCATTTGGGAATAAATGGGGGTAAAGCTGATGTGCCATCAGCAGTGGTGCTTCCTGATTAAAAATACAACACCCCCCCAACAAATGCAAACACCACCCCCTTATACCTGGATTTTAAAAACATTTTAAAATCCATAGGCTTGTCAATTTGCAATGCAAAAGTGTATCTTATCAGGTTGTGAGAAAACAAAAGGTTGGTGGTACAAATTTGTGAATAGTTTGACTGAAGACATGCCTTCATGAAAAAACACTGTTTATAGTTTCTGCAGTGGGTATTTTGATTGACTGTTCTTACGGAATTGCTGTGTTTTTTTGTTGGTTGTTGACCGTGCCTATTTTGTAGCCCCATCACACCATGAGTTTATTTAGCCTAGTGCATAACCCTGTTCTACATTCTGCAATTGCTACTTTAATAGGTTTCTCTAGTCAGCTCATTCTGATATTTGTTTTTTGAGAAAGTTATTTATATTTGCAGTATGTTAAACATGTCCTTTTTCAGAAGTGAAATACAGAGTGATAACTCTGATAATACTGAGAAAATACTGTTGTTGAAAGTAGAAGTGGCAATGGACAGAAGTAGGCAGAGTGGCTACGAGCTAACTAACCTTGCTAGATTGGCAGTTTTCCAGTAATACTAAAAATATTACATAAACAACTGTAATTTCATCAGGGTGTGATTATGTAAAATGTAAAAACATGTTGCAAATGGCTGAGTGCAAAATCTTTATACAGTTATTGATAGACAGTGAGACATCATTGGCTATTGCTTAAAGGGCAGAAGTTGGGTTTTTTTGGTTTAATATGCAGTTCCTGTAAAAATGCATGAAGTGGCTGGACTAGTACCAAGAATTTCTAGCTAAAGAAATAAGCATCTTGGCTAATGGAAGCAAGAGGCTTCTATGGAGGATTTGCTGATGAATACTTTCCTTTTTGCCTAATCTCTGAAATCACACTGAGCAAAAACTGAATCTCAGTTGTGGTTGTAATGGATCAAATGTGAGCTGTCTTAAGGCTTGTTTTTCAGTGCCCACCAAAACTTTTTATACTTCCTGTTGTTGACTGTCTCCTCTGTTCTGTGAATTTTCAGCCAGGGAAATGTAAAGTCTGGAGGAGAGTTTACTCTCAAAATAAAGCCTGTAGGAGAAGGATAGATGTTGATATTTGAGACTTGTTTTCAAATCAAAAAGTGTAAATACATTTTGGCTTCAGGTGGAAGCCTGTGATGGGAATTTCAAGCACCACCATGTGAGTCCTTTATGCTGAGACCTTTCCTTACTTAAAAATGGCTGCAAGAGGACTTTTAAACTAAATAATGAGATTTTATTTAAAATTGAATTAAAACAATCAGCTTCTTAATCTAACAAAAACTTAAAGTCAGATTGAATATAAATAATTCTGATTTCACAAATAAACTTCCTCCACCTATTGCATCCTTCCAGGGGACGTCTTTCACTGGCTTTCCAGAAGCCTGAGCATTCATTGACTTTTGGTGTTGCGGCAATCCACAGAATCCTTTGAGTCCTTCCAAAATGTCTCCTTTTTTTAGTACTGAGGTCAGATCTGAAGAGGAACATAGTTTGTGCTCTCATGAATGAACAAGCATTCATTTTTTTTCAGAAGATTATATATCCCTAATTTTGTGCCTGTCATTAGGACAAAGCATGTAGCAGCTTTCACTCTGCTGCTTATTTGCAGTCTTTCAAAGGCATGTCATATCTTCAGAAGCAAATAATTGAGGAAATGCAGCCTATCTCCTCCTAAATGGAGTCAGAAAAAGTTCTCTGATTTCCTTGTTCTTTCCTCTTCTCATGCTGAAATATGGTGCGGCTTCATGAGCTTTTGGAGATCCTAAGCAAGCTTCAGTTTACAGAGTTGGGAGTGAGGTTCTGTGATATGGCAGGCAGTTGCCTTATTTCTACATTTCCTGATTGTTTCAGGTTTTCCTTAACTAGTATGCAGATACCTGGAGTGTAAAACTCCACACTGCAGTATTAGGTAAGCCTAACTGTTGTGGAATCTCTTTTTATGGGCATGTTATTAAAAAATCTAAACTGTATCAAGTCCTTCTTTTGGTTACTTAGGGATAAATGGAATATTGCATTAGTGGAATACTTCTTTCAAAGACATGAAAAATTATGGGAAGATGATTTAATATTTCTTTCCCTTGAGAATAGAGGAATTTTGTATTACTGGAAAAGCTCCAGGGAATAAGAGCTACTTTGTATTAACTACTGTAACTGAATTATATACTAGGTTGGTTTTAACATGTGCTAATACCCTGAAAATGCTTCCCTTTGAAGAACTGAGAAGCTTACATAGCGCTGAGAGTTGGTTATGAATACCAACGTTCATTTATGCTTTTGTATGTATGTTTTTTATAGTGCTTAACTCCATGATATTAAATTTATCTGCAAGGAGGTTTTCAGCATCCTCTCGAGGGGAAGCAGATGGGCAGGTACCAATCTCTTCACTCATGACCAATGACAGGACTCAAAGAAATGGCACAAAGCTGAATTGGGGACATTTAGGTTGGATATCAGGAAAAGGTTTTTCACTCTGAGAGTGGTTGAATGCTGGAACGGGCTCCCCAGGGAAATGGTCACAGCACCAGCCTGACAGAGTTCAAAAGGTGTTTGGACAATGCTCTCAGGCACATGGAGTGATACCTGGGGTGTCCTGCACAGGGCCAGGAGTTGGACTCAGTGATCCTGATGGATCCCTTTCAACTCAGGATATTCTATAATTCTATGACGTTATGATAATTTACAAGTGTCTCGTTTAAAATGTGCTTATCACTTGTTAAATTAATGGTTTCTTTAATTCTTTTTCAGATCTTTGAAAGAATTTTGTTTATCTGGGCAATACGTCATCCCGCCAGTGGATATGTTCAGGGCATAAATGATCTTGTTACTCCTTTTTTTGTCGTCTTCATTTGTGAATACATAGGTAAGATTTGTCTTAATACTGAATTATGAATTAGTATTGGCTTTGAAACATCATTTTCATTTTAATCTAACAGTTTCGATGAGCTAATCAAAGCATAATTTGATACATTAATTTTATCATAAATGGTTATAATTATAAATCTGTTGTTATGGGTAAATATACTGATGAACAACCAGATTTTAGGTAGTCAGTGAAGTTCAACTTGATTTCTGCTTAAGAAATGTTCACTGTTTTATTTTCCCTTTCTCTTCTAATTCATGTTTTTTTTGGAAACTTTATATTGTACATATGAGCTGGACAACAGTAGCAAAACAAGAAAGCAAAACAAAAAATGCCTGCCCCACTGGAAAAAAACACACCAAAACAAAAAAAGTAACCCATAAAACATGGATATTTTTAAATCAGTTGTGGGGAAATTGAAATAAAGGGAACCCATTAAACTGTATCTGTGACTGAAATAATGGAATCCAGAAATTAGGTCTGAAAATTAAGACAACAGTAATCAAATTTCTCTGGTTAAGAACTCTGCTCTTCTGAGACTTAAAACGTTTGTAGCAATGGTAGTGTCAACAGCTCCATTTGTGTTGAGTTTGTGGCTTTATGTGTGAATATACTTTTGAAAACATAAGTCACTTATATGTGGGTTAAATCTTAAATTTACAGATTTGTATTTAAGTTGTTGTAAGCATTAAAAGAATGACTGACTGTTAACAATAAGTCTTTAATAACTTGGGTATAACTATGGGTATACAAGGTAAGGTTTAACAGTAAAAACGAAAATGTTAATCTGGTTTGAATTAAAACTTTCTTGTACTTGTGTCTATCATACACACATACAGTAAAAATTTAAGTGTTGTATATGTAAACTTGAGCAATGTATTGTCTGGCTACTTCAGTGGGGCAACATACAATGGATTTTTCCTACTTTGTCTATGCAAGATATCCATTGGTGTATTAATCCAGGTTTATTAGCTTTAATGAAGGACGGATTATCCTTGAGTGGATGATAGACTATCCATTTACTCATTTGTATGGCAACACCTCTGTTGCTTTGTTCATTTCTTGTTTCATAGGGGGATGTTTCATTGCTAAGCAACTAATGAGAACTACTGCTGCTTTCTCTCTAATCATCTCCTAAGTAGGGTAGAAGCCTACTCCTGAGAGTATTTGCAGTTTCTGCCTTTTACTCTCTCATTTGACAGATCATGAAAATGTTCTTAATGATCCTTGAACAGTAGGGTCTCTAGTAGACTTTAGGGTTGCTAATTGAAATAAGAAGTTCAAATGAGATGTGATTAGAGAATTGATATTCCATGTTAAATAGGCCATTTAATTAATATGGTAAATAAGTTTGTCTTTACCACCAACTTACATTTGGAGACCCTGATGATTGTTAATGTATTTGCCGCTTTGTCGGATTGTCATACTGGAGAGCGCAGCTGTTCCTGTAAGTGTTTGGTGAAGAAAGACGAAATGTGAAAACTTTCAAGCATAAAAGATAGTTGGGGGAAATGTATGAAGCTCAGAAAACTGTATTTTGAAAGTTCATTTAAAAACTGGTATCCATCTCATAAGAAAAACAGCAAAATGAAGGTTTGTTTTTCAGTATAGTGGTGGTCATGGCTAAGTGCTAACAGCAGTTTTTTTCCCCAGAGATATATAAAAACTTTCAAAGATTTTTTCTTTAAATAGCTTTTTGATTTGAATCTTTTTAATATGTTCAAGTTACACTGAATTATGCACTCAAGTTAGAATGGATAAATAAAATGGAGACATTGAATTTATGAAGCATGTCAAAAATCCTGTAATAAAATGATAGGATTGAAAACTAAAACTGTGAATTGGGCTTTAGTAATTTAAATAGAAATAAAGACAGAGTTGCAGATTTTTCCTATCAAAAATGTTTACACTGTTAGTGTATTTATATTTACTTTGGTAATATTCTGTATTTACTTCAGATTTTTACTCTAGATCTCATTTCTTGGGTTTACATGAATATTGGTTTGTACATTAAACAGCTTTATTTATTGCAATCTTTTCAATACTGATTTTTCTATTCTTAATTTAACTGAAACCTTTTTTTGCTGCAGTTCTATGTCATTTGGATCCTAATTTATGCAATTGAAAGTAATAATACTTTTAGGTTCTTTCTGTAGTTAAAAGAAGTCCTAAAGAATTATTAAGTATTAATAATAATTTCTTATGATTAAAAATGCCATTAATAATAATTCTTTGCTGATTAGGATATCTGATGGTACATCCTGGTAATTTTTAAAAACATTTACAGTTTTGTCAAGTATTTTGGTGGGAGGAAATCCGTGTTTATTTTAGCTTTACAACAACTGAGAGAGCCCTTAATCCTTAATCTTACATAACAAGTGTGTGACATAGTTATTCTAATGATGGGCGTCTTTTTGCTCTGCTAAGACATTTGCAAACTGTTTGGAAAAGTGTTGTTAAGGAACTTCTGAAGATGTGAATGACACAGATGAAAATGCTAATGTACTTCTCATTCATATCTGAATGTCATAAAGTAGGGTTTTGGGTTTGTATATAAGGGCTGAAGTCATAGGTGCTTTGATGGTTTAGTATGGATTGAGGTACCTAATTTTAGCACACAGATTCATACATTTAGAATATATTGAGTTATTGAATGTAGGAATTGAGTATGTTAAATGTTCAGGACTTTCTTTCAAACTTTCCATCAGTATGATGAAAGTGTAATCTGGTAATGTCTCATTAGTTTCCAGTTTGCAATAAAAGCAGAATGCTGTAACATTTTCAGCAAGATAAAACTTAATTGTCAAACCAAGCCAGGAGAGGAAAAGCCATAATTAATGAAAATTTCAGAGGGGGTGCATACTGGCCCCTGCTGGAATACAGTAGTTTCAGTTTTGATTTTCTGATCTAAATTAGGAGGAGGATGATTTTAAACCTTAGGTTTCTTATATCAGATGATTCTGTGTGTTATTCTCAACATTTTTTTTAAAAAAATTTTTCTTCCTCATGGAAAATGCTAGAGGTATTTAATCTTATTTTTGTTATACTATAGCAGCCTCTTGAGAAATCCAAACACTGGAGGTGTGGGAGAACTATTATGGGCTTACTTCTAACCTCCAGCATGACATCGTAGTGTTGTAACATGTGCTATCAGAACAAATGCTAATTACTGTCAGGACAGTTCTCCTGAAAGCCCTCTGTGTTTGTAGCATATTAGTTTGTGTCAAAATGAATCTCATCCCTGAGGATGCACCAGAGGGGTTTTTGTTAATGAGATAAGATATACCATGTGACTGCTCACTTTTTGTAGACTTAATATGGACAAGGAAATTTTGCACTGGATTGCAAGGCCTATTTATTGCAAGTTGCCACAGATGAACACCTTCCTCTTGCCCTGAGTTCCTGTAGAGCTACACTGTTTCCTAGTGTTAAGTTGTGCTGTACAATTACTTGTGGTCTCTTGCTCACCTACACTTCACTTTATCTGACATTCCAGTACATCGTCGTTCACTGGGCTTGTGTGTATATCTAAAACCCCAAAGAGGACCTGGATTTATTCACCATCCACAGAGATGAAAGTTTCAGAGAAATACCACCATGATAAGGATGCATGTCAGATTGTTGCTAAGTGGAATAGTTGTATGAAATAATTTTAAGAAGCCTAGGAGAATTGGATCAAGGGAAAATTAGCAGTTAGTAGGAAATCAAGGGCAGAAAACGAACACTATTGTAGCACTTGGTCATTTTATGTTGGATAAAGAAGGACAAGAGAAATGAGGCTGCTGAAGACTGAAATGGCGATTGAGATACTGTCTGCAATCTTCTTGAAATAGAGGAGCCTGAGACAAGTTGATGATGCTTACAAGAACTCAGGAACTGAAAACTTCAAAAGAGAGATCTTACCCTTGTAAGTATTTTTTCTTGTCATCTTAAATCTTTTTGTAGGTAGCATTAAATGAAACATACTGCTATGTCTTTATGGGATAATTAATCTAGGCCCAAATCCTAGTGGAAATGGGATAGTATTTATTCCCAGACTACTTTTACTGTGAGTAAAGAAAGATTCTTTGGTCCTGAAAATGCCTTCATCTGTCTGTAACTCCCTTGTTTACTGCTTTTTTCATTCCCTCTCATATGTTGCAGGAAGTCTTCCTGCCCTTATAACTGGTATGCAGTCTCATTTTTGTCTTCTTTTCACAATTTTCAACAGTGAATAATTGTCTTTAAAACTATTAATTTGGGTTTTTTTTCCTTACAGTTTGAATAGTGCATCAAAACCAGTTATTTTCATTGTATAATTGGAGTAAAGTTTTGGAGCACATTATTGTGGCTGTATCTGAGGTAATTCCTCAGTGTTTGTTTATAAAATATGAAAAATTGTTAGTTAAGCAGAGATTTTTTTCAGGAGAGTTGTAATTTTTGTGGAATAAATAGATCTGTTTGGAATGTACATAAAACTGAATTTCTGAGTGATGACCAAGCCAGAGAGCAAAGAGTATTAACCCACTGACTTTAGGGAACTGCTTTTCTTCATACTTACGGGATTATAAGGTAAAGTTTTGTTCAGCATGCATTATTTCCTTTACAAGACCAAGCTGAAGCCTTGATTGCTAGAGTATACAAATTAATTTGAGATAATTTATTGTGCTATCTAAATATCCAGACCTTAATTATTCAGTTCCACCAATTCACTAGTCCTTGGAGAATTATGAATAGGACACGTACCTTGAGGTTTTGAGGGGAGAAAGTGGAAAAGATGTAACATATTTGTATTTAGAAGATACTGACTGAAGCTGAAGGATGACAAATTGTTTTTATAAACTAGAACAAGGAGCTAGAACTGGATTAACTGGATGCTTCTCCTTCTCCCAGGCCCTTCAAGTTTTTCCGTCTTCTGATTTATCAGGCGAGAAATTCTGGAACACTTCCCAGGACTGAGGCTCAGGAATATGAGGGATTTCTTCAGTTTTAGAGAGATGCAAAGGTTTTATTTGCAATTGTAGCATGCTCTTCAGCTTTTCTTTTAATTTTGACATTAAACTTTGTAATAAACTTCTACTGTTTTCATGCTTTTCTTTGTTTAAATAAATAAAAGGTTTTGCACAATATTGTGTTAAAATGTTTTTATTTACCCTTTTTTTTGAAATGATTTATGAAACACAAAATGAATTTGCATAAAAGCAGGAACATGAAGCATAATTGATATTTAATGTTTTCCTGGAAGTTGTAAAAGTATTAAGAAAATAAATGTTTTTTTAAACCCTTGTCAAATTTTATGAAAAACTATTCAAAATAATTTAAATCACTTTTCTGTCAAAGAAAAGTTCCATAGCAGAAGTGCTATTTAATCATATTGATTTTTTTCTCCTTAATGCAAATTGCTAGTAATGTAGTTTCCATATATAAAGGTATATTTCAGTGCTGCTTCTTAATATTTCCATAATTTTATAATAATAGTCATGACATCAGGAAAGTTGACTCAAATTACCATAAATATGAGCAATATTCCATGAAATATTCTTTGATAATTAAATGGAGTATTGTTATGTGTTATGGGTAAACAAAGAATGAAGAAATCTTACACAAAACTGTTGAATTCAAGACTTGGAAGTACTGAAAAGCCAACTACATCTTCTACATAATTCCAGAAAACATCATATGCATTCCTCTGAAAAAGCTGCAATACACCCGAGCCACTCTGTGACCTGAATCTTTTTACTTACCCACCCACCACTTTTCTTTGCTGCACTCTTTGCTTTCGTGTATTATTGAACATTTAGTGTATGTACACCTGGATATACATATATATGTGTACATTTATATTTATAACTATAACATGGCATAGAAGTTGTTCAGCATTATCTTAGCTTGCTTTGAGATATCTGCTGTTCACCTTTTCAATTTCTAGGAATATGTTCCCCCACTCTCCCCCTATTGCTGTGCCAATCTGTTGTCAGTGGAAGTATTTTATACTTGCTGCAGGGTAGCTGAAGAGAGGTAGAATTGTAGAGATAGACAGTATTTGAATTTGGTTTTACAAATTGATGATTCCTGCTTTGCAACATGGAAAAGATCCAGAAGTAAGCAGAAACCTGTGTTGAGCCCACACACAGAGGACTTGGTACTTCTGTGCTGTGAGGCAGGACTGATTTTGACTGCAGTGGGAAAGAGTTAGAAATTTTTTCCATTAATTTAAATAATTTGAGTTGTAGCTTTTGAAAAAAATCCAAAGTTCCTTCAGGTGAATTACTTGGAAACAAAGACAGTAAGAATATAGACCTGAATTTTACTGCTTTGAAAAGCAGGCTTTTGAAGCACTTGGACAGATTATACTTTTAAATTGTTAATTTGTTTTTATGTATGTCTCACTTAAGAAAAAATGAATTATTCACAATGTCTGAGCAATTGTCTTTATTAATATATAATATTGTTTTTCAGGCTTAATTGGACAAAGAAACCTTACTATTTTACATCCGTTTATTCACTTTAAACAAGTAGGAGAATCCATGTGAAAATAACTAGCGCTGAATTCTTTGAATTGTTTATCAGCTAGCAGTGCTTGCCATGATATACTGTTCAGTATAGGGTTGATTCACAAAGCAAGATATTTGGAGGCATTCCAAACAGAACTAAGGAAAACAAGTATAGTATTAAGAGGAGATCTCATGCTTAGTTTGTGAGGGGTTAGGGAATAAGGGAGCATGAAGAAGGGCTACTATGTTGGCAGAACTTGTATAATGGAGAGGATTGATTGATAGGAACCAGTGAACTATAAATTCCTATAAATCTTTTGATCCTTTTATTTTGTGTTTGAATATTTATTTTAATTATTTACTTGGAGAAATTCATCTTTATCTTTTTGTATGACTTGTTGGAATATTACTTTTTTAGTTGCAGTGGACTCATTCTGTAGTGGGCACTTTTTTCTGGCTTAGAGTTATAAAACTATTAAATTTCAGGATTATTTTTCAATATAGTTGCAATAGTATAAAAGTCCTAATGAATGTAGCTAAGCTTTATTCAGATATGCAGTTAATGTGTGGCAGAGGTATTCCCTAGAGGTACCTATTTCTAGAGGTAGAGTTTATTCCCTACTATTTTTCCCTAGTTGCTTAACCTACTGGAAGTTTGTGGTGGCATTTAGTATCAACTATATGAGTGGATCTGTTTGCATAAGTGCTCTCTATATGCTTTGAGAAAATGAGATGATTTACTACTTTAGTTAGTATATTTCTGGCTAATTGCACCAACTCAATTTTGGCATATTTTAGAATATAGTAACCATGAGAGAAGGTGTCAATAATGAGCAGCTGAGCATATATTATCTACAAGTAACTCTATAGTGTAGTTGGGTAGTATATTGCTGCATGTATTTTACTCATTAATGTATTTGATTCCTGTGAGGGCTTGGGACAGTGTGAACTGGATTCTTATGTACTGTAGAATCTTCCAGATCCCATTTGTTCTTTCAAGAGGTCAGTGTACCGTGCCTGTTCTAGTTTAATTTCTCTATTCTTTAAACTTCATACTGGAGCCACATATTTGAGTATTCCCAGATTAGGTGTAGTTGTTCAGAAAAGGGTTTGCTTGCTGTGTGATACAGGCTGCGTGGTGGCCAGAGTGTTTTGAGCCCCATGAAGATATATCAAGTTCTGAGGGTGTCCAGCACTTCTCAGAATGGCTTTAAAATAATTGTGAGACAGCTGATCAGGTGTGCTTTGAAAAACAAAAGGTTTTAATAAATGATAAAGTAACAAACAATACAGAAACTAAACAGAAGCTGTGCGCAGGTGCAGGAAAGCCCTTACACCTGGCTGAGGCACCCCCAAAAGCCTCCAGCACCTCTGTGCTCTTTCTTATCTACTTAACGTTTTAGGAGGATTTTTTTGACTTGCTGCCCAGTAGAAACTAGCTACATTTCTGAGGAACAGCTACAAAGACCAACAGGTGCCTTTGTCCTAGCTCTGGGCCAAAGTTCTGGTGCTTCTTCCTTAAAAGTCGGGTGCAACTGAAACCTGTTTCCTTAACTGGAAACATCTATCTGGTCATGGGGGTGCAGTGCAACAGCTGAGTACTTAGATGACAGAGCTGAAGCAGGGCTTTCTGCTGTCAATACAGGTGGCTTTGCTTTTTCTTTTCCAACCCAAGATGCATATTCCTGTCTTCTCTTTTTGGTCCTCATTGGCTTTCCTTGGGCACAGTTAAACTGGCTGGAAACTAGGCCCATAATAAACGGAAGTATTTAACTTTCTCCACCCATCTTGAGGATCAGAGAAGAATATGAGTACTGATGTGGGAGTAAGAGCATGTTAGGGAAGAAGGGAGAAGCAAAGGTCTGTTTAGTGCCAGGTAGCACTGAGGCTGCTTTAGCATTAATGCTAAATAATTAGCATTATTTAGTAATAACACTTGTCCATGATAGAGATTTGTGAATTACACTTTTTGCTTAGCAGGTTAGGGAGCATAACAGACAGATAAAGGATATGGCAACCTGCTTTTCTATTATTTTGCTTCCTTGTACTCTTGAATGACCTTGATTTACTATAGACAGTGCAGTTTTACAAAACCAGTTTTGTTTCAATTTTTATTTCACTCTCTAATGTACTGTTAGATTTCTGAGCTAATTAGAATAGTTAATCCAAAATGTTAGATGCATTGTTGCATCCAATAGACTTGGGCTATTCCCCCTTCCTTTGCTTTTCATTTGTAGACTTTTTTTAATGTTAACTCTCTCACATTTTCTATAAGTTTACTTTTTTTTAAAAAGTACATTTGTTAATAATCAAATTGTTTAAAGTCATCACATTGATGCAATGGAGAAAGTAACTCCAGTGACCTCCATGACCTCCATGAAACAATGAATTTCTTGAAAGTGTGTTCAGTTAACCATACAAACTGTAAAATGAAAATTCTTGTTCTTATGAACTGGCACATATTCTAGCTTGAATAAGGAGTGGGCTGTGATAAAATAGCCTCTTCAGTTTGATTACAGATATAGAGTGGTAATAGTCCTGGACACTTAAATCATAAGGATGTATTAGTTGACAAAGTAGGATGTACCTCAGCTTTACTATCTTTCAGGAAAAAATTAATGTAATTCAACTAAAACTGTTTTTGTGGATAATTTTAAAAAAAGGCTTCTATCTATTTTGCAGTGGAGTAAGCCTAATTAAAGTTAGAGTTCTCTGGCTGTTGTTAACAATAGCTGTCAGAAGTGGAAAAGAGACATTATCTTCAGTATATCCAACTGCTTAATTGCCTGTTATTTTTAGCTTTGTATGTGAGAGAAAATCAGTATTTTGAATAATGGTATTAATTGCTTATAGCCTCTTATGAGTGTCTGTTTAAAACAAAGCAAAAAAAAACTCCAACCACCCTTAATGGCTGAAATTTTAAGGCCTATTAGTCTTCCAATTTTTTAAAATTTTTAAGTGATCTTCAAAGAAAGGACAATATATACAACTTTTTTTCAGAATAGCATCTACCTACATATGAAGTTGCTGTGCTCTGAGTCTGAAACCTATCACTTTACCCTACATAAATAAATGTTTCAAAACAGTATCATAACTAATTATCATATTTTCATTGAAAATATAGCAACAGTTACTACATTTTTTGATCTGTGTTTGACTTACAAGCTTTAAAAAAAAAGTATCTAAATGGATTAAGAAAGGTTGGCTGTGGAGAAAAGCTTTAAGAAGCAAACACCTACTTTCTCAGAGAGTAAAATAAGTGATGGACAGAGGAGTTTTCAGACCTAACGATTTCTGATGCCTGGTAGTACTAGCTTCAGTGTACTACTGTTTAAAGTAAATGTTCTTTCTTAAAGATGTATATGACTGGTTTTCCTGTGAAGTAGGGAATTAAATGAAAATTTTAAATCTTTGGTGGCATAAGACAGGAACTGAAAAATTTGCAATTGCCATTTTATAAGAATTTTTTTTACTGAATCTGTAGGTGTGAGATTACAATCATCTTCCTTCTCTTCCTAACATGACAAAGTTTTCTTATTGATGTTAGATCAAAAATAATTGGATTATATTTTCTTAAATTTACAGCTTCTTGTTATTTGTGGTACTACTCTCCCCATTATTGCAAGTGGAGTCAACTGTAGGTGGAATTCAGTGTTTTGGGTTATCCTTTATTTTAATTTGTTTGTTTGTTTTAAATATTTATTGCATGCATCTGTGTTGTGCTAAAGAAGTGTGTCTTGAGAATACTGATCAGCATACTACAGTGTATGGCCCACTCTCCATTTATTTTTTGTGGTAAAACTGCGATTCTGAGTGAATATTTTTTTCAAAGGCAGCTGGCGAGTTCAGCCTGTGTAAAGCTCATTTTTCAGATGTCATAGTTTTTACACTTTAGAGGAAAAGCCAAGTAGGAACTTGAATGTTACTAATAAAA
The DNA here is from genome assembly GCA_013397195.1 of Hylia prasina. Taxonomy (NCBI): domain Eukaryota; kingdom Metazoa; phylum Chordata; class Aves; order Passeriformes; family Sylviidae; genus Hylia; species Hylia prasina. The sequence goes on from VYXD01016265.1 coordinate 150,348, forward strand.
TTTTTTTCAATCATATCAGTGCCAGGAAGTCTATCAAAGAGGCAAAAAAATCTGAGAGAGGCCTGATGGAAACTATAAAATACCACCTCATAGCAGGAGATTGTGTGGATTTTTTGCCTAGATATTTCTTATGAAGAAACTTTCCAAACCCTGTTTTACAGGCAAAATCAGAGGCATTCCTTTGAATTTTTGCCATAAGATATGTATAGAAGAAATGCCTGGATTAATTAAAAAAAAAATCTTAGGTCACATGGGACTAATCAAACTTCTGTCATAAGTAATCAAAATAAATAAGTCAGGTCTAGCCTTTCTAATGATTTGAAGTATTTGATATTTTCAACAAACTCAGATTTGTCTTTTAAATCACAGTATTTTTGTATTATTCAAGTTTGCTTTTTTTTTCCCTTCTCTGATGTATACTAAAAAGAACTTGAGGAAAAAGAATTTTTCTTCCCCATGTATATATTAAATCTGTTAGTGAAAGTCCTCTTTTACTGCATGGGATGATGTGGATTTAAATTATCTCCTTTTAAAGTTTGTTTTGCATCTATATGTGTGTTTTGAAATTTTCAAATGTATCTGTCCAAAGATGTGCTATTTCATGATGCTTAGAGCACACTCTCAATATTTTAAAAATGAAATTAATTTTATAATATGAATGCTAATGTAAAAAGCAGTGCATTTCTCAAGTTTGAAATACATCTTGCGGTTTATATTGTCTCATTTTTGAAGGCAATTAAGAAAGTAATAGACTCATACTATGAGAAGGTAATGAGACATTAGTGAAGGGTATTCTGTTTGAAACTACAGACTGGGAATGTTGGGTCATGGGAATAAATGGGAAAAAAATATCTTGAATAGTGGTAGAAGCAGTAAACTAAAATTGAAGAGAAACCAAAAGATTACTTCAGGTATAAAAATGGAAGAATTGTGAAGAAGGGAGTTAATTGCAATAAATATAGCTATGGGAGAGATATGTATGCCAAAGGGAGCAGCATATTTTAGTTCTGGCTTCAGCATTCTTATTTCTCCTCTCCTCGTGGCCTCCATATAGTTATAATTAGTGATCATCTCTCTATAGTGAAGTGGCACAGAGGTGGTTATACTTCCAGATCTAAGTCTTCTCAAGCATGCTTTCCAACAGACGGGGAAATTACTTTAATAGCTTTTATGCTGCTAAAAGTGGCTTTTGATATCCAAATATCACAGCTTTGTGTGTTTATTATGAAGTAACTTGTGGGAAGGAAAGCTAGCAGAGTTGCTTAAGCAATGACAACATGCTTTACAAATGGCAGAAGAGTAACATTCCAATTCTGTTGCATAGATCAGTAGCAGCTGAAGGTTTAAGAAAAGATTTTCAGATTAGGTGGATCGGTGCTTTAAAAACAATTATAAGAAATTTTTTTTGTCTTCTTTTCAATGAAATACGTGGTTAGGTAATAGTTTATAGATGTCATACCAATAAAGATAAGTTTGTTAGAAGTTTGTGTGCTGACACTTCAATTTGAGTTGGCTTTGCTTGTAGTTTAAATGCAAACCTTTTTTAATCACAGTAATGAAGTCATTGGGTTTTTCATTAGCGTGGGGATATTTTTCTTGTTTCTTATTTGAGAAATGTGATATTTTAAATTTTTACTTTAAGCTGTGGATAAATTTTTAAAGCAGAAGTGAAAAATTGTGTACTTAAGCACAATAACCAAAAAAGGGGGGAAGATTTTATTGCAAAACACTTTTTCTTCTGTAGGCTTTCATTGCATTATTTCATAGAAACAGGAAGTAGTTAATGCTTTTTTAGAGCACATTCATTTTGACAAAACCCAGTACTTAATAAAATTATGCTTTTGAATTGTGTTCTCATGAAAAACGTTTTTGAACGGATTTGTGTTCCATCTTTAGTTAATTATGACATAAAAATTTACTGTTGTATGACTGAAATTTAAAGACAACTACCTTACAGTAACATTGTTGAAGAAAATTAGAGATCATACTATTATTTTTGAACAGACAGAGCAGGGTTTTTTTTTCCTAGAGGTTTGATTATTTGTTTACCTTGACAATAAATACCTATACAATATGTAAAAACATATTTGAATTTTATGATAAAATCAAGCCTTGTGACTTTTTTGCCTCAGAAGCATATGTTGTAGTTTCATTAGGGAAGTGTGGATCACAGCAGATTAAGGCAATGCATTGAGCAATTAAGCAATATAAGATGTAGTGTTTCCTGCAGAGTGCATTCTCCTCAAATATGCTTCTTCAAATTCAGTATTTGCAGTTTGTGCTAAAAAGCAGAAATAATGGATGTTACTTAATTTCTGTTGTAAATAAGGCAAGAAATCTGTAGGGTGGATTTCTTATTAGCTGTGAATGATGTGAGAGATTACCAAACATGTAAGCATGTAATTTTGGTTAAGAAAATTGATATATATCCAGTTGAAAAATGGATATTGCATAATATGGGTTGCAGCAAACTGCCACTGTCGTAGATGTGTGGGGATGTTGACTCTGAGGGACAGTTGTTTCCTCTGCCGTCCATTTTTCTTTGAGAACTTATTTGGTTATGCCATTCAATGACATTAATGAGTTAAAACAAAAATTACTTCCATGAGTGCGTGTAGTTATACTTACACAGTTATGGTCATATGTAAATGGTTATGAGCTTGTGTGGCAGTGGCAAATTTTTCAGTCTTCAGTCACAGGAAAAATTACATTTCTGAATTTTTAGAAGTTTTTTATATTTGTGTACAAGTTTTTGGTTAATTTTTATTACTTTTATATTTGCCCAAGTTAGAGTTTAAACTTTGAGCTTTTTAAGTTATCCAGGAAATATATTAAACATATTGCTGTTTATGAAATTGTTCAAATGAGTTCTCTTGCCATTCCTCTATTATTAAGTAATTGCATGCAAGACAATTTCTTTTTTTGACTTCTTTAAAATAGTTTCAGTAAATGAGTATTAATTTTCAGGACTTTTAAAGTTTACCCCTGCATTTGCAGGTACATGCACTGGTTTCTTTGTCTTTTAAATATGTTGTAGCCCGTAGTACAGTTGATTTTTTTTCCATCTCCAATAAATAGTTCTTTTTCGAAATGACTTTAATTTATAGATTTTTTGAAGGCTTTTTCCGTGCTAAAGTGATAGTTCTGAAATAACTCTCCAATCAGTCACATACCTGAACACAGGGAAGACCTGTGATCCTGAGGTTTGCTTTCAACTTGTTTGACCACAGTACGGTTTGCTCTTCTCCCACACTTGACGTTTTGTCTCTGCGTGTTTGTGGATACGTGTGTTAATGCTTTAAAAAATTAAATGATAAAGCACAGACTACCTAATTAAAAATGCAATGTGGGAGACATGTTCAACCTTTAATCTTTCATTTCCTATTCTCAAAGCACCTTTTGGATTTCTCAGGGAATTCCCTTATGAGGCATTCTAAGAAAATACTCATCAGCATCCTGTGCTCATCATGCATACTGGTTGCTAATTATGAGTCCCTTAATTTGGTGCCACATGCACAGCTTCTCCCTGGCAAGCTGTTTTGGTTGACAGTAGCAAACCTGTTGAAGTGAGTACAATGAGAAGAATTAGTGTTGAGCATTGTGTTCATTGTTGCTGAAATACATTTTAAGAGGAGCTGCCATTTTAGAAGCTTTGAAGGCTCCTGTTTCATAATAATGTCATGCCCAAGAGTGTGGCTTCTACTCTTCCTTCTAATTTCAAACTGCATTTACTGACAGATTTCTCATCTGTGTGGAAGAGGATCTCAATCCTGTATTTGGCATTATGCAAGTTCTGTGAGTCAAAGACCTGTTGATACCACCAGTTTTACTTAATTCTCCTTTGTACCCTGTTTTGGTCATAGAGCTTTTCATTTTCCTCCTGTCTGACTTGTGGAGCAGTGATCTCAGTCTGCAGTCTGTGAGGAACCAATATCTTTTGTTTAATTTGCAACATGACCTGAGAATTTACATTTTTCAAGTAAATTTACGATCCTTAAAAACAGGTCTGTTTTTGTGTATGTGTGTGCAGTGGGTTATGAATATGAAATAAGGACAAATTCTGAATTATTTAGTGTGGAGGAAAAAGAGATTCTTGTCATTAAAATCTATCCAAGAAAAAGCCTGGGTAGAACAGGTCTTACTGGCAAGCAATGTAGGCCCACTAAAGAAAGTCTCTGAATGATTTACTGATTACTTTCATACAGAATCAGGAAGAGAAAGTATATGAAGTATCTACTCTTTTGTGATAGAGCAAGTTGAGAGTACTTGCAGGGTCATACATGAGTTTTGATAAGCATAGAAGTTCAGTCCATGTGATCAAGTTTACAGTGTTTTTTGGACAGGATGCCAGGTGACATTGTAACAGTCACCATGTGCAGTAAAATTATTTAGAGAATTCATATTAAAAAAATATAATGATTAATGTTTGAAACATCATTCTTATATGGTTGTATAAAGATATTTATCTTGCTTCCTGTTGCATCTGAAGGAAATTGTAGAAGATCAAGTGAAAACAAATGTAAGATTAGTAACAATATTAAAATAGACAAGTTATCAATATATCATGTATGTGAGAGCATGACTGTTTATAAGGGAGTATTTGAAATTCAACAAGATCATGTTTACCTAAGCCTGGACTGATGAGATGATTAAGTTTTTTTTTTAAATTTTACCTTTGTGACTGCAGTGCCACAAAGAAAAGGGAAGGTTTTACTTTGGTGATTCATTCTTAACAACTCAAGAGCTATTTCTATCAAGATTAATATGTAACTAGGACTTTTTCAATTGGAGATACTGATATGGTAATATACATATTTAATTAGGCAATTGTTACAGAAAGAATTTGCATTTAATTATGTCTTGATCTTCTTTTAAAAACATTATCCTACTGCAGCAGTGACTGAATAGGTGATTAATAAACCTTTTGGAAAACTGAGTTTGGAATGGGATCTGTAAGATCTAGCTGTGGAAATATTACTGTGCACCTCTGCATGCAATCACATGTGTATGATTTTGTACTTTGCATACTTGGGTGGTAACCTTTATGTTAGGTTTGCCTGAAGATGCAACATCTGAATCTGATTGCAGCAAAGTAAGCTTTATACAGAGAAACACCTGTGCAACTGTGGTCAGAATGGTTTCCTTGCACTGCTGCAAGAGAGACATAATTTGGACTTCAGGTACATAGTAAAGCTTTTTCTACATTTACACAAATTAGTCCTAAAAATCCTCCAATTTATGTTCAATTCATTAACTGATCTAATGTTTTTATGTATTATTTTGTATATTGGGTGTATGTAAAGAGAAATCATAATTTATTGATGATCTTGCAGTCTGTTTTGGGCTTCAGCACTAGGTCTTTTTTACTCTGCCATCCATTTTATCTCCTACCTCACACTACATTGGATTCATCTGAGTTTTGCTGATTCTGAGTGTTGAGAAACAATTTCAAGATAAAAAGCTACAGTTAAAACATTAGTAACACAATAAAATGTGTGTTTCATTTAAAAAATCCTTTGAGAGATTGTGTGCTTTATTTAATGGAGATAGCTTTTATAGGAACTTGCTTAGTGTAATGAAGTATGAAAACTATCAAGTTACATTTATTTTTTCACACTTTATAAAGACTGAGTTTTGGTGTTGGTAACAGGTTTAGAGAAGCTCTGAATACAAACTACCTTTTTGTTGGTTGCATGTGTTTTTACCCCTGATCTGTACTGAATAGGTAAAATTCCAGCATTCTTTAGAAGAAGTCTATTACATCTAAAAAACAGAGATCAGTTGTGAACTTAATTTTACCATTCGGAACAACTTCCAACAAAATCATCCATTAGGCTTAATCTTGAATTAAAATCTACTTTTAATGGAAGCAAGCTGTTTAGCATGTTTATTTTCTGCTGTCATTGGGAAACTAAATTCCTAAGTAGCTGTAAGCAATATTTTTTAAAATTTTGATTTTATCCTTATGTCTTTGCATTTGTGAGTGGATCCAGTTTGAGCTGTTTAGAAAAAGCTGGTTTTGCATGTTTTTTTTCAGAAGGATACCCTGGGAGTGAGTAAGGAAGAACTAATACCATGCTTACAGCAATGAACATATTCAGATCAGCATGTCATAGGCTCCATGCTACAACAGTTTTCCTCCAAGCAACCATTTTCCTGTCTTTTACAGTTGTATAGATAACGTGATAAAGATCTCCACAGGAAACTGAAGATGATGAGAAATATTTCTGTAAGACTTCGTAATTGGGAAGTTTTAGGCAGTGATCCTTTTTCCCCCAGATATTGCACATGCTGGCCTGCTATTTCTGTCTACATTCTTTTTTTCAGTCTTTATATTACTGTCCATTCAGATTTCACTCATTGAAAATAAATTTAAAGTTATTTAAACCCAGAAATTGCAATTATATTCTCAAGTAGAAATAATATCTTACGTACTTTTGGGACGGTTGTTTTGTTATTTTTGCTTCTGTTTTTCCTGAAATCCCTTGTGGTCATTTTTTCAAAACTTTTCTAGTATGTTTATTTCTTCGTTCAATTAAGAACAAAAAGAAATAAGAAATAAGAAAAAAAAAAAAAAGAGGAAAAAAAATGAGAGACACCAACATGGAGCTTGACTGCCTTTCCCATTAAAACTGCAGGGAAAAAGAAGCATTTTGCACTATGTGCATACCCAAATAAATTAATAAATGCTAATCAATGAACTCTGCCAATCAAATGTTCCTTAATTGGAGCTTGTTGTTTCATTTGTACTGAGGAAAAGGGTCATTTGGATATTCAGTCAAGTTTTGAAGTTCCTCAGTAAAGTGTAGCAAATTAAGGTGGATTGGTGGAGCAGAAACCATTGAAGTCACTGAGCACTTGCTTGTTTGAGACTTTGCTTTTGTGATGCTGTGCCATCTTTATTAGAAGAGTTCTTGGCGCTTCCACAGTGCAGCTCCTTGGTCATCATATACCACATTTGAATCAAAAAGTACCAGTTAATGTAACATACCCAAAAACGTATATCTTAGCTGATTTAACAAAACCATATTTTTCTATAGCTCCAAGTAATTAGATTTATTTGTTGGAATACTTGGTTGCAGAATTTTAAGCCAAAGTTTGACACAGTTGCTTTACACCGGGGAGATACTGCTAGGGTACAATAGAAATGCAACTGAGTTGTTTTAAATGCTTAATTAGATTTTTTTAATTTCAAAACTTTATTATCTGACTTCAGAAGAGATGACTAAGTGTGATGCACAATGTGCACTGTGTGATGCACAGTGTGATACACGTGTCCATTATGCTTAGTGGAAGCACAATGGGATTGAAAATTGGTCTAGAAGTAGCTTATATACTTAAAGAACATAAGTAGATCTTGAATAATTATTTTGTGTTTAAAAGGTTTATGGAAATGCTAAAGATCAGTCTCTTTAAGCCACAGAAAAGCAAAATGTTCTTGGGTATCTCTTCAGAGGGGAGACGAAACAAGACAGCTGGACAAGTACTTCACAAACCTGCCATTTTTATGTCTGTAATGGCTCAGCGTTTGGTTCTGTGACATTATAACTGGGGACTACTGATTCTTTCAATGAAGAAAGATTGCTAAAAGCTATCTATAGCTGTTGTTGTTCCTGTGGAATAATGAGAATTTTACTTAGAGTAGTGGATTTATGTCAGACGTGTTCTTTTCAGAACGGCCTGTCCTGACTCCCTCTTTGTGCTTGGGGAACATACCTCTGATGAACAGTTATTGGAACCATTCACAGATATTTCTTAAAAGCTATATTGTATTTTCTGGGGGAAAAAAAAAAGTCATTCTAATTTTGATAATCCATCTTTACTAGAACAATCAGAATCTAGTTTTTCCAAAATATTAATGCTGGAGTGTTGTTGCTGTCCAAGTTGCTTCACTTAGCCTAGCTGCACAAAGTGCTCTGGTTTTCTCACAGCTTGCAGGTAGTTCAGTCACAGGATGGCAGATCATTTGGTGGGTGTTTAGAGCTTTATTTCAGCTATGTTTAGACTTCCACAGTTTAGAGGTCTGCATTCTGAGGCAATTTTTTTAAGAGCAAATTACAGCTAATACTGCAAAACAAGATTTTTTTTTTAAAAATGTGATTCATCTGATTTATTTATCTTTCTAGTTGAGGACCAGTCAGGTAGTACTTTGTCACTTCTTGATCTTCTTTGTTGGCTGTGAAGGGAGGTGAAGATGCCCACCTTTGATGTTTATATGGATCTTCAGCTTTTTTGTTGGTTTAAAACCTGATGTGAGAATATAGTGTGAAATGGTAGATTTTGAAAGAGAGAGACAAAAATGAGGTAAAATAAGAAAAATGAGAAAGAGAACATGAAAAGTTTTTCATTTGCTATTTTTTCAAACCCACTTGTATTGTGCTATGGTTTATAGCTACCTTTTCATTCAGAAATGTGATAACAGTGTCATGAAAAGAAAAGGTGCTCCAAGGCACAAGAAAATTTGCAAAGGAGTACATTGTCAAAGTAGTTATAATCTTATTCTTTTCAATGAATGTTTAGCAACATTCAGCAAATGCTTAGTGGAGGAGGGCCTGAAGACTTCATTCAAAGAGAAGACATTTCAGTATATGTTTGTCTTTTATATGAATACAAAGAACTCTGGTGCATTTACTGTTTCTTCTGTAGACATAGTGAGGCAGGGTGTGAATGGATTGCTTCTTTTTTTGCCATTTGAAATATTAAAATGAAAGTTAAAAATATTAATTAGATTTTTTTTCCACTGGGCCAGTGGTTTATAAACATATAATAAACTGTATAACTGTAAGACTTTTTGTGAGTTAATATCTATAAGATGTACCAAAGTTTTATTTCCTACTGTACTGGATATATCATTAATTTTCTTTTCTATTTGAAAATGTTTTTCTTTTCTAACTTCATGTGGATATTTATCCTTAATTTTAATTTTTGAAACTGTTAAAAAGAGCTGCTCTGCTGAAAATTGTGGGGTTGTCTTTGTGGAGTTTAAAGTCTTGAGGCAGATCAGGTTGGAGGTAGACAATAAATACATAATATTGATGTTTTTAACAGGTTCATATGAAACTTGTAATCTTAAATTGACTTTTCTTTTTCCATCTTAAGTCTAGCAATTTTCAGTCTTTCTGTAAGTCTTATTACAGCAGAGGTAGTACTCTTAGTAATTTTTCTGTTTGTACACTTAATAATGCACATGTTGATATTTATTTGCAACTTTTTCTGGGCTTTCAGGGACCTTTTTGTTGTCTTTTTCTTTTTCTTTTTTTTTTTTTTAGCTGCAGAGCTGGCATTTCAATTTGGATTAATTTTGCTAAATGTACATCCTTAGCTACTTATCTAATTTGAGTTAGATTTTTTATTGCTAAATATTTTGGTTCTTTTGCTTATGCTGACCTGTCTGCCTTCCTTCAAAACCTTTCTTGTTCACTGTTTACAACCCTGCCACCTCTGAGATCATCCCATGCTATTATTTTATGCTGCAATCCCCTGCTTTATTTATCAGATTTCCCTAACAAGTAAATATCTGAAGTAATGCCTTACTAGCACGACCTAATCGTCCTACAGCTATTAATATTTCACAACCCAAAACCATTGATCCCTTAGAAGATGTACACCCACATATAGAAAACAGTGCACAGAGAAATGCTTTGGTAACACCTTGCTACCAGTGCCTACTAGTAGTGGTAAAATCACAGGTATATTAAAGTTATTCTAAAACATAGATCATGATAATGGTTATTACCAAGGGACAAATAAGTACTTTAAGGTAGCGTGATCAAATGTGACAACCTAAAGATGTACCTGGACATCTCTAATTACATATTGCAAAGCTATGAGACAGGTAATAGAGGAGTTTTAAGATACATATTCTTGGCTTTCTCTTACTTATTCTATGCTACCTTGCAGGTGTGTAATGGAGGAAATTCCTTCTTGGGTATGCCATGCACAGTTTAGGTAGAATTAATGTCTTCTGCACCTCCCTCTCCTTGAGAATAAACAGGGCTGGGACAGATCCTTCCTTGATACTCATTTTGATACAGTAAGACACTGTGAGCTGCTGCAAGAAGGAAGCTACAGCTTTTACTTAGAGCCTTCACAGGTCATGTTAAATAAACTCTTCTGGAGCTGTATGGGAACTTTGGGAGTAAGGTGTGAGGACAGCACATTCTGTTTCTTTTCAAAATGGATTAATTCAGATTCCATGCCTTTAAAAAGACAATGTAAAATTGTGGTTCATGTTGAAGTGTGAATTTCTTTAAACCCTCTTGTGTGGTAGACTGTTTCCATGAATTAGATGTCTTTTGTATTCTATGCTTTTCCAGTGCTGATAATCACTGCAAAAGAGTTTTTTGGGGATGGGGAGTTGGAATCATCTGTTTTCTTTAGTCTGTTTTCCTTCTAATTCCAAATACTTGCCTGAAAAACAAATCCTTCTTGAAAAGCTGTAGTCTGCTTTCTAAATAGAATTCTGTGGTTTTCTGAGAAGTATTTTTCAGGGCTTTTTCTTCTGTGAAGACTGGCAACATATTTGCACATTCTGTGCGTGGTGCAAACATAGTCATCTTCTTTAGAGATTGTTCATATATAGCTTGAGGGCTCTCGAAGTGCTTCTGATCCTCTTTCAGGTGTGAAACGTTTAGAATAAAGTAATTTATTATATATTAATTCTGGTTAACCAGGCATGATTTGAGATTTTCACAGTCTGCAAGAAATTAAGTATTCATTAACATTTAAAGCCATTAGATGACACAGTTGAGCAATAAATGATTAATTTAGTCCCTGTTAAAGTAAATGTGCATTGGTTTCTGACTAGAAGATAAGTGGTGGCTGTCTTTGTTTTCAATTATTTTCCTCATTCTTGCTTTATTTATTCTGTGCACCTCATTGGCTTGTCTTTTCTCTTTTCCTGAAACAGAAGAAGAAGAAGTGGAAAATTTTGATGTTTCCAGTCTGCCTGAAGAAGTCCTGCAGAACATAGAAGCTGACAGTTACTGGTGCATGAGCAAGTTGCTTGATGGCATTCAGGTAAATTGATTTTTCCTGTCTGCAAGTAGTGGAGTTAACTGATTAATGTCATGGCTTTGAACTACTTTAAGGCTGAAAAGGAGTACATCTATGAAAAACAGAGGAAAAGTCAATTTTCTGATTGGAGAAATCCACTGCCAGTTTGGCATAGAAGGGAAAAGGAAAAAAAAACCCTGTGCAATTTCTCTTCATCAAAATGTCTGCATGCTTTATTGTGTTTGATGTTCTAGAGCAGAACAGAAACCTCCAATTCTAGATGCATGTTTTAAATCTGTTGCCAAGCATGAAGAATAGTTGCTCAAGGTCTCACTGTAGTGGTAAAAACCTGGCTTATTTATTAATTTTTAAGTTGTTAATATATCAACTTATGAGTGATTACTGTCTTAATAGTTCTTGAAATCATATTAATATTTTTAAAATGCCTATTTAAAGCTTGATGCTTACACTATTTCACTGAGTGTTTGAATTTTTTCTATGTGGAAAAGCTATAAATGAAGGCACAATTTTTTCTTACGTGCAGCAAGTTGGAGTCTAATAATGATAGATTTTTGTATAAATGTTCATGGGCTTAAAAGTTTATGAAGATTAGAAGTATCTACAAGATTCTTTCCTTTGACATGTTTTAATATGAATGTTTCATTGGCTAAGGCGCATTGTGAATTGAAACTTGTAACGGAGTTCATTTTTGACAAAATGGTTATAGAATTGAGTTAGCAACAAAAGGCTTGAACTTTTTTGAAGGTGTTTTAAGTGTATTTCACCTGGTTAAAGGTCAAATAGCTTAGTGCTTTGTGTAGCATTTTTGAAATGCATAGTCATTTTCTCACATCAATTCCTGTAACAAATGCTGGTTTGCTTATGTCAATCTCTCAAATTTTAAAGTACTTGACCACATAGCAGAAATACGTGAAAAGTTATAAAGAAAAAAAAGTGAGAGCTTGAAATCTACTGGAAAGGAAGAAAGCCAGGTAAAGAAATACAAACCCTACAACTGTTTTACCTGCTTTTGGAACCTTGTTGATGGCCTTTTGCTTTATTTTTTTTCTAGTAAAGGAAGTTCATAGATTAGGTAACTTCTCCTTAAAATTCTGTTTTCGTACAAAGCCATCAGGTACTGAGAAACAAAATATGGAGACCAATTGCAATGGAATTAAACTGCATCTATGAAAATTTAAGCTGTTATATAAATGGAATAGTGTTGGATGTATTCAAGGATGCATTCATCTATCAAAGGAAGGCTTGAGAGATTATACTAGTGGTGTGACTAATGATGTTACAGTTAATTCAGTGCAACTGCAGTGCTGCTGAAATAAAAAGGTTCCTTGTTGTTTTTCTCCCATTCTCCTGTTTTGTTTCCTTTCTGTGATGATACCAATTTATTTAACAGATAAAACAGTCATGTAGTTGCAGGTTGAGTTGGTTGGAAGAACTAACCCTCTAGAGAAGGACTTGGGATATTGGTGGACATGACCAGCAATGTGCACTTGCAGCCCAGAAAGCCAGCTGTGTCCTGGGCTGCATGCAAAGCAGGTGGGCAGCAAGGTGAGGGAGGGGATTTTGCCCCCCTACTCTGTTCTTGTGAGACCCTACCTGGAGTACTGCAGCCATTTCGGGGATCCCCAGCACAGGACAGACATGGACCTGTTGCATTTGGTCCAGAGGAGGAACTTGTAGATGATCAGAGGCCTGGAGCATCTCTCCTATGAGGAAAAGCTGGGAAGATTGAGGTGTTTCAGCCTGGAGAAGAGAAGGCTCTGGGGAGATGTTACAGTAACCTTTCAATATGTAAAGGGAGTTTTTAAGAAAGCTTAAGACTTTTTACAAGGGCCTGTAGTGATAGGACAAGGGGCAACATTTCAAACTGAGAGTAGATTTAGGTAGGATATAAGGAGTATATTTTCTGTGATGAGGGAGCTCAAAGCAGTTGTGGATGTCCTCTTCCTGGAAGTGTTCAAGGTCAGGACTGATGTGGCTTTAAACAGCCTGATCGAACTATCCCTGCTCACAGCAGGAGGTTTGGACAAGATGAACTTTAAAAGATTCCCAGTGGGTTCATTGTGTGATGCTGTAGTTCTGGCTGACTTGCATTCTGGATGCACAATCATTTTTCTCTGAAAACATGGTGTAGAAGACTCCTATGTGGTGATGTCTGTGATGGTTTTGTCTGAGATGTCTGAATGAACTGTACAAGGATATGTGAAGTGGTAACTGCAATCAAAGAATCTCTGCAGAGTATTTCCATTAATTTATTTGTCAATATAAGCTTCCATTTCATGTTGCCCTACCAGTATTGAATGAGTTTAAAGAGTGAAATTTTTTGGCTAATACGAGCTAGATACATTTATTGTGTGTTTTGTCTTTTCAGTGCAGAAGGCTGTAATGGAAAAATGATTGTATGATTGTATTTGTATCCCTTTATTATTCTTAACAGAAAATTCATTTATATTTCTAGTCCATCCAGACAGTCTCATTTTTTTGATTCTAGAATTGTCAAAGGTGCTATTAAGACATATTGCATTTCTTGCTTGAGTTTTACCACACATAGTATCTATTATTTCTTCATTTCTCACTCATTTTACCTCCCTCCCTTATGTATCTTGTGTGACTATGTATTTTTAATATAAGAATGCATCTTTGAACCACAGAGACCTGTGCAATAAAGAACAGGAGTTGGCATTGGGCAGCTGCATAGTCATTTCCTGACATGCATACAGTTCTCAGCTGAGAGAAGAAATAAATATTTGTTCAAATCATCTGTCGCTTTAGCAGACAGATTCCTCTGTGCTTTTATTTGTCATCTGGAGGTTCCTATGCAAGTATGTTTTTGGCTCTAGCTAGAGAGTTTGCAGAATTTTTCCAGTAGTTAATGTTTGATCTTGCATGATAATTTAATCTATTTTTTGTTCTTCGATTACTTTGCATCTTCTTTCTCTCTTGGTTGTCTCTAAGTTTAGGCTTCTAAGCGACTGCGCATATGTTGTATCATAGTTTGATTAAAGGTTTAAAAATTGATCTAACAAATACTAGGACTCTTTAAATAGAAATTTATCTCTCTAAAGTATCATTTAATCTTGAAATCTGTAGCTGCCTTCTAGCAGTCAATTTTGGATGATGATGTACGTAATGGTTTTCCTTTTCAGTACTTCATGAATCTGTGCTCTAATTTTTTCCTTTAGTTTTTGTCCCAGAAAGACTATGCCTACCTGCAATTGCTTCTTATTTATTTCAGGAGAACAAATGACAGCTTCTGAAATCATAAGAACATAGGATAATTCTGCTCCATGTAGGACCAGCTCTGAGATCAGGCTGAGTTTCTGAAGGCTTTGTCCCATTGGGTCTTGAACCCTCCAAAGATAGAGACTTCACAGTCTCTGAGGGTTAACCTATTACAGTGCTTCCTTGTCCTTATACAGAAGTTTCTCCCCAGTAGGCCAATGGAGCATTTTTTGTTTCTGCTGCTTGTCTCTTACCTTCCCACTGTGCACTACTATTAAAAATGGATGTTGGTCATCTTGATAACATGGGTTTTATCAGGCTGTGATTAGGTGCTCATGGAGCTTTCATTTCTTCAGACTGAACAAACCCAGTTTGCCCAGCCTCTCAAAGAGCATGTGTTCCATATCTCTGAGCATCTTGGTGACCTTTTGCTCTTGTTATTCTGAAGCTTGTTACCTTTTTCCTGTATCAGGGTCCCTAAAATTGGGTGTGGTATTTTAGATGTGCTCTTGAAATACAAGAAATTATTTTTGAACATTTGAAGGAAAATCTACAGTAAATATGGAACTCCGGAACTGTTTGGTCAGAGAGGTTGTAGAATCCACATCCTGGAAGTTCAAAACCAGAGTCCACATGGCCTTGCACATCTTGCTCCAGGTGACTTGGCTTTGGGCAGTGCTTGGACTTCGATGTCCTCCAGAGGTCCCCACCAGCCCCTGTGATTTTGCAATGAGCGCTGAGTAGGGACAATCACTTCCCTCCATCTACTGGGGCAGGAGTCTGCTGGCTGGCTTTGCTACCAGGGTTTGCCAGTGACTCAGTCTGAGCTTTCTGTCTGCTGAGATTTCAGGTCCTTTTCCACAGAGCTCATCTCCAGCCTGTATTCTCGCAAGATGTCCTGATTTATGCTGATTTATAAAAACCTGCTTCTGAGGCTGTGTGTGGCCATATGCAAAATACCTCCTCTATGTGTGTGATAAAGCTGGTTGTCTTTACAACGCTTCTAAACTAGATGATACATGAGCATTTTTGTATTTTCATCTGTGGCTGTTCATATGGGAAAAATAGAATTATCCCATGAGTATTTTTTCCATGTAATTAAGTAGACATTCCCATATATCCAGATTATTAACTTTTTTCTATTATTAAATTCTCCTTTATAACATTTTCCTCAACAGTGTCTCATTAACATTCAAGTAAAAAGTTCACATTGATCTGTGCCACCTGAAAATGTAATGTTCATGTATAAAATAGAGTATAACTTTTCATTTTAAGTTCGAGTATACTGGTCATAAAATAACCAAAGGGGAAATACATGCATTGCATAATGATCTAACAAGATGTATTAAAAATAGCACTAAAATATTAATATAATTATTTATCAGGGCCTGGTCATTTTTAGAATAAAAGTGAGACAACTCATATCCAGGGACTGGAGTGTGCTGAGGTACATATTAGCTATTTCTGTGGCTGATAAAATAGCAAGATTTATGACCTTCAAAGGGAATCCTGCAGAGTTCTTTCTCACTCCTGAGTTACGGAAAGTTGTTGCTAACATATGCCTGAAATCTGGATAATGGATGGATGGACGGATGGATAGATGGAAGGAACGGTGCTTGGAAAGCCTTTCAGAGGTCTGCTGCATCCAATAAATAACATGAACATCCATTTCAAATGTTGAGAAGTATGTGCAGGAATAACTCTTCTGAAAATTCTTCATAGAACCTTTCTGAGGTTTATTTGAAAGGAAAAATAGGTCAGTTATGGCTTTCTTCATACCTTTTTTATTGAACTCCTGCAAGAAAAGTTTCTTGGTTATGTCTGCAATTCACCTGGGTGGTTAGTTTAGGGCTATGCTGAATTGCAGATCTGTTTTCTGTGTGTATGAGTGTTAGCCTCCCTTTAGAGGCTGTCACTGAGAGTAAAATTTTCAGGAAGATAACAAATCTATTTTTAATCAGTAGGTGAAATGCACTGTGCTATGAGTATACTTTAGCATAAAAATATTTTATCCTCTACCTAAAATTTTCAGCATCAGCTTTTGGGATTGTACATGTTTGTATTTATGATTTCTAGCTCTCACTCAGATTTGAACTGTTGTCTGGCCCATGCTGTAATCCCAAAATATACCCTGAGTACTTTTGTCATGCTGCTTTAACCGTTTCTGTAATTTACATCCACTTGTGTAAAACTGAAGTTTAATTACACAGATGAGTAGAAGGTTAGATCTTTGGTTCTGATTCTATGGATGCTACTCTAACATGAGAATCAGTACCTACATTCTAATAAAGTGTTGCTTTTTTGTCCTGTTATGTAGGAATAAGCAAGATACTGTTTTGCATGTAAAAAATTTTGGGCTGCAATGCTTTGTAAGTATTTTTCCTACTACTTAGGACATTTTGAAGTCAGATGTCCCCCTGGTTTTGAGGATTTTTCTAGGCCTTCTGATTTGTCTTTCATATTGGAGTCAGAATTTTTACTTTCCCCCATTTTTTACTATAAACAATAGCTTTGTTTCTCTAACTGTCCTTCGTTGTTTACATATTTTTAGGTAGGGGGAGAAAGTTGATTGACAGTTGTCTTGACCAATGTGGTTTGGGAGGTGGGATTTCATCATCCAATCCACAGGCACCTTTGGAAATGTATAAAATTGAGTTTTGTAAATAAACTCAGGCTTTTCCTGCTTTGCTCATCACCATGCCCTTGTGAAGTTCTTTTGTGTCGTGTTGTGGCAGTCAGGCTTAATAATTATGATGGCTGACACACCTTTTCTTCTAAAGGAAGTGTCTTGGAGTAATTATGGAACACGCTATGGACTGTGCTAATACCACACTTGTATGTTTGCTCTTGTGCTTGCACACTCTCTCTATCCTGAGCTGTATTCAGGAGTGAATTTACATTAAAATCTCTATCTTCAAGATACATTTGGGTAAACGGTGCTTCTAGCGTTAATATATGTAGTGGCTGTCATTATCTAGTGTCATGCTTCCCTCCCTCCTGCCCCCATCTTTTTGCATAACTTTCTGAGCAAGGTGAACCAAGATTTTTGATAGGAGTTTGCTTAGAGAATTCAGATATATGTGGATGAAGTACTTAAGTGAGTAAAAAGGAGGAATTCAGGAGGTCTCTTTGTGATATAATGAGGATAGGAAAACCTATTTCTTTCAGTTGTCATTTGTTCATGTGATACTATATTTGAACATACTAAATTAATCTAGTGCCTATGAAATCTCTCTTCCTCCCTCTCCCTCTCTTTTGCCTGCCCCCCTCACCCTTCCTGCCAGGGGGACAGTCCCAGTTAAATTTGTTATGAGCATTTTTCCAGGTCTCTTCCATTTGGAACTTCTCTACTCTTAAAAAAAAAAGTAAGGAATTACTTAATCATTTTAAAAAATGTTTAGTGAAGTCTATAATTTTAGTATTTTATTTTAAATAATAACAACTAGGTTTTGAGAAATCCTGCCAAACCTAGTTGTAGTTGCAGGGAAGTAGGGTGATTATACCAGCCTCTGCAGAATGAGTACAGTCTACAGATACAAGGCTTTGAAGCTGAAGCAAGTTTTGATCTCTTGTGACATTATAAAGTCCTAACCTTCTGTATTGTGAGGTGAAACTAATTATGTGATATTAGATACTGTAACCATTCAGCTGTGAAGTAGATTTGCATAGTTCACTGAAAGTGTGTTGGAACCTATGTGAGCAGAATGTCAGGGAATTTAGATATTCATTGCACACCAATGCATGAATTTTTGTGTTTATCATGGATTCTGGTGTGTACCCATACATACTTTGTCATACATACTTTGTTAATTCTTACTAAAAAGCATCAAAAGAATGTTTAGTAATAAGAGATATTTTATGTGAACTCTTTATTTTCCTCCTGAAAATTTTTGTTGTATTTCCTCATTTGAAACTTTGACCATCAATAATGAGCAAAAGACAAACTCTGAAATAGTCGTAAGTAATTGAGAAAAGAATTGTCTTGGCTCGACAGCCCTGAGCATGAATTCATTAATTTTGTGAGTTTGGCTTTTTTTTTCTGCTTTACTGTTTTTCCTTCATCTATAAGCACAAAAGGAGCAAGAATAGTGGGTACAGAATACCTTTTATGTTTACAAAGTCTTGCTTACAGTTTCACAGACTCCAGGAAGGGGATTTGTACAACACAGTTTAATTAGAAATGAGTGCTGGGGAATCCAATAAAGATATTTCCACTTTAGGTGAGTCAGCAGAAGAGTGACCGCCAGCTGTGTTCATTTGCAGCTGAAATAATGAACAGAAAAATAAATAGGCAAAAGATCAAATGTAGTGAAAAGCAAATTTACCTGTTTTCAAATCACGATGGCAGTTTTGGGTTGCATTTCCAGGTGTGTATGGAGTAAATTAGGTTTTGAGAAAGAAAGTCATTTCAGATTCATATATCACAGTCAAGAGTTGCACTACCTGGGGAGAGACTAATGATGAAAGCACTAGTGTTTTAACACTCTGTTGACTTTTAGTGTTAAATACAGGAACATTCTTTTACAGAGGATCTGTTACAGAGGAAATAATTAAATATCATATTGCTGCACTTTGATTGCAGTAGTACTTCTAGGAATACCAGTTAACTTTGTTTAAATAAATAAATAGAAGAGTTTATAAACATTTGGGACAAAAAAAAAAGAATACTGTTTTTGTTGTTTGAGTACATTCTATAAATAAAGTGATTATGATATCCTAAAGATGCTGTACCTTGGATATTTATTATCCATGACTAATACATGCTATGTGTCAGACGTGTATAAAAAGCCGTGTTCCAGTGTATGGGATAGTTTCTTTCTCCCTGAAATGAGATTATAATAGATCTGAATTCTGTGTGAATCTTTCCATTCTTTCCCTTTTGGCTCTTTATTGCTTTAAAAAAGATGCTCATGTTCTGTTTGTGAAATAATTGTTGCCTATTTTACTTGGTGATTCCTGTGGAAAATTAAAAAATTCAGGGAATTCTTGCTTCCTCATCCATACTACTTTGGCTTATACATTGAGTTCAAATATTAATTACTGTGAAAGGGCTACTGCTAGACCAGTCAAAAATTTTGCTGTAATTTTTAATATAGCTACTGCTGTAGTCAGTTACAAGTGATCAGAGCATACAGTAGACTTTTTGATACTGTAGATTACTTGTTGGCTGAAGTACTTTAACTTACAGACTTATTAGTGTGTCATTTTGCCTTGTGAACTTTTAAGCTTCACACTTCATAGCAGTTTTACAGAATTTGAAGATTAAATTGCACTTCAGTTTCATAAGTCAAATAAAACCTAAAAAAACTCCATGTAAATAAAGTCAGGAGACTCTTTTTGGTTTTAAATAGAAAAACATATCAGGATACATAAAAATGGGCTGATAATCATCCCTTTTACTAAGACCAAATTAAAATTTGAAATAAAGTTAAGAAAAAAATAATATTTCAATATAAGTGAAAAAAATTTAAGGTAATTTTTGGGATTGTTTAGCTCCAATTGATAAAGGAATTACTCAAACAATAGCAGTTTAGGCAAAACATCCTTTACCCTGATTGTCTTTGCATGTGGTGCAAAAATTAAATATTCAGAAACATTGCTGTATATTTAAATAATGTAATTATTTTAAAAGATTGATCACTTTGGGTTTCAAGCAGAGACATCTTTCTTGCTCTCATTATTTCAAGCTCAAATCTATACTGTAGAGCTGAAATCCACAAATTAAAAATCCATATAGATTTAATTAATTCAAAGAAATATATGCAAATGTAATGCTCTTGTAGCTACATAAGCTTGTGTGTTAGATTTTGACTCGTAATACTAACTGTAATCTTGGGTTCAGAACAGTTATGAGTACATTAAAACAGACTTTTGATTTCTTATGCTGCTTGAAGTTATTACTCTGTACTTCAAAAGATCAAATTCTTTCCCTATCTCTGATTACAGGCTAAATTATTATATTTCCTACATTATTTGTAGAATTGTAAATTTCCAAGAAAAAAAATCACCTTAAAAATCTCTAGCATGGCACGTTTTGGCATGTAAGATGAGGCCATTTTAAAGCTACTTGGATTTCTGCAATGAAGTAACTTCACTAGATTAGCAAGTAGAGGGCAATGGATGCAGGAATAGCTATACCGAATATACTGCTAGAGGTGGGGACTCACAGGACTGTACATTGTGATGATGTACGATCTTACTGTAGAAGCAGACCTAGGAAATGTAGTCATGAAACAGAAATACCATAAAAAACCAGAGAAAAATACATGGATTTAGAAAAGTAATTGGAAGAAAAGAAAGCCTTTTTTGCTTTTCTGCAACTAATAGTCGTATGTGGTCTCCTCTTTAGGATAACTACACATTTGCACAGCCAGGAATCCAGAAGAAAGTGAAGATGTTGGAAGAACTTGTTAGTCGGATTGATGGTAAGTCTCAAAGGCAAACTAATTTCTAACTGAAGTTAGACTGAAGGTGTTTGGCTAAAATGTTTGCAGGAAAAGCCAACGTCACTGAAGTCACCTGCAATGGTGTGTTAACATCCCCTTCCTCAGGTGAGGTGTCATCATCAGTTTGTGGCACACTGGCCTTTGCGGATTGCTGTCGTGTATCATTTAAAAGAAAGCCACTAGAGCATGAGCCTCTTTCATTACTTTTTATTAAGGCAATGTAATCAAAATTCAATGGCAATTTCTTTGCAGCAGAGTAATGACCACATACAAAAGGCAGCCAGTATTCATTTCGCATTAAGCCTCAATGGTTGCTGTAATGCAGGCAAGTCACGGTGGTTGTTTATGGTTGTCCTTCGGCACTATGTTTTGTGCCTTTGTGCATCATTTTGCTATCTGGAATGCCTGCATAATTTCTCTGTGGAATCCAATTAATTATGAACTCTGGAAATAACATCTTTAATTTTATAGATAAATTACAGTATGTGCAGGGGTAATTTTAGATTATGCTTTCATGTTTTAGCGGCGCACTTTGAAATATTTTGCCTTCATCCTTAAAATAATTCTTTTCATGAAATGCTGACTGTCATATAGCTAGAACAGAGTTTAATTAAATGAAATGCAAGAGATAATGCTTGCCTATTCTAAACATACTCTCTTGATAGTTTGTTAAATTAATGAACAGAGTATTAACAAAATGTTGCCAAGCATAACCAGGCATATATTTGCAGCACTAGCCTGTCAGTGATGACTTAGAAAAAATATTTCTTGTGTAGCTTTATATTTGAAAATCTTCTTGGAAACATTAATTCCCTCTTTTTGTTACATATACGGAGAATGTTTTTTTGTGCCTGTCCTGGTCATAGGAGATTTTGCTTGCTTGTATGTACATCCTTAATATTTACTAATGGTCTTTGTGCTTTTCTGGGATATTAGGGTATTTTTGACAAAAATGACAAAAACCAAGGGCAGGAGAAAAATGTTTGTGTAAAATTACACTATAAACTGTAAACTTAAATGTATGTAAAAATTTTTGTTGTAGATCTATTTTTTAAAATGCTAGTGAATATGAAAAATATAAGGGCATATTTCTGTATACTGGGTAGCTAAATATTTATATTAAAAATATGGTTCAATCAGTGCATTTTGTTACTTAAAAATAATCTAACTTCTCGTAATGTGACTTTTTATTTGTAATTTTAGTCTTGCTTCCATATTGATGTTTACATTTCAGAAGCAAATATTTATATATTAAATGAACTGTATAATTAAAATTCCTATAAATAGAGTCTCTTAACTTGATCAATGAACATTTATATAAACATATTGTTTAACCAAGTTTTTAAAATTAGAAATAGCATTCTGATAGTCAACGTCATTTTTTGATTGAATAAAAATATTAAATCTAATACAATATATGATTGTTTAGTTTAAGGAAAAAATAAGTACTGAAGTCTTATTTGTACCTTCAGTACTTTAGGGATATAGTTAAATAATTTCTCTCAATTATTAGATTTAGGAAGCATTACTTTTAAAGCTTTGCACTTTAAAAAAATATTGTAGCAAATAGTTGTGTCATCTTAAATTGCCCTTTGATCATCCTTTATAACTGAAAGTGTGGGTTCCTCTTTTTTATCTAATTTAAAATAAAGTTATGAGGTCTTTATAATTTTTTTGTAGTTTTCAGTAGAGATCATGATTGTTTGCTAGTAAATATTGATGGAAATTTAGAACTGCCTAGTTCTGGAGCCTCTGGAAGTCAATGTTCCAGGCCTTTGCCCTTGCCTCGATCGCTCTTTATCTAAGGAGACAGGGCCAATTTAGAGCAGGCTGTGTGAAGTATTGCCCTGCTTAATTTTGAGTGATTCCGAGGATGGAGATTCTGCAGCTTCCTTGGGTAAGACTATTGGAAGTTTGACTACTTCCACTGTCATTTTATTTTTTACATAAATAATTATTTTTTTAAATGGAGCTTATGTCCACCACCTTTTATTTTATCTTGTGTACCCCTGAGAAGAATTTGGCTCCATGATCTCTACATGCTCTTATTAGGTAGTTGCAGCTATTCATAGACTTCTTTAAAAGGCTGAGCAAACCCAGTACCATCAGCCTCCTTTATGTGTGAAGTGCTTCAGCTTCCTCTGCTCCTTACTAGGCTTGCTCACGTGTGCTAGTGTCACAGAATTGATGTAATGCTGCAGACATGGTTTCCCAAGTGGCAAATACAGAGGAAGAATCACTTCTCTGTTGGCTTCTTTCTTGCTTAGAAAGACTAACATATGTTTGGCCTTTCTTGCTGCAAGGACATTCTTGACTTGGGTACAGCCTGTTGTCCACCAGGATCCCCAAGTCCTTCTTGGCGGAGCTGCTTTTCATCATGCTGTGCCCAGTCAGTGCAGGTTGAATGAGACTGTTCCATCCCGAATAGAGGCCACTTGCCTCTCCTGATCCTCAGGAGGTTCCTCTTTGCCATTTCTTCAGCCTGCCAGAGCTCCTTAAATAGTAGACCTCACTTTCAGTGTGTCAAGCACTCCCAATCTGGTATCATTTGCAAACACAGAGTCTATTTGATGCTGTCGTTAGTTTCTAACAAAGATATTGGCTCCAGTGCTGACTCTGGAGGGATGCCATTTGTAATCAGTTGTCAACTGGACTTTGTATTGCTGATTACAACCTTTGTAATACAGGGGTCCAGTTAAAAGTTTTGTGTAGTAAAGATACACATTTTTCATTATATTTTGGATTGTTTCTTCTTGTCTAGAGGACTGTCCACTCAGTTACTTTTTCTTGCAAGAAAAGCACACCAAAATATGTGTAAGATTAAAATAAAGTTTTAGTTGTTAATTAGACAATGATGGTTGTATACTGCAGTCATAACCTTTTGGATACCTCAGCAAAGGGATCCTGAACTTATTGGTGCAATCATGAGATAGTTTGATTGAATATTGTGGATTACTCTTAATTTCCTTTTTGCTTTTGTCTTTTTATTCTGGGTTTGCTATACTGCAGTTAAGTGGAAATGTATGGCTGGTATAAATTCAATGGCTTTTCTTTTTAAAAGAGCCCCTCATTATCTGTATTTGCTGTACTTATCCTAAGTGCTCATTAAGGTTACTGTGCAAGAAAATAATATTCCTGTATTGGTACTGTGTCACATTATTTTCTTGATGCTGGGTAACTGCACAGTGAAGCAAATCTTGAAGTAGTAAGTAGCTGTGAGTGGATGAAGCCTGTACTGCTTATTTTCTAATAATAATGGATTACCTGTGTAAAGTGAAAAAAAAGATGATGCTTGAGCTTTGGAGTGTGTTAATGCATTATGTCAGGGATTCAAGCAACCTTCATTAACCCAGCCTTATGGATCACAACTCCCCTCAAAGTAACTGTCCTTGTGTGTACACTCCAGAATATTGCAGAAGACATCAAAGAGCCAAAATATGCTCTTAATTTATTCATAATCTCATTCTGATTAAACTCTGGAAAATAATTTTGATGAGTTGTGTTTAATGGGATTTTTTTAGTTTGTTAATGGAATGTTGTTATAGATGAGATGGAGTTTGAAGATAAAACATTATCCAATCTCATTAGTCTACTTGTCATCATCATTCAGATTTTTCTTGGAATTATACAAAAAAATTGAGAGGGAGGATCAATAGATAGTTCAATAATATAAGGACTCTCTTATAACTAATTTTCTTTTCTGTTTCCCGTAATGCCAGTAGAGCTTCTCTGCTCTAAATCATGAACCATTTCTCATGGTTTGTAAAAGGTCATACATATCACATTATCTTCCACTTTTACTTCATTTAGGCTAGGAATCAAAGAGATATGGTATAGGAATGCCCACAGTAATTCAGGATTTGTGTTGTCAGAATTTACTGGTGCTTAGCACTTGGCTGGTGTCATGCTTGGAAGAATCTCAACTTCTTCAATTTAGTGTAAGACAACTGGTAATTACATGAGAGTTTGAGGCAAACTCCATTTGGAGAAGGCTGAGCATTTATAGATAAAAATAGTCTGGGGATTCCATAAACATTAATAAAAGATGTTAAAATCACGTGGTGTTTTCTCCACATTAGTAATAAGGCAGTTCTAGGGAAAAAACCTTAGCCTGTTATAATGTTAAAAGTATTTTTATATATGTTGGCTTCTTATTAGTATTATAAAGCCAGTATTGACAACTGAGTATAAATATGCTGTATCTTCTGTGGGAATAAGTTTAAAAAGATTTTTTCTGCATCTTTTCTATAACAACTCAATCCAGGTTTGGCATTTGTGTTCTGCACACTCTGATCTTCTTTTTACTTGTAGATAAAGACATTCTCTGTTATTACTGTTTCACATTATTTTACGAAAAACCATCAATCATTTTGTAGAATTTTCCCTTGAATTTTAGTAACAAGAGATGGAAAAATGCAGAAAATGATTCAAAATAATAATTTAAAAAGCTCTTACTGTTGCTGTATATACTTTACCCCTTCTCTTGAAAATAGAAGTAATGGAAAAATACCTAAGAACATAAAAAGGGTGCTGCATTTTAACTTTCTCATAAGGAAGTTTATCTGAAATTCAGCTACATTTTTCAAAGGTTCAGTAAAACTTCAGAATTTCTGCAGTTTCCACTGTGAGTGCATCTTCTGATCATCTGTTTTGGAAAGTTACCACAGCTATTCCTACATATGATGTTTTCATCGGGACAATTTCTATTTGTTTTCATTTTATTGTTGTGAAAAAATTAATTTTTTTTTAAGAGGAAGGTATTTTTAGTGTGAAATTTAAATTGTTATACTTGGATTGCTTAACAGAGTGACTTTTAATAAATAGTGAATAGTATTGTTTGAGGAAATGTAGCCCTGGTTCCATGCCTGAGGTGTTTTTGGTTTTTCTGAAATGTCTTTCCCAGTGGAGTTTTGTAAACAGGAGGAATGTTTTTGTAACTGTACCTATGTTACTCATTCCTTCTGACAGGAGGGACTTCTTCTTGATGTCCCTCTGGTTTGCCCAATGTGGTTGAAAAGGTTTACCTCTGTTTCACCAATCAAATTGGTCTGTGTAAAATAGTATATAAGGGATATGTATCCCAAAATAAAGAGTCATTTTTTAGCCTTCTGAATCCCAGAGTCTGTGTCATTTTAGTCTAAAACAGCAACAAAGAAATACTGTTAGTTATTTGTAAGTGAAGTTAAATTGCTATTTCACCTTTTAAAACCATGTTCTATGAAAAATTTTACAAGTCCTATTTTTCTTATTGCTGACATGTTTTATATGCATTTTGATTCACACCAAATGACAGACAAATTAGATAATGCCTTTTATCTTAGCAAATTAATGACTCCCCTAATCATGCTTTACTTGTTTCTCTCGAGTTACGAACGTCTTGGTTGGCCCGTTATCTGAAGTTTTGTAGATGATGACAGAACTAAGGGGTTATGTCTTGTGTGTAAATATGTGCAGATCAAGTTTATAATGAAATGTAAAAATTTTTTA
This sequence comes from Hylia prasina, assembly GCA_013397195.1. Classification (NCBI taxonomy): domain Eukaryota; kingdom Metazoa; phylum Chordata; class Aves; order Passeriformes; family Sylviidae; genus Hylia; species Hylia prasina. The sequence continues at coordinate 176,516 of VYXD01016265.1, forward strand.
CAGTCAGAACTGTAAAAGTTAAAACTTTTTTTACAGTTAAAACTTTTTTATTTTATATGCTGTTTGTTTAACCGCAGTGGAAACGCTTATTTAATTACACCATTCTGTGTACTTCTCATGCCTTGAAATATTTGCTGTAGATATGTCTAAAAGGTTGGTTGATACAGCTCTTAATATTTATGTATAATATGTTTTCTTATTTATTTGGAGAAGTTTATAAAACATCCTTCATTAGAATAGGATTAGTACTGGTAGGATTATCCTTTCTAAGGTCTGAGTTTATTAAAGAACTGTGTGTTTTTCATGAGCTGCTAAACTATTAAATGTCCAGACTTGGGATTCTTCCAGTTTCTTCTTTGAATGTTGTGTGAATGTTTTGCATTCAGCAAGTTCCTGTCCCAGGATATAAAGGTGCTTATTCCCATAGAACTGTTCAATGCTCCAAACCCAAACATTTCACATTTCTGCTCAGACCTTAATCTCATATGATGTGTTAAGCCAAAAAGTACTTAGAGATACCTCATGAGTAGTTTTAGTATTTCCATGGTTTCTGAAGGACATTCAGTTTCTCTGCTGATTGAACTTTTTAAACTGCAGAGAAAATTGTTTTGCTTTTTTCTTTAGAAAAATCTGACTCTCAAAAAGGCAAAATATCAACCAAGACCGCTACATTTTCTTATTAATCCATTTCCTGTTGTTTAATCAGAACTCACAGAACAAGTTCTGTTCAATATATGTGATAGATATAGATTAATTAATTTGGTTTTTAATTTGAATCTTGGGTGTTCATACAATGAACTGATAATGAAACTGTGGTAATAGATGACATTTGATCTATCTTTGTTATGTATTCAATCATGCTAATGATTTTTTGGTTGATGGTTAAAGAATGCATAATTGTATGTGCAAAATTATGTTCATGTTTAATTATACTGTAAAACATTTTACAGACACCAATAACTTTGAATTAGGATTATGTTGAAGTATCTGGAAAAAAGAGCTCTAATTGCAAGAATTGCAAAACTGGTATTCTCAGATATGTGAAAGCATTTTGAATTTGAAATGGACAGAATTTATTTAGACCTCACCGCTGCTATTGAGAATGAGTGATTAATAAGGACCTTGTTTCTTGGTCCATCTTTCTTTGTCAGCTTGGTGCTGAAGTGATGGAAAACCTTGTAAGCATTTCATAATTGTTTTAATTAATTTGTACTCCAAAGTTCTTTCTCATTTTAACAAAGCTATTTAGCTCACTAGTAGTTATTTTATATCTGATTTTATGGTTGTAATTACTGTATTATACTTTAATCCACTTGTAAGTGCTGTTCACTGGGCATTATAATTAATTAATGTATCTTTTAAATAATATTTTTATATTTTACTGTGGAGATTATATTCGTATGCTATTACAGAGTTCAGAGACCTTAGCAAGAGTTGAGACTGACTGTAAGATAATTTGTAAATTCCTGACTGCTTGTAGGGAGTTTAACTTTTAAATAGCCAAACCTTACTATTTTCATGGCAAATTAAAAAAAGAGAAAAAAGGGAAGCAAAAAGATGTTTCATATGATGGGGAATCTAAAAAGTGTCAGGCATAAACACTTTTATGAATGCACACAGTTATGATTTAGAAGAACTTAACGTGGAGAAGTCCAGTGATGGTACCTAGAAGTGCAAGTGTCTCATCAAACATATGTTTTCCCTGTTGTTTGTTGCACGTGGAATATTAAGTTTGAGGTCCACCTGGAAACATGGGGTTTTTCTTAACTTCTAGCTAGAGGGGTAGATCTTTCTTGATTACTACTAAATGTTTTTCCTAATATTTTCCTGCATTTGGTGTTACATACCATAGAATTGTTTCTTCCATTTGATTCCTTCCCTCCTCTAGTATTTTCTTCCTTTGCTTTCGTAGCACTGTCTTGGGCTTTTCAGTATTAGCATATGGACCATGTCTTTTGTTATGATGAAAATACTTTTATATACATTTAGTGAGCTAAATTTAAATAGGCTATTATCTTTAAATTGTAGGTCATGAGGAGAATGTAATTAGTAATACTTCTGTGTTTCTGCCAGTCATTTTTAGGACTTTTCAATGTATTTTTTTAATGCTTTTGTTGTAATTTTTTACAGTGAACGATTTTAACCAATTATAAAAAATAAACTAAGTCTGGAACAAGATATAATCAGCATGTAAATATTTGACTTGGATCTCTACTATTAGTTGAAGTAGAACTATGTATCATGATGAGATCTTGTCTTGAAGTGCACATTTAGGATCTTTAGAATGTCTTCAGTCATTAGGAACTTAATTTGTAATGAATGTATATTAATAGGAGTTTATATACATAACTATGAATAGCTCATTGCTAAGCTGTAGTCTTGACAGAATTACTTTTGTTCAGAATTTCACACTGGGGGTTGTAAGCCTTTTCTGCATCTGCATTTGGCAACATCTGGTGTTGAGATTTTACTCCAAACTCTTACCTTTGTATGCTGTAAGCATCCTGGCTTTGAGCAATGTAGAAATTTTTCAGGTGAGACAATTAGATTTAAAATTAACTTTCAACAAATAGAGTACTGAAAAAGACTTGTCAAAGACTTGAAAAAGTCATTGACTGGTGACAAGGTCCTTCCTTTTGGACAGCAAGGTTCTGTATGTGGGAACTGTAACATAGAGATGGAGTGCACCCTCAGTTTGCACCAAGTCAGGTGGGAGTGTTGATCTGCTGGAGGGTAGGAAGACTCTGGAGAGGGATCTGGAGAGGCTGGATCAATGGGTCAAGGCCAGTTTTGTGAGGTTCAACAAGTCCAAATGCCAGGTCCTGCTCTTCAGTCACAACAACCTCCTGCAGCACTACAGGCTGGGGCAGATTGGCTGGAAAGCCTTGCAAGAAAAAGGCCTGGGGATGCTGGTCAGTGGCTGGATGAACATCAGTCAGCTTGTGCCCAGGTGGCCAAGAAGGCCACGGTAATTCCAGTTTGTATCAGAAATGTGTGGCCAGCAGGACCAGGGCAGTGATTGTCCTAGTTCTCAACACTGGTGAAGCCACATCTGAATCCTGTGCTCAGTTTTTGCCCCCCCAAAATAAAAACATTGAGGTATTGAAACACTGGTGTCCAGAGAAGAGCAATGGAGCTGGGGAAGGCTCTGGAGCATGAGTCTGATGAGGAGTGGCTGAGGGAGCTGGGAGTGTTTAGCCTGGAGAAGAGGATAAGGAGAGACCTTATTGTTGTCTACAGTTGCCTGAAAGGAGGTTGTAGCCAGGTGGGGGCTACAGTCAGTCAGTTCTCCTAAATAACAAGTGACAGGATAGGAGGAAATGACAAGAGGAGGAAGTTGTGGCAGGAGAGGTTTAGATTGGATGTAGTAGTGCACCCTCCACCTTAACAGGTGTTTCCATATTAGGAAAGAATTTAAGTTTCACCTCTGAACTTATAAGGAAAAAGAACCAGAAGTTTCAATGCTTTTCTCACCATAATTGGGCCAGTGCCAGCACAAAGGCACCTGCTGGATCCTTGAAATGCAACTCAAGACATAGCTATTTCTATTGGGCAGCATGCCAAAAACCCCTCCTCTGTCATTACATGCTTAAAGGAGAGCACAGAGACTCTCGGTGCATTTTTGGGGGGTCTTAGTAGGTGTATGGATCCTCCCTGCGCTGTTCAGGGATAACTCTTTTTTCTTTTTGTATAGTTTGTTATTTTTGTCTTAATTAAAGCCTTTTCAAGCACCTCCGATCATGCCCCCTCGCAATTTTTATAAGCCATTTCTGAGAGGCTGCAGGCAACCCTCAGGAGTTGATGCACCTTTGTGGGGCTAATAACATTCACCTCATGCAGAAACACATCAATTGGATATCTGGAAACATTTCTTCACCAGAAGGATTATCAAGAACTGGAACAGGCTTCCAAGAGAATTGTTTGAGTCACCATCCCTGGAGTTACTTAAAAGATATGTAGATGTGGCCCTTAGGGACATGGCTTATTGGTGGGCTTTGCAGTGTTAGGTTAATTCTTTAGTATCAAGATCTTACAGGTCTTTTCCAGCCTAAATGATTTTTTGATTCCATGGAAAACTGGAGTGCTAACTTGTTTCTGTAGCATATTTTTGTACATTAAGGATCAATGCAAAAAATCATTGTGCAGCAAAAGACAGTGCCAATAAGCTCCTGTGGTAAAGATTGGCTCATTATTTTACTTTTTGCTTTGGTATCAGAGCAGTTACTCTTGCACTTTTTAAGAAAAATTGTGTGGCTTTCCATGAGGAATACTCACTTTTCTTTCTTTTGTTGAACTAAAAGGCCTCTTTATGAGAGATTGTTAGCTTACCTGTATTTCAGATAATTTTCAACACTTAGTGCTTTCTATATTTATAATGAAATATGTATAAACTATTGATACAAGAGAGTTAAAACCAAATTGTTTAAGGTATGAAATATGACTGAAAAATAACCTTTAAGTAATATTCAAAATTTCAAAAGTAGGTCAAGCATCAGAAACTGTTTCTAGGATTGATAGGAATCTTTGAGTAAAGGTGAGCACCTAAAGGCTGATGTTCTGAAATGTTGAATTGTACAGATGGATGTGGTGACACCATGCTGTGCTACAGTAATTTGGCAGTTCAGGCATAATCTTATATTATTTTGTGGTTTTTCTTTGCTTATATGTAAGCTTGCCTAGGGACTTGTTCTAACACCATCCTCCTGTCAGGACAGCAGTCAAGTTGTTTTGACAGGTTGTTTCTATCCTTAACTGTTTGGTTCGTGATTCTGTAATCATACAGATTTTAATTTAGAATTCAGTGAAACAGCATGAGATGCTGATATTGAACATCAAGAATGAATATTTTATGTGTATCGGCTGATCTGGTATGAGAGGCATCTGTTTAAGGTGGCTAAAGGTGATCATTCAAAATAAGGTACCAATAAGTGCATTTAATAAAAATATGAATAGTTATAAATTATTTTTGTCTACAGGTTACCTATTTTTGACAGTATGCTACTTTGGAATGCATCTCTAATGTATTTTATTCTTTAATCAGAAGACTTCCTTCACCCAAGCTTTATGTGTAGATTTATAGAAAGTGTTGGGAAACTTAATAAATGTAATTTTTATTTCTTTTGAATTTTGATTAAAGAATTATTTTTTTTAAACTGTAAAATAATTTTACTATCAGAAACTGCAGTAGAAGTAGTTTTTGTAAAATACTTGAAGTCTTAAAGCTGACAATAATTTTATATCTTCTTGTTCATTGCGCATACATACTTATTTTCATTGAAATGGAAAATTTAGATTTAGATTATGCCGGTCCAAATTACTTTTATCAGCAAATTTGCTTCTGCTTACAATTACTTACAAAGTAGGAAGAATTAGCTTCTTTACTCAGTGCATCTTCCGTTCCAGTCTTGCATCAATTAGGTATAAAGCACAGTTTAGTAATCCATTTTTCAACTTGTTTAGACTAGAAAGCAACTTTCAAGAAATTCATTATGCCAATTAAGTACCATAGTTGAAATATCACAAGTGGCACAATTTATTATTCTTCATTACTTACTTTTAATTGCTACAAACAACCAAATGAAAATTGTTTCTGCTCTGTGAAGAACAAAAATTTTGTGAGTTAGTAATTTTGCCTAGAAATAAAACTGCCTTTTTTGGAGTCCTGCTTAATGTACTAGATTATCAAGTCATAGTAATCTGTAACGTAGTTATCCAAATCTGACATTCAAATAATAAATTTAAACCAGTATCTCACTTCAGTGTATTTAACTTGCAGCTAAAGTTTTATAAAGCAAAGACTGAACTACGCAATAGTAATTTATCATTTGTGTAAATAAGTGATTTAATAATGGTGCAGTGGGTGGAGAACTGGCAGAGGACAGGGCTCAAAGAGTTGTAGGGAGTGTGGCTACCTTTGGCAGGTGAGCATTCACCAGTGATTTTCTTAAATGTTCAAGTCTAAGGCCAACTCTATTCAATATTTTTATCAGTGATCTTGATGCAGGAGTTGAATGCCCTATTACCAAGTCTGCAGATGATACTACACTGGGGGCATTGTTGACTCTTGAGGAATAAGATGCCTTGGAGAGGGATTGTTAGACTGGAGCATTGGCAGTCATCAATGAATTATTTAAGATTTGAAAATTTAACAAGAACAATTTAAAAGTTCTGTACCCATGATGAAGCAATTGTGAGCACAGGTATAGACTGGGAGAGGAGGGGCTGGGGAACATCCCTGACAAAGGGATCCGGTTTGTCCTGGCCAGGAGGGCAGATCCCATTCTGGGATGCATCAAACACAGCATCAGCAGTTGGTCAAAAGGCTTGATTATTCCACTGTGTTCAGTGTTGGTGCAGCATCACCTTGAGCACAGCGTGCAATTCTGGGCCTCACATTTTAAGAATTTGTCTATGTTTGTTTATATTTATGTTGTGGAAGTGTATGACTTTAGGAGCATAGATACCAGGTCTGCTAAAGACTGCTTTATCCACAGATAGGTGGAGGCTGACAAGTGGTATGGAGAAATACCTGGGCTTAATACATTGTCATTGATACCTGTTTTCAGTTATCTTTGGAGACAAGATGTGATAAGTGGACCTTTGAAGTAATGTTTTGTGAAGTCTTATTTTTTAAAAAAAACCTCATTTTTGATTGTTTTTAAAATCTAAAAGATTTCTACTTCCAGCTTCCATATTGAAACAACTGCTTTACATTGGCTGATACTTTCATATAGCCCAAAAATACATCTTGCGGGGAAAAAAATGAACAGCTTCAGTCTTTATTATAATTTAATATCACTTAACTTCTGTTACCTTAATCTCTAGGTAATGTTTCCTGTAATAGTGCTGCCATACTTTTGGGATTATTCTTTTAATTAATTTAGTGGTATAGTGCATTTTTAGATATTTCTTAGATTTGTAAAAACTGGGAGATGAGCATTTTACTCATTATTTTAGCTGATAATCCACCTCTGTGAATTTGGATGAAGGGATGATCTGGGCAGCAGAAATCAAAGAATGTATTTGTATGCAGAAAGACAGTAGGAATGTCTTACTAAGGCTTTAACGAAGACTTCTTTTCATAAATTTGTCCAAAATAAGACATTAGCATTTCTGCAGTATTTGTCATCTACACCATGCTAATGTCATATTTCAGCCTGTTAACTAAAGCCTGTTAACAGAATGTCTGTGATCCTTTTTGCAGAAAATGCTCTCAATATAGACAAGCCATGTTGTAGATTAGTTCTATTAGCTCTAGCAATAACCCATGCAAGTGATTATCACAGCTTTCAAATAGTATATGTTCTACAATAAACACAGTGTGTGAGAGTACTGGTTTAGAAACCATTGATTGGTATTGGTTTTATTTCAATTTATTTGTAGTACTAAGAAATTATTTAAGCTGCAAATTACTTCAAGTTTTCTCACTGTATTTCCTGACATTCATCTCACTTTTTCTTGTCTCGAATGCAACCTTTATATGTCCTTTCCTTATATTTCTTTACCTTCTTAATTTAATAATTTTCTTATTTGATTGCCAACATTTTATTTTTGGAGGCAATTATGTTATTTGGAAATGATGTTTCTTGTAGTGTTGCCCCAAATAATTTGTAGCCTAAGATATAAGTGAAGATACATGTACTTAACATTTTCATATTATAATTTTGTATATTTTTGTGTATTTTGTAAAACTCTGATCTTAATGTTTTATTAAGATAATGCAACTCAGACCAGTTATTTAATCCATATAATGGCAGAAAAATCAGTCCAGTGTAATGTTTAACTAATTTATATTTTGGGCATTCTCATTTGGTTGTGAGAATTTGCATGCACCACCACAAGTTATTTCCTTGAGATTGGAGAAGTATTTTATTGTCTTAGACACTGCACTTGATACTTCAAGATTTCAGAAAAGTTGCAGTAAAATACCTGTTTATTCTGTCTTCAGAACAAGTTCATAGGCACTTGGATCAGCATGAGGTGAAATACTTGCAATTTGCTTTCCGTTGGATGAATAACTTGCTGATGAGAGAAGTCCCTTTACGATGTACCATCAGATTATGGGACACATACCAAGTAAGTACTTTTCTAAAACCCCATAACTCTGGTAATGTGTTTTGGACATTCCAGTATCTTTGTGAGTGGTTTTTCTTGAACCCTTTGCTTTACTGTCATCTGAGAATCACTGTAAGAGAAAAAACCTTCAGTGATCACTGCTGCTCAGAAACATTTAATGTCTTCAGTCTTCTTGTCCTTCAAAGCCAAGCCCTTGATGTCATGATAGTTTATAGTACTAAAATGAACACTCACTCAAAGTTATATCAATATTCCCTTCTGTCCTTTCAGAGAAGCAAAACATTGAATTGTGCCTGATCAATGCCCTCCATCAGTTCTGAGTTCCAGGCTTCTTTTTGTCCATCTGCTTAACTATTCAATTCAATATCACCTTTCAACCTTCAGTTCTCAGCCTTTGTCCTTTGCTATATCTTTTGTCTTATTGTTTGTCCAGACAAAACTCTTTATGTTGCTGACCTCTTGTTGTGGTAATTATTTTTCCTCAATAATTTCTTTTCTTAATGTCAAGAGAAAGAATTGATATTTGAGGGAAGTGGTTTACCCATTCTTAGTTCTATTACTTAATGTTCCAGTAGCTTCTGGTTGCAATTTTTGACTGTATGTTTAAACTATCTATCCTTATCTACCAACTTGGTTGTTGAAGTTAGGGGGTGAGGGAAAAATAATAATAATTTAAATTCCATTAGAATTTTCAACTGTATTAGTAAATATGAGATTAACTCATAATTTATTCCTTGTAAAGAGATGTAGTACCTTTAAAATATCAGTGTCTTTATATCTACTCATTATGTAGAAATACTCTGTTAGTTTCATACACTTTAATGCCAGAATGTGTACTTAGATCATCTATCCAGACCTGTCACAGAGGGTGAAGAACTGCATTTAATGAGTCCAGTAAGTTGTTTCAGTGAAGTCTGATGGTATCCAAATCTGATAAGAATGTGTTAAGAAATGAGGAATCTCTCAATTCTACTGTTAATCTGTTATAAGAGGTGGTATCCTTGCAGTGTTTATCGTCAACAAATATCTGAATTGAACATGGCTGTTGTTTCCATCTGAGGTTCTTTGGCCCCCTTTGCTCCATTATAATGTCTGTTACTCATTGTGAGATCTGTTATTACCTGGCGGTTTATTCCAGTGTAAAATATTAATTCTTTATAAGACTTTTCTGATAATTTGAAAGATTGAGCTATATAAACGTTTTACTGTAACTAATTTATCTCCTTCTGAATAATTTTAGTTGCTGTTGCTGCAGTATTTCTAGCTCCTGAAGGTTTTTTACCATGCTACCTCTAGCACTGCACTTGGTACCTGATCATTAGCCTTATCTATATGATAAAATCATGTAAGAAAGTCTTCTTAATCCAGCTAACACCCATATGTGCCCCAAAAATGGATGTTTTTGACAGAATTTCAATTTGAGCTCATCTCTGAGCTATGATTCTATGATAATGTTGAGAATTTTTCTTGGAAAATGAAGCGTGGGATTAATTTCTCAAACTTTTGCCATGCCAAAAGGAGCCCTTTCTCATTGCTAGTCCATAGGCACCTTTCAAGTTGACTTCAATGGGATCTTTATCCATAATAAGTGCTTCTGATTATTTAATTATAATTTTTAAAAATTTTGGATGTATTTAAAGTAGTATTTAAAAGCTTAATACTAATATCTTTGCATGAGATTTCCAAGGGTATCTTAAATCAAGGTTTCTTCAAGGTATTTATGTCAAAATACCTAAATGGAATTCTTACACACGGAGTGGAGACTACTTTTGTATATTAAACAAGCTTAAGGAGTAATTCTGTGTTTTGACTCAGCAGGTGCAGCAGATCTGTGCTGTTTCCTAGGTTTCATTATTTAGTAGACTGTTCTGTATGCATATCTTGTCTAATAGTGTATTTAACACCAATAAGGATATCTTAATGCAGACACCTTTTTCTGAAGCATCTTCAAGCAATTCCTAAACTTGCTAATCACGTTTCAGTTGTGCTTATATTACACTGATTATCAACCTATAATGTGGATCTTTTCACCCTGATACTATGGATAATAGATGCAGTGAACCTGCAAGAGCCAGTAAAGTTCATGCAAAGTTTTTGCTAAAGTGTTAAGCAATAACAATACAGATTTTTACCCAACTTATCATTAAGCCATTCTGTTGCCTGCAATTTCTAACTTAATTGTTTACAACTGTGTTAGCAGTGCTGCTTTCCAAATGGAAAACACTTCAGAGACGGAATTTGTTCAGTTGGTTTTCTTGGTTTCATATTTTTAACTATAAGGCATGCTGTAGGCCAAAATATATCTCTCAGTTAAAGATACATTGTTAAAGAAGTTTTTCAGAGGGTTTAGCTGTGGATGGACCTGTGATGTTAGATTTGAAAGAGAGATGTAAAATGAATAAAAGCAAGAAATATAATTAGCTTTTCAGATACAGATAGGAGGAACAATCCTACTAATAATTGTAAGGGCTGGATAGATGTTTAACTGCCTTTCCCCCTGAGCTCAAAGGCTGATGATCCTATTATCAGTCTTGCTTTTGCTACCTCTGTCCTAAAGCACAGTATATTAAGGACACACGGGAATTCTGCTTAGATTTACACAGCTTTACTGTCTCCTGTTTCAGTGGGTACTTAGGGTGTGCCTGTACTGACTTTTATCCCCTGCTGTTCATGAATTATTGTAAACACAAATAGCTTTACCAGCACTTTAGCTTCAGAAAGGTGAGCTAATTATGTTGTTATGTAACATCAGCAGGGATATTTACAGGCATTCATCCCTACACTGTTGATGTCAGGCTTTTGCTCAGACTCTACTACCTTGTGGCTCTTGGGAAGGAGTGGGGCATTTTGAAGGCCCAGTTTAGAGTCACCTCTAGTCCGTGTGTGTCATGATGTGGGAATGGCATAGGAGCAGCATCAGAGGAGGATTCAGAATGGGTGGGACAGTCAGATTCCTTCATGTGGAAAGAATAGGAGGGCAGATGGAACTGTCAGATCCCTTCATATCTGCACCAGGAGTGCATTCTGGCATTGTTTCCTGCAGAAATCCAATGAGTAGAGACCAGTGGCACCTTTTGAAAGAGAGGATCTGCTGCTGCTGCTGCTTTTATGGAAAATAAATTTTTTCTCTCTTTTGTCTTCCTCTCTCCCCATTAAAGCTGAAACCATGCCTTGTTTTGCCAAGCTGCCTGTTTTCCTCTCTTTCAGTGGAAAAATAAATACTGTGCTGTTTCCAGCCTAAATTCTAGATTGGTGATTCTCACAGCAGGCCCCAGTTTCTCATGAACTGCAACAGAGGGTTTTCAGGGGAATAACAGCACACTTAAATAGTCTGCTGTTGTGTATTTCCTAGTGTGAGAGATAACTGCTGTTAGCTGGAGGTGTTGGAACTGCATTCTGTCCTGGTATTTGTTTCTGTTCTTCCAGTGACTTTCGTTAGAATAGAATTGGACACTTTAATGATGTCCACCTCTGTGGTGGAATATATGGTAGTAAGAGTACTCTGGCTGGACTAATATTCTCTGTCTAGTTTAATATAGGATTTATCAGTCAGTTGTTAGAGCCTGTGGAGTAAATCATTGAACATATCCAAAATACCTGTACTTGAGCTAGTTAGAGTTGAGGGGAAGAGAAATTTGGAAAGACTCCCAAATCCTCACTTCAGTAAATACTCTGTCATTCTGTAACTGCATCTATGAAATTTGCTAAAATGCATTATTGTCTTCCGAAGCAGAACAGTGTAAAGTAGAAAAAGTAGTGCTTACAAAAGGTATGTTGAGAAAGCTTTTTTGCTGTATTTAGTTTGATTTATTCTTTAACCTGAATTGCATTTTAATGAGTGAATTATCTGACTTCTTCATTTGTTTCAGGCCTTGGTAATGCAGTAAATACCTTGTAAATTATTTCAAAATAGAAATTACTTGTTAAATTATAACCAAGACATTTAAAATTTAAATCCATAGAACTGAAACTGATTAGTATGAATGTTCATGTCCACAAAAACCAAAATAATGTAACCTAATACCCGAGTTTTATCTTTTATTATATCTTGTCTTTTTATCTTATATGTTATCATCTTTTTTGGCACAAAGGATTGGTAAAATGAAGTAGCATGATAGCTGAATTATTCAGTATATGTAAGTGTTTAACATGTTTCTATGAACTTACAAAATGCAAGTTAGTTTTATATTTGGTCCTTGACAGAAGGATGCTTTGACACTATTTTAAAGATTGCTTTGCTGTTTGAAACAGACTTTAACTCAAGATTCAACATACTGTATTAGAAAAGGTAGAAACACCTCAACGTTCAGCATCTGTGCTGTCTTTAGATAAAGTATTTTATATGCTTACCATCAAATCTCAGAAAGTATCCTTCCTTCAGACTAAGACATTTTAAGGGAGTTTCCATTGAACTTTTTATTTTAATTTATTTAAATTCTTAAAATGTGTATTGTCATTTGAGCACTCCTAAGATACACTGTGTTTATGGAGCTGTATACTCCTGTGTTGGGGGATAGGAAGCAATGCTGTTTCAGTGGTGGTAGCCATTCCCAATTCTTCATCCTTGACTAGAAATGGCAATACAGGACTTGAATATCAGTGCTTGTATACCAGTACATAGAACAGAACAGTGTTTAGTTTTGAGTATCGGTATTTTTAACTGCTTAAATATGGAGTTCAAAACTACATTTAATTTGTAGGCAGTTTGCAGCTGGAAAGAAATCTCTAACAATGCCATCAAATCATCCAGATGCAAGATGACAAGGTGTTATACTGACTGGTGTTTTAAATAGGATAGGAATTTTCATAGACATAAAAGTACTTAATTTTATTTATTTTTCATGTAGGATGGAGTGGATGTATTTTTCATTAAAGTGTTTACCTTCTGATCTGATGTTCTCACATAAATCACCCTTTTTGTGCTGTCTTTTATACAGTGATTTCTCCGTATAACTCACCATAGTAGTAGTACATAATTTGCAGAAGATACACCAACACAGGTTTCATAGCTAGAAACTTGCTCAGAAAAAAGAAAACGGAAAAGGAAAATAAAGTAGCTACTATGTATATTAGTTTTCAGTTCTAAATACATGCTGTCATATGCTGCACGGATGTTTGGAGTTGAAGTGTACAGCCTAATATTTTCACCTGCCAGGAGGCATTTTTGTTACGTACCATTTAGCTGACTGCTGTATTGCCAGCTCACCAGTAAGTAGCGGATGCAGTTGACATGAATAATGCACTCAGACTCATTGAAAACACGAAACCAGGGAGGTGAGATAGGTACTGTTTACAGTGCCCTGCTGTCCTACTTTGCAGCATTGCCCTGTTCTTGTGTGAGGAAAACTTTACTGTTACCAAGGTACCTTAAAGCTTACTGTGTAAAATTAGGTGCAAATGAAAGAATTTATAAAATCCTACCATGTAAAATGCAAAACAGTTACAAAGATTAACAAAAGACACAAAAATGCAAATAACAACACCGATAGAATTTGACAGTACTGGTGAGTTGATTTGCTGTCTCAGTGCTGAAATAGGTTTTTCTTCTGGTTTCTGTTCACCTCGGCTCCTTGGTAGTATCTGTTAGTTTTCTTCACATTAGGGAAGTGAGGAGGCTGCTGACTACCACAGCCAGTGCAAAGAGAGAGGATGAGAGAGAAGAGCTGTGATTTCAGCCCTAGTGTTAGATCAGAATGATTGCTTGTCCTTATTTGCCATCTTTCCGAAGAAGGATGAGTCCTTTCCTGGTAGGTAGTACATTTCTCTGGTTGCATCCCTTAGACAGACTTCAATAGGGAGCACCTGTTGCTGGTGGAGCCTGCTGACCTCTATCTTTCTGAAGTCTTGCAGGTGGGTCTAGAAAAACACATTTTTTTCCTTCTTGAAATTTGTTATTTTTTTCTTAATCAAGGAGACCGGTGCTTTTTTTGCCCACAATAAATACTATATTTTTCTTGAAAATGTAAATGTGTTCACCACCATTTATATCTTCTCTTCTTTAAGGAAGGCTGAAGTGTATTTTTTATTTCCTTGACTTAGGGTTCATTTTTATTTTCATGTATCTCATATTGGACCTCATTCTTTATTGACCAATATGGTAACAAGCATATTTTTTCCTATTTATTAGTTAGTATCATTTATGTAGCTAATTACTAGGTTTTGATTAAGGGGATTTTTTTTAAAAGGAGGCATCTAATGTTAAATTTTAAGAAATAATATTGGTGCAATTTTCCAGAAGTGCTGAGAATCCAGAAATCTTATTAAACTCATGAAAAACTGAAGAAGCACATTTTCTGTGTTTCCAAATGGAAAGTAGATGTCTAAGTCTAGGGAATTATTATTATTAAAATAAAATTTTAGTTACATAAATTGTAACACCGCCACCTCTTGCTCCTCCTTCTCCCTGCCCACCCCCCACCAAAACCAAAACCAAACCAAACCAAAACAAAACAAAAAAACAAAACCAAAAACAAAAAAGAGAGAGATAGACCACGAAAAGGTTACACATAATAATGATTTTTGTCTGCCATAAGTCATTGAAATTTAGGAAGTGTTCAAAAATGCAGTTTTAGTTTTTTCCTATCTTTCTATTTTTCACATAGACCCAATCAGTGAATTTCATTCCCTGAACATGAGAATGATTTAAGTGTTTTCCAGTAGAGTTGTCTTGTGTTTAATGCTTATTTAAAAAAAAAAAATCAATTAAAGTTGAAACTAGAGTACATTTCTTAATAGGCACTGTGGAATCTATAAAGAAAGATATTGCTACTCTGATCTCAATCAAAGCCTTAAGCCACCTGAGACAAGAGACTCAAAATAAGAGTACTGAAATCAAATTTAATCTTTCATGGCCAGGAATTTAGAGAGTGTGAGACCTCTCACTGTTGCTGTCTGGTCTTTTTGGACCACAAAGGTCCATGGATCAGGTTAGGTTAAGTGAACAAAGACACATTTAGATGAGAGCAAAACAGTGGGGAGGGTATATACCCTCCTGTCTTCTTCTATTAGCAAGTTTCATTATATATTTATCTCTTATACTGTTTTTTTTTTAATGTCTATTGAGTATTATTAAATATTTATCTAATTGTTTTAAAGTATACTGCTTAAAACATCCTGTGGCAGTGATGTTTTTGTAATTTCTTTATGCAGTGTGAACAGAAATTTTCCCCTTTTTTGATTTAACAAAAGATTCTTTTGAATTCCCTTCCACTTATTTCTTTGATGATGAGAAATTGTGTTAAATCATTCTTTATTCATTTTTTCCACGTCAACTGTCTCAAAACTGTTTTCTATCTCTATATATGATCACTCTTTTTATTGAAAGCTGAAAATATCTGTACTTACAAAAACCATTTCATGTGCTTTTTGTGCTTATTTCTGTTGTGTAGTAAATGGCAACTTCTTTAACAGTTGAGAACACCATGGATTCATAAATGAGATTTGTTTTCTGTTTTTTTAATTTCTTAATTTATACCTTTTCATGCCATTTCTCCTGTCAAAGGTGAGTACTTCAGGTAATTGTTCATAGTTAGTCCAACTTGACTGTCTAAGTTGTTCATGTCATGGATGACGTCAGATGTTTATGCTTTCCAGTGTTTTTCCCTCTGTGTGTATATCCAGACTGAATTTCGTTTGTCATTTTATTATTCAGTGGCACAACAGCTTTCTGAAGCTTTTTGAAGGCAACTTTATTTTTTACCAGTAAAAGACATTCTGAATAATTTTGCATCTCTACCAAACTAATATTTTTCAAGACCACTTAGTGGTCTTGAAAACAGATTCTGTTCTGTTATTTTTTGTCTTTTTAATTCATGAACAAGTCTCTCTCTTTTGACAGTAACTTAACTTTAGAATCTGGCTTAATTACTTTGTAAGAAGTATGTGGACATATGAATATTTAATATCCAATTACTAACATGTGGGTAGGATCATATCTTTCAGATTTCTTGGCATTTGTCAATTTGAATCTGGACAGTAGGTTAAATGTTTTGGAGTAGATGAGACAGACATAGTGGGATATAACCTTTCCTGCCAGATGTAAAATGCAAACATGAAAGTTTAATTTTCTTAGGAAATAAAGTTAAAAATACTGTGTGTCTTGGTAGTGACTCTTTTTGTCACTACCTGCCATAGACTGTGAGAGAAAACAGCTCCTTCATTAAAAAGCATCAGTGTCCTCAGCGGGCTGTGCTCAGGTCATGCCTCTTTTGTTTCTGCCACCTCTTGTTTTCACTTGGGAATTTTTTTAGCTCCCTACCTCAGAGCTGGAGTTCACCATCCTACTCTCTACTGAGCCCACTAACTCTGCATTCTTCTGGAATTTTGTCAATTCCTTTGTATTCAGCAAATCAGTATTTTCCTGTGTCAAGAAGAGTCCTGGTACATCAAGCTTCCGTTGAACTTGAGCAATTGAAAAGTTTTTATAGTTTTCGAATCTTTGTTAGACAACTAAGTGTCATCACCTACCAAATGGATAGTTACATTCTGGAATAACTTTGTTACCAGGGCAACCTTCCGCTGGCAAGAATTGTGCTCATTAGGAATTTATTGTGGCAGGTAATTATATCTCAGGGGTACAGCACCACTGAAGTCACTAACCTCTTGTTAGTCTTGCGTTAAGTGCAATCTGAAATAATGGAAAACTCAAAGAAAAAAAGGTAAGAGTGTTAGTCAAAAAAAGGACCATACTGTTTTAATCATACATAGATATGTATAACTTTATGTACAGTCTTTAACACACCTAAGGATTATGTGCACAAGGCAGAAAAACCAAATTTCTTGAACAATAATTCAGCTTTTCTGTGAGAAAGTAGAGTACTCTCATTCATATATCAGAGTATTTTATATATGACTATAGCACAGGTTTTCTCCTAAAATAGAAAAAAGCCAGATGGTATTTGTTGAATTACAATGGTGTGTATATATGTCTTTTGTTGATCATCCAAGTCTAGTTTGTTAGTTTTTCCTATTTATTTTATGGTTTCTTGTGGAGAGACAGGGTTCCCAAATTGTCAGTGAAAGCAGTCTAAGTGGGTCCTGATTTTCTGCTGGACCACATTCTAGCCCAGAGCAGTGTGCACATTCAGTTTCCCAACTGTGATCTGCAGTTTCACTAGCGCTGGCACTGGCAGATATAAAACTGACAGTAGCAGCCCCTACAAGATGCTTAAATATGACTCCCCATTACAGTTGAAGTTGTTAACTGGCACAAATGCATGCCTTTGAATGGGTTTGCATATTACTTGCCAATACATGGGAATTTCTGTGTTTAGAGGTCAGATCCGGAACTCCAAAGTTCCTGATCTGTCCTTCCTACCAGTGGGAACAGCAGAGGTGTGGTTCAGTTTGAGATATAAATGCAAGAGGATAGGTGTCTTTCTGTAAGTTTGTGTTGGGTATCTAAGCTTCACCCAGTAAATCAACTCAGGAGCCTAGAGAGAGATTTAGAGTGATTTATGAGATTTGTGGTTGATTTAGAGTGGCTTATCAGCTGAATGCCTTTGCAGGCTCCATTGAACATATTGACTCCATCTTCATTAGCCTTGTAGCATAAGTATACAGCATGCTGGTAGGCACTCAAATTTAAAAATCTTCATCTCAAAATGGAAGCTCTCTTCATTTTTGCAAAAAGAGACTTAAAATTCTTTTCATAATATTTAAAAGGACTTCTTATGATGTGAAATTCTTGACCACTAGATGAACTGTTTTAAAGTAAGTGTGATTTGGAAATCTGTTTGTGTATTGCTAATTTTTATCTGGTTTTCTTTGGTAGTATTCATTGAAATCAGGGAAGATTCAGTGTGGAAAATAAAAGGAAACAACGAGAACCCATGCTTTTTTATGAGGAAGGTACTTAGACGTGCAAAAACCAGAAAATCAAAACTCAATCATATGACATGCATAGGGAAGCCTGTAGGTTTTTTAGGTTCAGGTTCTTTAGGCAGCTTCCAGTACTTTTGAAATAAATGTTAATTTTTCTGTGGCTAAATGTAAGTTGATTGTGAAAGCAGACATAAAATACTTTGTCTTATGCTTAGCTTAGCTTGAAGAATGTGAATAATCCCATTGACTTCAATAGAACAACTCATGAATTTTTTTTAATTTAAGCATGAGCTCTCAAGTGCTTTATTGATCAGGATCTTGATGAATGCATATAGAATACTTGTAGAATGTTAGGTATGGTCTAGAAAACAGTTTGTTTTTCTCCTTGGCTACTTTGAAGTAGCCACTGTTTCTAGAAGAAGGCTTTATTAAAATTAATATTATTCTCAAAGACCAAAGTCTGGAAGAGAATTGCATTGCTGTACAAGAAGACAAAAAGGAAATTTGCCTTTCTTACCTCCATATGCTCTTTAATTATATGCTCCTTACTCCCATAGAGCCCTTCCTCACTGAGCTTCGCTGATGTGTTTTAAGACTACATTATGTTTAAGATTACACTACAATTTCAAGTTGTTTAGTTTAGTATTTTAAATCCACTTAGTTTTCTTTTCTGAAGCTCCTGTCAGTTGTGTCAGTTGTTCATAGAAGTGAACACTAACAACTAAACCATGACCACTATTTGACTTTTCCCTTTTTGATCTGATGTCGTGTTGTTAAAACCTGAACAAATGTACAAAGGTCCCAACATGTTGTACAGTTCTCTGGTTCCTTGTTTCAAATTTAAGACATCCATAGCTAACACTGCCTACACAGAAAATCTATTAAATGTTAAAGATACTTTTAAATCTTTGCCACCGTGTAAGACATAATATCTAAATTCAAACACAACTTTGGCGGGGTGGTGGGGAGAAAGATAAGCTAATACTTGACAAAGCCAGTAAAATTCAGTAAATATAGCTTCTTTGTAGCAGTGCAGATCCTTGTGAAGGGCATATGAAATTGGTATAATTACTGTTTGTTTCTGGAATGCACAACCTCATTAGAACTACATGAAATAATAAAAATCTTATCTTCTTTTCTCCAGTCCTTTAGCTCCTAGTAGTGATCGCTACTTCTTTAATACTTTGGCCTTTCTTGTATTCTTGTGCTTTGCCACTTGCATTATCCTTGGCTGTCTATTTTGAGAGCTATTCTGTCTTTTCTTCCGGTCTCACAGGGGTTCTTGGTTCTTTTTCACTCTTCCTCCTCTATCCTACTCATGGGTGATCTGAGGCTTTCTTACAACTTCACTGTCAGCTTATACTGATGATTTGCATATCTGCTTTTTCTCCCTGACCCATCTTCCTTAGTTAAGATATGTGTTTCAGAATGTGTGTATGACAGTTCTCCTGAGGTAGCTGATGACAGTTACTGATAGCAAGATTTCTTCTTTTCCTCAATAGAACTCTTGCTTCTCTTATTTCATAACTTCTACCAGATTCTGCATAGAATCTTTTTTTGTTCAACATATTTTTCTCTTACATTTTCCAGACAATCTGTGCTATACTTTCCTCTCATAGAATTTCAAAAAAGCCCAGTTCCTATTCTTTTTTTTTCCAAATTTCATCTAATACAAATAATATGAATCTCTTTAAATCAGAATATGTAATTTTCTTCTTCTGTCATTACTCAGATGTTCCATCATTCAGTTCCTTCATTTTCTTGACATTTTTCTCTGTAAGTATTCATACTGTTATCCCAATTTAGTTTGTATTCTCCCAGCAGAAGTTCAGAAACTACTGATCAAAAATCTCCAACTATTTCTAAGTGTATATAAATCTGTTAAATTTTGGCTATTCTGTGCTTAGTTGGAATTACTTTCTTCTTAGTATGATATTGAAATAATGCTACTAATGCTGCAGTATTGTAGGTGAATATGAAGGAGTTCTAAAGTGATGCCTAATATGGCATCAGAAATGGACAATGGTTTTTGAGTTAAATCTGATTTCAGCAGCCTCTGGGCTGTCTTTAGTAAGCATTATTCCACTATATCTTTGCCACCTTTAGCTGTTAGGATACATTTCTACACAACAAAAAACTTCAGCATGGAAATCTTCAGTTGGGCACTACTTCAGAAATAGTTGTCCCAGTTATTCAGATCTCTGAATGGAGTATATACTGTGAAAGTAAAAAATGTGAAATATGTAATTAATATACTGGTTATTCTGATTAACTATATAAATCAGTTTTTGCTAATAATTACTGCATATTTTAAATTAGTGAATTAATTTTATGCTTCCATCTTTTATTTTGTTTTAAATTTTGCCTAGTCTATTTACCTTTTTGAAAACATATGTCTCTGAGTGAACATTCATTTCTATATTCAACTTTTTTGGCCACATCTAATCTATTCTCACTACGTGTGCAATGAACCATTTAAAAAACTTGTGCATGGGAGTCAGTGGGGAAGATTCATTTCACATAACTCACTTGTCTTCAATAATGTTCCATAGGGTAATGATATCTTCCAATGAAACTAAACTTCAAATTTCTTTAAAACACCCACTCATGACTAAATATAATATCTGAATCACAGCTTGAGCATCATTACTGTGTTGCAGTACTGTCATGACTTTGTAAACAGTGAAGGAGTTTACAAAGTGAAAATAGCTGTTGTGGGAAATGTCTTTCAGAGATGGTGACTCCACATCTGTTGTAGTAGTTTTTGAAAGCTGTGACTGGTGGTACTTGAAGGAAGATAAGTTTTGATTCAAGCTGGAGATATGTGGGTTAAATTCTGGAACCGTATTTTTCCACAGTAGGGAGGGAAAACTAGGACTTCATTTTTATTTAATAAAGAAGTTAATTGTAAGGAAGAACAGTGTACTTTATATGGCTTTCTCAGTTTGTATTACCCCTGATGTTTGAGAAATACTGAGTTCATACAATCACATAGAAGTTGAATTGTATATTGCAAATAGCACAAGTTTCTCATTCATGCATGCTGACAGAGGTTGCAAAAAATGCCTTTGGAAACTTCATTTGAAGATAACTTATGAAATTACTTTAAAAAGTTATACTCTTTTTTTTTTTTAAGTGCTTCTGGTTGAACTGGTAATTTGTGAAGTTTAACAATACCCTTTTCTCGAATGTTTATAGTGGGCTATATACTGAACTTAGCTACTATTATTTTGAAATGTTGAATATTATTACACTAAGGATACTTCAGCCCACTTTAGCAGAGTAATAAAGCACACTTATATTTAGTTGATTACTGTGATTTCTTTTCATTCCATTTGCAGGGGTTCACAATGCTTTAATTTCACACAGGCTAGCTTTTATTTCTCCACTTTTTTTAAGCAGCACTGACAATTCACCAACCTTTCTACCTTTGCTTCCAAGTCCTTCAGTTGCAGCTTTTGTATTTTCCTTGGTTTTTTGAAATTAAAAATGTTTTCTCTCTCCAGTACCACTAAGTTGTTGTTGTAAAAATGTATTTTTTACAGCCAAGGAAATGAAAACTTCTAGCTTTTTTGAAGAGTGTGGTGCCAATAGCTATGCTGCTCATTATGAGGTTTGTACTTGTAGGTGTTTATTCCTGTCAGAACCTCAGCCCAGACTGCTTTGACCTTCCCATCATCTCTCATTACCTTCGGTTACTTGCTAATGTGAATGCTGACAAAAGCTTTCAGATAACCCTACTCAATCCATTTTACATAATCCTGGATTAATTAGACATAATGTCAAGGCCACTAGTGCACTTTGTTATTGTATGGAGATCAGTGCAGTCTATCAAATGATTCTTAGTATCTAGTGTCACTCAATGCATCTTCAACATCTGCTGACAAAAATGGAAAAGCTGTGCATATTTTACAGTAGTCATTTCAGACTATTTGTGCTTGGTTAACAAAAATTCACATATATCTAGATTTGATGACATTGCTGTATCATGATTACATGATAAAATAACTGATAAAACTAATAATTTATTTTTGCAACCATAAATCAGAACCTAGCACAGCCGGTCACCTTGTCATAGAAAGAGCTCTGGTTAGTCAATAAAGACCTGCTTTTCATAAACCCATGCTGACTATTTTGCAAATTTTTCAATTTCTGTTTTAGTAATTTTTTTCCTGTATAGCTCAACAATTCTGGAAATTGTCATGTAGTTTTCCATATATGTGAAATACTTAAAAATTCCATGGACATTTTTAAAATATAGATGCATTTTCATGAGAAAATGTACAGGTATTTGTGCTTCATTTCTTTTTAACTTATTCTTTTGTGAGAGAACTGTGTTTATAAATGCCATCATCAGATGCCATTCAGTGTTTTTCAATTTATTTTCCATGGAAATTTGCATTGAAAAGATGTGATACCAGTGCTTTTCAATTTAAATGCATTAGCATCCACTAAGGAAGTTGCCATACCTGCATTTTGAAGAGCGACGTATGGTGTGCAAACTGATGGATTTTGTTAATCTAATCAAACTTTCAAAGCAGTCCTTCTTACAGTATTCTTCTTCATAAACCCAGTAAGCATTTGAACTTCTGTTTTTTGCCTTTTTCCTAGCAGAAAGTAAGCACTAATCACACTCAAAGAATTTAGAAATGAGAATATTAAGAGAGATTTAACTGGCAAACTGTATGTAACTGTGAGTAATGAAGAGGAAAACCTGTATCATGCTCATCAACAGTAATTAAAATATAGTTTGTAGACTTACAGCTGATACTTTAAAAAGAAGTAAGGTACATATTTTCTATACTTTTTAATATAGCATTTTAATCAAAGATGCTTTCCTTTTTGAGAATGGCTGATTAGTAATGATTCATACAAAGCTCATGTTATCTTCCTGTGTGATAATCTTTCAACCTGCAGATTAAGTTATATTTTAAAACAGAGATTCATTATAAGAGATTTATTTCTAAATTTGAAGTTATTTTTTTCCTACTGACTAAAAAGACATATCTAAATGTCATTTTATCATAGTATACTTTTAGATATACTTAGTTACTTTAACTCTGTTATTACTTTCTTGTTGTAATCACATTACCTCAGAGACTGAACACGGAGAAAATATTAATAGCTGTGGTGATTTATTATTAAAATGTCAAATTGGGGAAAATGTGCACAGAAATACTACTGTTGGGGAGCAGATCAAAAAACCCTACCAAACACATTTCAGGATAGTTTGCTCCTAAAGTATCTTTGGTGAATCTTTTCTTGTTATCAGTTTTGACATAATAAAGTTACTGAGTAGCTATCAATTCAGAGAAGACAGGGCAACCCTCTGGGAAGTGCTAATGGAAAGGTATTTTGATGTACCACTATTTCTCCTTTATTCACTGTGAAGGAACTTTGTTGATTAGAAATGTACAAAAAGGTCAATTTCCATTACTTTGAAATGCACAGTAGATGAAGTTGAAACAAAAGAGATATTCTTTTATTTCATATCTGAACAAAAGAGTAGTATCTGGTAGCATAACAAGTTGAAAGTTTTCAGATCAAAATACAGTTTTAAGTTGATGAACAGAAAGTACTGCAGATGTCTGTCCTTTTCTTATGTGTGCTAGTTGTACTTGTGATATGTAGTATCATCACAAGTGATCAGGAAAGAAAAGTGAATAACAGAATAGGAAACCCTGCAGCTGGTAAAAACTCATTCAGAATAAGCATAGAACTGAACTTGCAAACCAAGAAAAGCAGAAAGACCATCTGAGGCAGAGTGACAAAAATACAATGGCACTTGAGATTCCCATTCATGCAAATGTAAAGGGACATGGAAAGATTTGGGTAGGAGAAGGAAATCATATTCTGGTACATAATCTTTAACCATGATCTGTGTGTTGCCAATTAAGAACAAGAACTGGAGGTAAATACTTTTAGGAAAATGTTAGAATGAAGAATGAAAGAGACCCTAATTTTGCCTCTATATAAATCTATGGCGTTCCAATGGAACAGGTTGGAGGAAGTCAAGAATAAGTCAAAGTGAAGAATTGCACCTTCAAGATTCCTGCAAGATTTCTTAGCCTGGGAGGGGTGGAAATGATTGAGAGGAGAATATAGCATAGGTGTACAAAGTACATGTGACATAGGGAAAAGTTCAGTCACATTTAAAAACTGGTGTGAGGTCTGAGCAGTAGTTCTTTACACAGCACACAGTTTAATTGTTGAACTCTTTACCACAACACTCTGTGCATCCTGAATGTTTTGTGGATTCAAAAAGGGACTGAGCAAACTTGTGAGAGAAAAATCTATCATTAGGAATTGAAGCAGATTCCAATATCTGGGTTGAAATACATCTGTGCTATGTTGCTGGTGGATGGGAAGAAGTTTCTAAAGCTTGCACTTCCTTGGATTTTCCCCTACTCAAAGACAAGATATTCAACCTAGATTCTTTTAGAGTAGCCATACTGGTGCTCTGAAATGCTGTTGATAACATTTGCATATATTCCACATAGAAAAAGATCTTTAGATTAGAAAGGTTAAAGAAGATGCTATTTTTTTGTACAATTTGTTACAAACTCCATCTGATTCAAGACTCTTGTTCTACAAGGCACTGTGTTTTTTCATAACCACATAATGGCTGGAATGTTTTATGCTACCTCTAGGGTCTAAGGAATGCAAAGTTGACATGCAAAATTAGGCAGCATTTCTTTGTCCACAGTATTTTCTAGCTTGCTATACCGATACTGAATTTTTCTACTAATTAAAATATTTAAACAGAAAAGTGCAACATTTTGTTCTGCAAGATATTGAAATCTGTGTTTTCTATGTAAATGTTTTGTTTGAAAGCAGTATTCTTAAATGTGTCCTCTTTTACTTTTCAAATATATTTTCTGCTCTTCCTTCCACGTACATTTTATTTGAGCACTTGGCAATATAACACAGTAGGAAAATTCATCTTCCTTGTTTGGTTTTTAAATATATGAAGAGAGCTATGAGGAGAGCTGGCTTCTTCATTCAGTTCAGGTCACCAGGTTGCTTGATTTGCTGACAAATAAATGAGCAGAGGAAGGTGTCAAGAAAAAAATTGATACAAATATTTTACATAAAATATTATTTGTATTATAGGAAAATTATATCTTTGTTTCTAATTAAGAAATCCTAGAAATAATTTTTCATCAAAGTTCTTATTTTTAATGGGATTATGATAGGTAGACCTTTGTGTGTTAATAAACTTACTCAAACTACAAAGTGGTTTCCTTTAGGTGTTAATATTGTTCATAGAGTACAGACCTGCTTTTTGTTTGTCTCCTGTCTTTACTGCTTCCTTTTCCTGGTCTCAAGCAAACATCCATTTTGACCTCCAATGTTTCCGGTAATCCCCTTTTTAATAATTTATGTCTTATTTAGTTCCACATTATTCATATCTGAAGCATTTTACTGTTATATGTGTTTAAATGCTAGAAGTGCATATCTTTGGAAATAAATATTTCTTTAATTTTAATCATGATAGTTTTCCACTACAGATAAGATATATTGTTTAACAGCACTAACAAAACCTAATGTTATGCTTTCGGCAAGTGTGGAGGGATGAAGTGGGGAGAACAAAGTGTAGGAGAGATGAGTTATCTTGTTTTTAATATTTCTAAATAAAACAGTTGTGTTAACATGCTTTGATCTCTCAAATAAGTGCTTGGAAAATGAAGGGAAGGTAAAAATTTCTTTCATCTTTTGAGTAATTTAAAACCATTCAGAATTTGGATTTCTTCCAGGTTGTCCCTTTATATAAGTGCTAAATACCACATTATTAGGTTCTCCATCATATTGCTAAGTCTAAGTATTAACAAAAAATTATGCAAAGTCAGAGTAATGTTGCAGGTACTTTTATTGTAGAAAGTTAGTCTTGTAAAGTACTTTTTAATTGGGAATTTAGCAATTACTCATTTTGGTATTAAAATGTAATGACTGTCTGTTTTCCTTTAGATTAATTTGAATTTATGATTTAAGTTGCTCTGTGCATTTTATCCCCTTAGCTTTTATTCAGACTTATCAGCTTGTTGTTATAAATATTTTTTCCTAGTGTCATGTCCAAAAATTCTGCTAGTATCAGTAGAAAAGTAGACTTTGTAGAGTTATATCTTCATTAAATGTTTTTACTCACCAAAGCAGTTTATTTAGTTTTCTTGTTGCCCTTATTCTGCTTCATTGCTTTTAGAAGTACCAATAAATCCTGAATCAGAAAACTCTTCATATTTAGATGGAGTTCTTGGAAGTGTGAAGATGAGCACATGTGGAATCATGCATACCTGTGCTAAAAAACAAGCTTAATCTCACACGTAATCCTGAAACTGATGCCCATGAGTTCATTAATGTTGTGTAAAAACAGAGTGTTAACAACCCTGAGAAGTCTTTACCTCATCAAGCATGAATCTTCTTGCAATCTGCCTTTGACACAACCTAGTTCTTTTGCATAATGCTATTTACTGAAACCAAGTGTGAGTTGTGAATGCTTTCTTGTTCTCCTGTCAGAGAGGGGTTGAACTTGCGGTATCTCAGCTGCCATTAAGTTCTTTCTCTCTGCCCATGTCCATGAGGAGGGTCTTTTTCTAATTTAACTTTATTGTTTATTAGACATGATTAAGTTTAAGCAAGGCAGAGCTGGGCAGTTCTGTATCACACTGTTGTGAGAGGAAGCAGGGAATGGCTGGCTGTTGGAAGCAGTCATTTCTGGCCCGTTTCTACATGAGATCTGAGTCAGTTTTATTGACTGCATGTGCTAATAACTGTTTTTTCTGATGTAATTAGTAGAACTGAATAGAATAGTTCATTTGAATGGGACCTACAATAATCACCTAGTCCAACTGCCTGACCACATTATGATAAATTTTTCTTGCTCACCTACACAAAAAAAAGAAAGAGAAGTATCAATCCTTGCCTGATTTTTGTTGATGCCTTCTCTTCCTTACATTACTAGGAAAGGGTGTCACCAAAATACTATATACTAAAGTCTAGCACCACTGCAGATACAATTTTAGCTATATACTTTCACTAGGGAAGGTGTTTTGTAGAGCTTCATCTTGAGTTTTGATCTTTTTACAAGCATGATTGAGAGGTGCAGGAAACTACTTAACACATTCCTACTGGAAAAGTTGCTGTTTATGTCACTGGAGCAGTGTAATTTCTCAAGAAAATGTGATCAGTTGAGTCACTCATTAAGTTTTATTGCATCTCTGGTGTGCTAAGATGTCAGTTCGTGTTCTGAAAACAGTGTTCAGAAGCCTCATTCACTTGCCACATCAATGCCTTATTCCTGAGAAGAGGCACAAAAGTCATTCTCTGTTTCTCCAAGCTGGAGTTGGTGCTGGCATACTTCACAGCAGAGAGATTTCACTGTGTTTCTGTTCCTTCTAAAATGGACTGTAGAGTGTAGTGCACTATTGAAATAATCTGCTTCTGGTCAAACACAAAGGCATTTCACACTCTACAGCACCATCCTTCCTCCCTTATGGAGCAGCACAGGAATTTAAATAAGCTCTCATGCAAGGAAGATTATTTCTTTTTAGTATAAATATCTTAAATGAAGGGAGAAGGTCAGAATATCTTAATGACTGTCAGGAAATAGAATCATAAACCCATTGGATTTGTGATTATGAAGTATAAGACTTAGAGAATTAATGGACTTGCAACTTAGTGTAGATTTAAAAGAGAATGTCCTACAAAAAGAATTCAGTTTTCTTAGCTTAGTTGATTCATTTTCTTTGCCAGCTTTCTGATGTCTTTCTTCCTTTCAGCTCTTCTATCTTATCTACAAGACTGCGTAGATTTTTCCATATCCTTGTGAAAATAAGTTTTGATTTAAATATTTAAAAAATATTTAGTAGAAATAAGCTTTCTTGAGGAAAGACACTGCTTTATAGCTGGTCAGAAAGTGGAATTTATTGTAACTAACCGTTGACATATAAATTTTTGGAAAGCACTTTATAATGTATTTATTACTGAATACCCACAACTGTACATGAGCTAGAAAAATGCACTTTTTATTTTTCCTGCCAAAGCATAGCTTACTTTCATGGTGGAGTTTGATGATGTAATTCAAATTACAGAAATTAAAAAAAAAAATCTCGTGAGTTTGTCCTAAAAACAATATTAATTTATAAACTGCAATTCAGTTGCTTTCTTGAGCTGTCTGATAGCTTTGTCGATCAGGCAGTCTAGATTCTGGGGGCATATTTGCAGAGATTTCATATCAGGCTTATCCACTTCTTTTGGCTAAAGCCGTGTACACAACACTGAACAGTGCAGGGAGGAGACAGGCTGAGCTACCCAAAGATTCCACTTAGAATATCGACAATCATCCAATTTTTGATCTGAGCTCTACTTTTCATCACTTTATTAAAATGATTAAGAACAAGTTTGTGCTTAGGTCCTTACATCAGCAAAAATAAAAAGGGCTTAAGAAGAATTGAGCATTAATAGATGAGACATTCTGTATAGAAATTCTGAGTCTTTCTCACTAGTAGCATAATTATTCCAGTCATCCTTTTCCTCTGACAAATGGAACACAACTGCTGCCAGTCGTCTATTAATTGCATCCTTTTTATCAACTTCCAACTCTTTCTATTAAACTGTGTTATGCTCTATTTAGTATATTATTCTGTAGAATTGTTTCTTAGCATTCCCACTGAACAGACATTTATTTTTGTCATGCATGTGTTTCTCTGTGAGAGTGAGGGAGTGTGAAAGAAGGTGTTGAGCAGTGTCAGATGAAGCTCATTGCTATTCTAACAGCATGACTGAGCTCCTTTAGGAGGGCATTCAATCCTTGGCATTCATTCCCTCACACTGATGTGATAACAGAATAAAAGAGCTTTACAGCTGATTGAAGTCAAGTAGTAGAGCCATTGTAAAGGCTCACGAGAAGATTACTGATGAATACCATTACTGCTGGAGGTTGGAGTAGCAATTGTGCATGTCTGTGCTTTCTTAAAGAGATTGAATAATGAAAGAGAGCATGTGGTAATAATTCTGAATTAGCTATGCTTTCCTTTCCTAGAGGGAAGATGGGGGTGTCCATCTGACTTCAGAGTACTAAGAATTATGTCATAAATGTTTAGCAAGTTCTGAGAAATCTTCATTTTTAAGTGATAATTAGAGTCATGGGTGTATTCTCTTTTTTTGAATATCAGAATAAAGGAAATTGGGCATGATATTCTGCTTTAGTCTGGAGTGAAAAGGTGTTTGGTCACTTCAGGTATTAATGGAAATGCAGAGTTCTTCCCATCCTTCACACTGCAACATTCTCGTTTTTCTTATGACGGGAGACAGATTGAAGGCTTTGAATTTATTGCAGTACATGGAACAGTCTTTGCCTATAAACGAAACAGATGACAGAAATAAAATCAAAGGCTCTTCTGTGGTTTAGTTTGGGAATGTTTTTGAAACTAAAATAGTTTGTGTCTGTTATTTCCTGCAGAGAGGGAGAGTATGGGAAAACTACATGAAATTGCCAGTCTGACTTATTTTTTTCTGTTATGCTTTTAAGTAATGAAGGAATAGGAGGTAAAAAAAAAACTTTGCAAGAAGACTTTCATGTGCAAGAGAACAGTTCATAACTACATGTACTAGCTCTGACAAGACCCTGGATGCTCTATAAAACCTAAGGTTGGCCTTAGCTGTAGTTCAATGCATGACTATATGTGAGAATGTGTTTCAAAAGAATGTTTGCAATCCAAACCAGAGTAGCTGTGTCTTTCAGAAATTACTTTCTGAATCCTGGAAAGCTCCTCAGAGCCTTCTCTGGCCTCTACAAGATTCTTTTCATCAAACTCTGTTTACCTCCTGATCCTCTCATCAGTGTTTCTGGCTCTGGTTGGTGTTCTTTGCTGTAATTTTTCTCCTGGTGTTCACTGTGATCCCTGGAGATTTCAATTTATCTGAAGGGAAGCTCCTAAGGGATCTCACTTTTCCTCTGGAGAGGTTCATCCTGAAGTCCTGTGCCTGTTTTTGAAAAGGAATACAACCCCCACAAACTGAAAGCATATAATAATCTTTTACAATACTCTTCAATTGGATCGTCATAAATATCCATAGGATTACTGTATTGCATAACATTTAATACATATTCCATTGATTTTGATAGAACAATTGCATGCTGTGATTATTTTTTGTCCTTTATCTGTCTTTGAGAACAATGGCAGAAATTCCATAGATTGTGTTCATATGTCTGAATGAAAAAGGTATTATGAAAGGTAATAAATGGAAATTATGCCTCCAACTTCTATTTACCCTAAATTTGTTTCTAATGGAAATTTTATGAAACACAATAAATAGTATTGAAAATGCAGATTTTATGAAGTGACTTAGGAAATATTAATAGTACCTTGAATAACCTAAATAGATACAAATGGCTATACAGCAGTTTTTTTGCATTCTAGGGAGAAATTAATATTTTGGAGAGGAAACATGGTCTAGTAGATAGGACAATAGAGGTAACAGTTGAAATACCTATGCTTTCCTGCTTTTTCATTTCAATACTGTCAGTTTTTCTTTCTTTCTTTCTTGGAAAAATCATGGATGAAAATTTCCAGATAACATTGCCTACTGTTTCCTTTCTGTAAAAGGAGAACAGACTTTGTAAAAGTTTTATATTAATTGTTAAATACAAATCAGCTCAACAAAGACTATCTTCTGATTATCCTTTAATAAATTCTCATGTTGCTGAAAAAAATCTTATACATTATGCTCAAAAAGTTCCACAAAACTACTAGTAGCATTTTCATGATTTAGCCTTTAATTTCTAATAATCTTCCTGTTTGGCAATAAACAGGTTTTCTTCTTTCTAATGAGATTCTTTCCTTGTTAGTAGTAATTTATTAAAACTGTAGAAAACCAGTGTCTTAATGAGAAAACAAATCAATCTCTTCTTACTGAGAAGTATAAACCACTTGCATTGGTGATAATTTTTTAAAGCTTAGGTTGTAGACAGAAAAGGTGTCTCTTAAGTATGTTTTAACTTCTTTTAATATTTCAGAAAAAAATCTTTTTCTGATGGTTATCTGCTCTTGGTTTGTCTTGAAACAAGCCAACACCTACTTTTTAGTAAAGCATTTTCATAGTTAAAAATACCAATTTTGTTCAGTTTTCCATAAGATACAATTTGAAATGTTTTGTTTCATGATACTGTATGACTTTTGCAGTTAAATATTTAAGTGCCGAGTAAATGTTTTATTGCAGTACATATTTTTATATGTTTTAAGTGTAATTATTAATATGCTCTCTGAATATCTGCTATGTAAATTAGTTGTATGGTAAAGAGATTTTTGGTTTTCTGACTTGTAGATTCTCTTCCTCTTTGGTATTGACTCCCATTTCATTACACATGCACTCTTCATGGCTTTTATTTTTTCTGGGCTATGACTTCCTTTTTTCTTATTTTTCCTTTTGTTTTAAATTCTCTTTGGTTCAGTACTCGTTACAGAAACAGAACTCTGCTATTTGGTTCCCTGTAGGTTCCCACTGAGCAGTGCTGACAACCTTTGCTTCCCACCTGTTTCCATAGTAGCAGCACCTTGTTGCTTTTGAGAAGTGATTATTAATTTGGTTTATTGTTTAAGTGCCATGAGATGCAGTGAATTTTCACAGCCTTCAAAGGCTAGCCAAGCTTTAGTGGGATAACATGGAAAATAAACAGCCCTTGGAATGTTCCTGATATAGTCCTTGCTGTCTGAAAGTTATGTGGCAAATGCAGATTCTTGAAAGGTGGTCAGGATCCATCTTCAGTAGCTCATCACTAGTCCTAAGAATTGTAAAACCTCTGGAATCAGTTAGTAGTTTGTCACCTCTGTTCCTGTCACTGTGCCTGGGTGCATGGCTCTGAAGCCTCTTCAGTGTATAAATTCTCAGTATAACTTTGTGTGAGCTGATCACTTTGTGTTGCAGCTCATTTTGCACATGGCTTGTTTCAAACATGTTTCTTCCAACTATGCACACTGTGCTGCCTTTGTTTTGGCTGGAATGAGCTACAGATGTTGTCAGTGTGTGGTAAACTTCATCTTTCCACAGAGCCATTCTGTACTAGCAGAGATTTTATACCAGTAAGTTTTTAATGCTACCCTGAAAAATAAAGTCTACAGAAAACAGTTTTCCAAATGGTATTGGATGATCAGTATTGATTATCATAAAATATCTGCACTTTTTTTTGGTAAGGTATCTAATTGCATTAAATATAGTTTATTTTTTATTTGATTTTTCTATATTCTTTCCTATATTGATATTGATTTAGGATGTTTGGGAATCAAGGATTCACTATGTACACAAAGTAACAGAGTAAGCAATGTTAAAAATCTTGTAGCTATGTACCAAATGAAGTTATATTGCAATTTACATTATTTGTGAGATATGAAAACATTGGCATTAACTTAAATTTATGCTTGAACATACAGTTTTACTTCCTTCTTTCCAGCATTTGAGGTTATTTTAGTCAGATTTTAAAGTCTAAAAGTGCAGAGTCTTCAGTCTTCATTACTGTAAGCAAAATCATGTGGGAAAAATCAGTTTGATTAATTTGAAAAATATTATAAAGCTGAAGGACAGACACAGTTAACAATTACATTTTGATGCGACATCCTTTAATAAGTAAATATTTTAGTTCACACCTTGGGTAGATTTTTTTTTTGTTTCTGTCAATTTTCTAGAGGCTGAATTGTTGCTGTGGAGCATATTTGTTTTTTTCACATTCATTTTGTTGATAAAATTCATGTTGAAGCCTGGCAGCTTAATTTTTTAATTTTTTTTTTGTTGTTGTTGCCTGTTACAACTTAATAAGAGAGATTTAAATAAAATTGTATGTAATTTTTTTCTTTTATAATAGTAGAAAATACATCCAGAAAGAGTAATTTATAACCTCACTATGTACTCTTTTAAAGTCTTAGATAAAATAAGTAAGTAAAATGCTTCTGAAAATTTAGAGAGATGCTTGGGAATCTAATGCAGTGTCCAGGTTGTTTCAGTGGCACTAGTATTGTCCTCTTAAAGTATTTGGTCAATAGTTTTTGATAAAGGAATTTGCAGAAGTACTGTACTAGATGATTTACTGTGAATTTCAGCTGAAGATTCTGTGTTGGATCAAAACAATCAGCCAGAAAGTTTTCCTTTGGATCAAAGCTGTCCTCCTGTTTGGAGCTGCTTAAGGGCAGGGGTAGTGTTTAGGGCACTCTTGTTTGCTTTGTCATCTGTTGGAAGTGTCTCAAGCTCCTAGTACTGAAGACTCAGTCCTTTAAATGTCAGCATGGATTAGTGGAGTGTTGCTCACAAAAGCTGATGGAAAGAAAACAGCAAGTCATGTTTATTGACAGCAGTAAGAGATTTGAGTAACTCAGACTTCACAGGCTGGTGATGTCATGTCAAACAAGAAAAACATGAAGCTGTGCAGGTTACCTCAGGCTGTCAGGATGGAAAAAGCTGTTGAAGAGCAAGAGCTTTTTAAGCCCTTGTGCTGTATTTGTGATGGAGTAAGTTTTTCTAGAAAAAACCCAATGCATTATTGGTAATATTAGAATTAATAAAGTTGCATGTAGGTGATAGTACCTTAAAATTTGCCTCACTTTCTGCCACTTTTTTCTTCATTTACCTGCTACTAGATATTCTTGTAGGAGCTTTTCTAGTGGCTGCTAGGAAAGCATTGATAGTTAGTGTCTGATGGTTAGTATCATCCTGAGATGAAGGAAAGTAGAAATGTGTTACTGTTGTAATAATCTTGTAATTGCTCAGGGCTCTTCAGGGTCAACATAGAAATTTTGTTTTTCAGAGATAAGAATACATCAGAAGTAACGTCAAGAGGACCTTGTAAAGCAGATTGCAACAACTCTACAGGCGTTGCCATTCCCACATGAGTCTTTTCCTTTATGCTGCTGCCTTCAATCAGTGGTCTGATGTGAAGAATTATTATTAAAGCAGACTTTATCTTGATTGTTCTGCAGTTGACTGTCAGCATCTTAAGAAGATTTAAATCAAAGATCTTGCCTTGATTCAGTGTCCTGAAAGATATTTAAGTTCTGAGCAGGCTGTGGCATCTATGGAGTCATTTAGCATCTTCAGAACCATAGTGTTATTCACAGGAAATATTTTTGCTAAATCTAATAAAGGCAGTCATATTTAGTAGATGTAGTCTCTCATTTTGATCAGAGTTCAGCAAAGCTGCACCTGATCATCACTATTAATTCTTTGGGTGCTAAGCAATTGGTGGATGGGAATAGAAGTGGTCTGAAGAGTAGTTTTTGGATTAGCTTGGTGAGTCTTTTGTATTAACAAAAGAAGCAGCTAGTCTTATTCATCCCAACAAGATCAAGCTCGTGGTGATATCTATCAAGTATTTAATGAATTTAATTAAAATTCATGCATTATTAACATTTCCAGCTGTGATATTGAGCGGCTAGCAATTTTCTGATACTTTAATGAGTAATGGTGTTGGCTTTTCAGTTGCTTTTGACATGAGCCCTTTTATAAACCTGCAGTTTAGCACAATCATGACTATAGAATCTCTGTGCTGGACATAGCTGAAGAGCAGCTGAGTAATGTTTTCAGATGTGTTTTTTCTTTAATCAGACAAGATATCGCTGCATTCAGCAACTGCCTACTTTAGTTTCTGTGGCATTATTAGTTTGTTTTAATAGAAGTTGAATGAAATGTGAAGCATGCAGACCAAGGAATGGTAAGCAGTCCTATGGTCACAAAAAGATTGGTATAATTAAGTCATCATCACAAAGCAAGATTGAACAGTCAGGCAAATTGCCATCCCTAAGTAGAGACTGATTCAATGGTGTTGCTCTGCAGTAAAGCAGTGTTTTCATGAATAAGATTTTTGCAGGACAGCAAATGGAGGAAAATGCCAGTCCCAGCTATTTCCTAGCCTCTAACAGGATGATATCAGAAATGCTGATCAGAAATTAAGGACTTTGTTGCTTGTTTCTTGTTTTGTAGAATGTGGTTTAATGATGGGAGAAGGGGAAGCAGCCAGTGATGTGTCTTGAGTGTCTTGATAATGGTTGTGCTAGAAAGTTGGATGATGTTCTTGACTCTGTGTTATGACTTAGCTATATCATGCCTAAACTTGCTAGCTTGGAAAACAGGGAAGGAATAATATCTAATGCTTGTGACTAAATATCTTTTTGGTATTTCTACTTATCTTGGTCAACAAGAGCACCTATTAGAAAACTTATGACTGAATGTGTGAACATGTTTATTCATTCTCAGCTCTTATGGTACATTCCTTGACAGAAGGAAAGAGTTTGGAAATAGTTTGCTTGGAAAATTATTTGTTATTATTAGGAAGAAAATAGGGTTTATTTAGAACAAAGTTCTAGTATAAATGTCAATCTAATAAGAAATCTTCACAAAACATTTACATTACATTGCATTGTAATCATTCCCCAATTCACAGAAGTAGGAATTTGAGGACTGTAGAATTTTTATTTACTGAACAAGAATTCAGCAATATCTTTGTTGGATTGTTTCATATGCTTTTCTCAAATGACCTATAATATTTTATTTAAGAGTTGTAATCCAGCCACCAACTTTGTGCAGAAAGGCACATGAGAACCTCTCTATCTGGAAGATATGTAGCCTAAAACATACTTCATGAGAGGATTTCTTTGAATTACATGTTGGCGGTGTGTCAGTAAGCACTTTCTTGTTATTTGATGAGACGTTGGAATAAGCAACCGTTATTTTTTAATACTGTTACTTAGGTTTTGCTTTAGTCTTTCAGTATGTGACATATATGTGTAGAGGTATTCTCATTACCTTTTTCAGTTATGAAATGGTAAAGTAGCACTTACTACTTTCTGTAGGTCTGCCTTGAAGTATTAATTTGATAACTTTTATGAAAGCTAATAATATGATAAAGCTAAAGCCAATTAATTAAACAATAATACAGCTACTATACAACTATTTCAGTGTCTTTGAAATCCTTGACTAAAAGGTCTAGTGATTGTCTCAAGCATGTATTTCAGTAGATTTGATAACCCATGAATATCTGCAGAAAAGGATATCATTGTGCTCTTTTTAATGAACTAACAATTCCATACAGAAAATTCAGCAGTACCACTGTTTAGAATAAAGAGATACATGTAAATGAGGCTAGTGCAGAAATTATATTTAAACAATGCTGACAGTTCTTCTATTGTGCCCATTAATTAATTTTCCAGTATCGAGGTTCTCTGGGAATAAACTGTAAAAATAATTAAAATGATACATGAGGTAAATAATTTTGAATTTCAAAAGGTGAAATAGGGAATTAGTTTAGTAAATATTAGTCATACTGCTTATTTGTGTTCATTTGCTTTTTAAAGGGAGGTTAGTGACAAAGTGTGGTCTGATTTTGGTTCACGTGATCTGCTGAAGTTCTCAGAGGTGGAAAAGTTGCCATATGCCTTTTTAATCAATTGTGCTTTTTCCTATACCAAATCACTAGTTTGCTTACAGTAGGCTGGCATTTATGTAAAGATATTTTGCTTTGCAGCAAAGTAGTTCAGAATTAAATCAGTTGCAGCGCATATTTACTAATGATCTGGATTTAGTTTGTGCTTTTAAAGTTATATCATACTTTTAAATGGATTTCTCTGACACTGCTTTGTTTTTTTCCCCCCACATTTTTGGCCAACTAATTGGTGTCAAGTCATGACTTGAAACAGAATTTGAATGTTTAAGTACAAATTAAATTAGTGATTTCAGATAGAATGAATGAGGTTTTCATTAAAAGGAAACTTCAAAACAAGTTTCTTTCCAGATGGACATTCATGTCTGAATAATCGAAGCCCAGTTTTCAGCCTAGCTTAAAATATAAGAAGTTTTTGCAATGCATATTCTTTCTTTAATTGAATGATGAAACAAAGATGAAATCTAAATTTTGGTATCCCAAATGTGCCTGCCTTTGAAAATATTTTGTCTGGATGTTTTTAGTCAAATCTGCCATATCACCTATTAAAAAAGGAACAGCCTGCAAATTTTAGAAAGTTTTTTCTGCAACTTCACCTATACTGGGAAGGCAGCTAGCTGGTCACTTCTGGGTTTGTCCTTATTTTATTGCTCCTCAGACTTTCTGTAACAACTCAGTACTTCAATACCTTCACAGCTGCAAGAGGGATTTTAAGTTCAGGTGTGATCTCTGCAAATTAAAGATACAAAGTGACTTTCTGGGAAATAGCTAGAGAGTTAGACTTTTCAAGCCTACAGAAGTTTTTGAAAAGGCTGTTGGTAGTGTCTTCTCATATGCTCTTACAGCTTGTGTGATCTGTCTGCCTGAGCCTTTCCTGAGGAAAATACTCGGGACTAAGGTGTGTACAGAAGTATGTGCTTCACCTTTATATACATGAGAAGCAGAAGTAATTGTATGTTTGTATTTCATGCTTAGAGGAAGTAAATGACATAGTGGTGTTCAGTGTTAATTATACAGAGATTTGTTACTCTGAGTAATTACTCTGTGTCATGGTTTGGTAAGATAATTGGAAACCATATTAATGGCTCTAACCTGAATAGTTTTTTCTTTAATACATCAACTATGGTGAACAAAGAAAATATAGCTGAAAATAATCAGCTGCTCTCTAAAACCTAAACAGTGTAAATTATCTATTATTATTGATGTGGGCTTATAATGTTTTGTGGCTCCTACTTGTTAATGCACTGAAACTAACCTGGAAGAGTTTCATTAGTTCTTGTTGCTGGTTCTTCTGTTCTCACTGCCAAACATATAGCTTGCAGAAAGTAATTTTTTTGTTCCTATTAGAGAGCCCTCAAATATGTATATTAGATTGGGGTTTTATATACAGCCCTCGTTATTGTTATCTAAAATCACAGTGATTGATCTCTCACTGGCAGAGTTCATGCTCACATTGCCACATCCATGTTTTGCTATGTTCTATGTTGTTATAACTATTAGGTAAAATGGAAGTTGTTTGCCTTTTCAAATTACAGGAATTCAAAGCAGTAGATTAGGTGATATTTTGTCCAGCAAGCACAAAGCTCATGGTCACTCTTCAGTACAGATAACAAGAGGTTTATTAACATGGGAAATTAGAGAAAAGAAATTATGTTTTCTGATAGTCTCATTGTCCATAATGCTTCTGTGTCTATCTAGGTTCTTTTCAAAATAATGTTAGAAGTAAGTGGTGCAAAGGGTTCTCCTTGTGTAGAGTTCAGCATCTTTTTGCATTTGTATCCAGGCCATTTTTCAAGAAAACTGCTTTCCTCCACTTTTTTTTCTGTCAATACCCAATTCAGCAAGAAAAGGCTTTAAGGGAGTTGCATAAGAAGCTCCATTCCTTTGCTAAGATCTAGCAACACTCCTGTGTGCAAAGGTAATAAACTACCACACAAGAGGAGGAAAAATAGCTGTAAAGGATGACAGTTCAGTGTTGGAGGTGAAAGCATTTCATTGAGTAGAATCCACCTGACATCCCAGTCATGACTGAACTCTTTAAAAACTTCATGGCATATTCTTTAAACAAACCAAATGAGAAACATTGATTCTTGTTTACCACCACAGTTAGGACAAAAAAGCTAGGACAAAAAAGTCAAATACACACTTTTTTAGTTATTTTTAAAATCTATTTGAATTGAGCATATTAGCAAGTGAAGAGGGCAGTAATTTAAACTCCATTCTGAAAATACAAGGTCATGTAGAAATTTATATGAAAGATGCTTCATAAAACTAAATTATGAGCTGAAGAGTGGATAAATCGAGTAAATAGTAATTATGACTAGTATCCATTTATATTTGACATTGATTCATAGTCTTAACATGAATTTTGCATGCCATATGGAGGATTCCAACAGGGCAAGGTATTGATCCAAAAAAATTCCAGCAGTGGTCTGTGTTCTTTGAGGCTGGGATTTCACAAGTCATATTTAGGAATTTATATTACAAGTCTTATTTGGGAATTGTTGCCAAGTTGTTGTTGACTATATCAGGGAGGCCAATAACTGAATTGTTGTGAAAACTGATCTTCACCTAATTTTCAGCATAAATTTGCCGAATCTAATGGAAGATTGTATGATAAGTAATTTTTTTTTAGCATGCCTAGCAGAAACAGGGTATGTGAACACAATTCTTGTAACGTTTCTTTTAAAATAGCTCTTCTATAAGGGATTTAGTGAACTCTAAGGGTTGAGATATTTGCATCGTTTTTTGGCTGTGGCAGATATTTCTAGCTTGATGTTATGACCTGGAAATGTTACTTTCCATTAAAGATTTTGAGATGCTGTGAAATATGTTTGGACCAGATGTTTTTTTATGCAAAGATCAAACCTGCCCATAAATTTTCATGTGAATTGACAGATGTTCACATTAGAAACAGGTGCTTGTAGGCCTTACCTATAGGTTATGTTTTATGTTTGTTTGTTTTGTTTTTTAAAGCATAAAAGATCCAGTTTCATTGCTATGTTTATGGTGTGATTGAATTCAGCTTAGACAACTGCTCTTGGTCACTTACGGCTTTTAGAATCATCCTCTTGGGAATAGTTGTAGTGAAGCAAAAACAATGATACAAGACAATCCAAAATGTGCAAACTCAACAAAAGTGTTGTTAATAGGTGTTTTTGCATGTAGCTGTAAAAAAAATTTTAAATATGTATAATGAATAAAAGTAAAAATTTTAGCACTTTTATTGAAATTTCATTATATAACTGACTGGAAAACTGACAAGCAGGAGAAGGTTATGATCCCACATGACCTGGGAGGCAGCTGTGTGCAATAAAAATATTTGCAGTCTGCAAAGTATTCCATTATCTTTTAGAATGATTGTAATATTCTTTCACCATGACTAAATATGTCACTTTAAGAAAGTGTTGAGATGATTTTGTAGGGAAAAATCACCCCTCACAAAGCTTTAGAGCCAGTGAACACATGTACCTGGTTGATATAGAATATTGATAACACTGAAGAAGGTTCTTCACTAAACGTTATTAAAGAAGAAACACAGCAATGGAATTCAAGGGACTGCTCTTGTATGAGTAATGCAAAACTTGGAGGAGAAGCCAACTTATTCCACTTGTCATGATGTTCATGTGTTGGCTTCTTTCTCTTTTTCTGCCATAGATTGCTTGGACATTTTGGCAAAAATTATTTAAATCTCTTTTCACCTAAACTATCTGCTCTTTGTAATATGGTAGAAATGAAGTTGCTTAATGTTGCTTTATTCATGTGTAATTATTGAGTGTTTGGCAGTCCTTGTGTCTGTGCTCTTACTTGAGAAATGTGGTTTAATACCTAACCCTGACAAAATTTTATAGCTGTAATTTTTTCTGAGTACTTAAATCTTGCGTTGTATATAAATACAAATATACAATAACATTTGTACGTAAATACAAATATAATAGCATGAAGTATTACACTCTCTAAATGTTGAAGTATCCAGGATGGAAGGCTGCTTAGATTAATTGTTGACAAGACAATAATCAGTCTTGTCATACAAAAAAATTTGCATTCTTTTGGTGGTTGTCTAATTCAAGAAGTTTGGAGAGCATAGTCCAAAGTATGCCTTTCATTTCAGCTGCAGAGGAGATCCAGCATTTTCAGGGCAATGAGATATTTCTGATGTTAACAATCTAAATGATTTTTATTGATAGTGACAGATGGTTCTTAGATAATGTGTTCAGAGTTGTCTGTAATATGTTCAGAATAAGTCTTCTGGAAGGTTGTACATCTGCCTTGAGATTTTTTTCTAAAATATTTAAATCAAGGTCATTGTTTATACTTGATTTTAAATAGCTTTTAGCTGGTAGTCTGCATTTCTGTACATTTAGAGATCAAACTGTTTGTAACTTCAAAAGCTGCAAATGGAAAAGTGTAATAGGTATCAGGTGTTAGAAAAGGCAATTATGCATTAGCTGTTTTACTCAATTTCTAAAACTGTCTAAAACTATCCATTGGAAATACTTTGTACCTAGACCTATCTCTGAAGCATGATGAGTTTTTAAGTCTGTAGGGGATATGCATTTTTTCTCTAATGAATTGCATTTTTAAACCTATTTTGTTTCATTTAAAAGAGCTTCATTTTGAAGAAACGTTTATTGGTGAAAAAAAACCAGAAAAATCACAAGACAAAGCACAGGTTCTTATACATATCTAGATAATTTTTCTGCAATCCCTTAAAAGCATTTCCAAAATTAACTAATTCTTATTTTTAGTTCCAAGTACACTTTTAAACTTAAAATCTTCCCTCCAAATAATTGGCATTATTTCTTTTCTGGAACCTTACTGATTTGGTGGACCAGATGGTCTGTAGTTTCTGTCGCTGTTAACAAGGTGTTTTACAAATCTCTTGTAGCACAGTCTGCTCTTTTATCAGTCATGGGTAGAGAGGAAGGAAAGGTAGTACTAGGAGAATATTTTTCCTTTGTCACTTATTACTACTGGGAAGTTTATTTATTGCATGAATTTTAAATACCATGTTGTTCTCGGTTAAATAACAATAAAATAGATATTTTATCATGTTATGTTTTATGTAAGAAGTTGTTTCAATTCACTATACTTGAGTAGAACACTGTATTTTTCTAAAGAGTAAACTTTAGTTTTGAAATGACCAGCAAAGAATATGAAAAATCTTGCTATAATTTTAAAACACTATAATTAAATCATGTAAATTATATAGATATCAGAATTTAAATATATCCCCATTTGCCAGATTATGTAGTTTAATTTTATAATTATTATTTTCAAATTTTATTTTAATGAGATTTTACATAGCATTAGTTCACAGTCATAACATTGATAATTTATTATCACAATTATTTTTTTGGCTCTTAGTGGCATGGAAAATAAAATCTAAGATTAATTTGATAATATGAGAACTCATTGATGTCTTTTAAAGACCTCATTACAAAATTTGCTAAACTCTTATGTGAAGTTAAAAAATACTGATTTCTAGGGGGACTCTTACAAAGTGATGGAATCTACTGACTTGAACCAGAACAGAAAGCTGCAGGTCTGAATCCAAACCTGAGCTGTAAATATTTAATCTTGTGAGTAGGTTTTCTTCCTATAGTGAAAACATCTAATTCCATTCAATATAATACAAGTTATTTTTATTTTTACAATGCTTAATAATTTCCTAAACCAAAATTTATACTTCAAAAGCTACTACTAATAGTAGAGTTGACTTAATAATGGAGATGAAACAGATATTCACAGCCACAGTTGAGCTGGACAGTACAGTATTTCATACCAGATATAAGCTAATGGTTAACACCATAAATGGAAGACACATCAGTAAAAAATGAATTTAAGTATGAGAAATGGAAGCTGCCTCACCTCTGTCCCTGTTACAGATAATAGCAATGAATAGGTTTGGCATAGATTAAATGCAAGCATGTTTGTAATACAAAGAGAGACAGATGTAGCTGACATTTGTAGTTAGAAGTAAATGTCATAAAAATACACTTGGGGCATATGGTGATCAAAAGTATTATTATTTGTGTATTGAAAGGATGATCTATTTTTATTTTTTCTAGTCTGAACCAGAGGGTTTTTCTCACTTCCACTTGTACGTCTGTGCTGCCTTCCTTGTCAGGTGGAGGAAAGAGATCCTGGAGGAGAAAGATTTTCAAGTAAGTGAAGGGGATATTTTTCAAGCACAGGGTGGCATTTCTTAGATTTACCTTCCTAACATTACTTGGAGATGAATTTAAGACAAAATAGGAACAGTGAGACTGACAATATCTTACTGTTAGTTAGAGTTGCTCCAAAACTGTT
Source organism: Hylia prasina (assembly GCA_013397195.1). Lineage (NCBI taxonomy): Eukaryota > Metazoa > Chordata > Aves > Passeriformes > Sylviidae > Hylia > Hylia prasina. Next base: position 219,144 of record VYXD01016265.1, read on the forward strand.
AGACCTGAAGTGATGGACTACAAGCAGTAGGAGATGTGTTTTCTTTGTCCACTCTGGAAAAAAAATGCTGTTTTAACTGAGGCAGGTTTTGAGAAGATGATATCTGGGGATGCTGTTACCTTGGTATTTTGCAGAGATTTTCTGAAAAGGTAACTGGATTTTTTTAATCTTAAATGCATCACTGAAGTATTTATTTATAATTTCTCATCTGTAAAATATATCATTCTCTAACAAGGTCATGTTCCTTCTTTCAAAAAAGCTGGGCAGGCAGTCTTTTAAAATAAGGAGCCTGTTTTTCATTAGGAAGTAAAAGGACTTCAGACCCCTACTTTTCAAAACCTTACATTTTTCCAGCTAAAAGCATATCAGGAAGTTGTTTGTAAGAAGAATTTGGATATGGTAGATAGGCAAATCATTTGCATACATCCACAGAAGTCCAATTATTTTTGTGAACTGGTGACAATTCACTTTCATAGAAATATTTATATTGAATTTTACCCTACCATACACACTGAATGCCTAAAAGGCTTTAAAGTCTTGTTTGAAGGCTGAGTGTGAATAGCCTGTGCTGCAAAGCCTCCACCATTGCCTACCCCAGAAAAAAGGCCCATTACCAGCTTATTTTCTCTCCAGCTGACTGAACTCTGTGGCCCTCTACAAATGAACCATTGTGCAAATTTGTGTATCACTTCAATCTATTTTATCTTCATGAAAGGATTTATTCAGAGCTGTCAGTAGCCTGTCTTTGAAATGAATAAATCCCTAAGGGCACAACATAACAGCTTTAATTTCTACTACCTGCTAACACTGTCAGATTTTCTCAATTTATGGTACTTTGTCAAAATCATTTCTAATGTTGGTATCCATACCTCTCAATTACAATTGTTCACTGTTAATCCTCCCTAGTAAATTTTTCATGTTGATTTCCCTCACCAAAGAGCATAATTTTCTTCTCTCTACCAAATCTATTACAATTATGCTTCAAGTAAATAATACCATGGTATAGTACGATGAAGGCTGGTTTTGTTCTCCTTACGCATATTCAGATTTGTGTACTTATTTAATAATTAAGATATTTCTGTATGGTTTAATTTTTTTATAGGCCATGTAAACTAGAATATAAAGTTCAAAAATCAGGAATACACTGAAATGCATTTATCACACTGCTTTAGATTGCTTACAACATCAAAATGCAGTTGGTAATTTTGGGGATCTGTAGATCCATGCTAGTTTTATCACCATCATATGTTATCACTAAAAGCCTTGGCCTTCTTTATTGTGTAACATGACCTTTTAAAATGGCTAAACTAAAGTGTTATCAATTCTCTAAATGATACTTCTGTCCCACAGGCAAGAATAATATCCATTATTCTTCCACTTGGTTAATAATAGCTGTAGATAGTTGCCTAGTCTTCAAAGTAATAAACACTTAAACTACATTGGAAAATTGAGAAGTTCAGTAAATGCTGTTTGGAGTACTCTGATTGCATTGAATTCACATTATTGAGGAGTCATAGCTATAGTACATTTTGTGCAGAAGTTTTTTTGTTCCATAAACTGTATCAAGAATCACATGCCTTCAGTCATTTCTCTTGCACATAGCATGTGTTGTGTTTGTTTTTCTGCATATGACAGGAAAAAGGGAAGTCTCTCCTAACTGTCAGTCAGAGGGCCTAGTTCTTTTCTACTAGCTATGAAAACTCCTGCTCTTCTTTTACATGCCTGTTTGACCTTTTCAGTAGGAATACAAAACTCACAGGAATTCTAAGTTGGAATAATTTCCCAAGAACATCAGGTGTGGCACTGTGCCAGAAGAGACACTGAACAGATTTTGAATGAAAGACCAATTTTAAAGGAATTGGTTATGCAATACTTTTATTCTTATTATTTGATGAAGTATATTATCAGTAATATTACAGACAAGATGAATGATAGAAAATAGTCTTTGCTCTTAAGATACTTGTTTTCATTCTTTTAAGTATGTCTGCAACCAAGCAGATTGATTGATTTAGATACCAAACATTCATCCCTCAATATTTCCTTATTACAGACACACAATGTGTGTGATTGTAGTTTTGGGGACTTTTTTGTGTATTGTCATGTAGCAGAGAAATAAATTTTGAAATGGGAGAAGTTAGGCTGGACTCATACTATAAGGTGATACAACCTGAAAATTGCTTGGTATTTGGTTTATGTCTGTAGAATTAATATTAAGATATGAAGGGAAGTAAGTTTTGATAAGGGAAGGGCAGAAGAAATAAATGTTTCAACTCAGGCCTCAAATGTTCAAAGGTTCATGTGTATATATTGCATGTATATATTATAGATGCAGGTGTATATACCTAAACAGGTGTATATATAGATTTGGAACACAGGCATGTAACACTGTGTTGATGCTCTGCCATTTTTCATGTTTCAAATAACATAATGAAATAATTTTTTCATTGTGAAATGATAATCAAGTCATGATGAACTATCTGTTCACTTCTGAATAATTTGAACAAGTTATTGCTCTCACTGCCATTTATTTGGTTAAGTACAAAATATCAGATGGTTTTATTTTCTTTTCCTAGGAGTTTAAAGCTGCTTACATTTTGTCCTACTTATTCAGTAATCTTTCTAGTAAGCTAAAATCCCATTTTCAAATTTGCTATTTAATGCAATGAGCTGTGTGATGCAATGCTATGCAATGAGGACAAAAATTATTACATTCAGCAATTTTCAAATTCCCCAGAGTCACCCTTTGATAGCAGTGAAATTAAACTGACATGTTTTCAGGGAGAAGTTTTAAATATTTTATGCCCATGTATAATACAAAGATTAATATGGAAAAGAGTGAGGGGTTTTTTCGTTTTTATTAGAGCTTGTTATTCTCTCTTGGTTCTCACTTCTAGAGAGTCCTCTTTGCCTGGGTAGGGTGCCCCACAAACCCAGGTACAGGTACAGAGAGGTTGTTTGGATAGCTCTGTTACTCTATTCATAGTTCAGATTAGCAGTTTATTCTTCACATGTGAGGGAGCAGGGAACCCAATGGCTAGGCAATAAATGGCAGAAATTTTAATCCTGCCTTGGATTTTCTCTTGTACCCAGTGTGATGTTTTATAGATTCAAATAGGTCATTGTTGGTTTCTGATGTTTCTGTTGATGATATGAATATTCTCTGTTAATTTACTGCTTCCATACTAGTGTCAGAGTAAAAAAAAAAAAAAGGCATTAAGCTTAATATAATTTTTTTTTAATTTGAAAAAGTATGCCTTTTGAATACAAAATGTGAAATTCATTTAGCTTCTACTATCTAGGCTTAACTAATTGAATGTGCAAGTAATGAAAACCTTTCTACTCATCAGCATGTCTCAGACTTTGTCTTGCTGTTATTTGTTTTCCTAACTACAGCCATAATTCCAAAATTCTCCTGAATTCTTGAGAGGTGTGGATAGCTGATGCTGTTAAGTGATAAAATATTCATGCTTGATTTTGAACATATTTGGAATTAAAATATTAATAGAAAATATGGCCACTGAGTTTACTATTGGTGTGTACAAGATATCTGAAAGATTTTACAGAAACAAGACTTCAAGGACTAGATTCAACTGTCAAACTGAACATAAGCTAATGCTAATTATAATTAAGTTAGTAATAGTTGAATTCATACTGGCTTATCTGTTAGATTTGTACTTAAAGGAAGTTATAATTTCATTGACATAGCTAAGCTACAAAAATATAGTCAGTATGTTGTGGTAAGGAATCTGTCTTGCAGATCTTTTTTTTATTCATGATTTTAAGATATAGGCTTAACTATAAGACATTTTCACCCGTGCTGTCACCAACTCACATCTTTATTACTGCATTGTCCTTTTCTTTGTCTTTGACAAATGCATTTTTGGTCCAATTATATTCACCCAGACTGCAAAGAAGCTGTAAAGATTATTTTTCAGTCCATCATTTTTTTCTTGCTTTCTTGCTCTGCATCTCCCTTAGCTCCCTTTCCTTTAGAGCACCAAGGAAAACTTAGACACTTTCTCTTTTGAGGCCCTTAATGGACTAATACTGACACCTCTACGTGGCATCTCAGATTCAGCATTGAGATGCTGACTCCAGTCTATCAGCCCTTGATGACAGCTTTGTCACCCACTTGCATTCACAAGAAAGTAGTGGTGCTGTCTCCCACTTTGCCACCTTACTTAAATGGAGCACCTAATGCAGATATTCAGCTACTTTGCCCTAAGTCATGTCAAGTTCTGGTTTTTTGCTATGCCCTGAACAGATTTGACAGGTTGGCTTGAGTCTGTTAGTAGCATTTACAGTCACATTGATGAGTTTTGTGTTGCTGCTTTTTACTTTTCTGTGGATTTATTGTCTCTTGCTTTATACTTGAGCCATAAAATCTTCAGGATAGCAAACGTGCTTTATTCTTGTTTATATAAATAATTATTTTTTAATTATTTTATATATAGGAAGTAAGCCTTATTTACTTGTTTATCAAAATGAATGCATGCACAATTGTATGTCTTATTAAAATTTAGATAAATGCTGAATAACAAGATGCTTAAAAGCCTAATTCCATTTCATTTCTGCTGTCTATAGAAGTAGTGAGCTTTAGTTTAAAAAGTTTGATATTAATATCTTTCCTAGAAATTATCTACCATAGAAACATATCAGATATCAGACATGTAATTTCATACTATCTTTTTAGACTCAACCACAGTACTATAGATTTCATTAATATTTTGTGATCTTTACATAACTTATGATGTAAATTTTTGAAGTTTACTTTTTCTGCTTACTTCATATTACATGGTGTAACTAACAAACCTATTTTAATTTTGCTTCTTGGTATGTTCTGTGCTAAAAAATTAGTTTCCATTGCTCCTGCAGTAAAAATAAATGTTTTTAAATTAAGGAAAAAAATAAAAGAATTATGTTTCTGAAAGGATTCATTTTTTCAACAGAGGAGTGTTTACCCTCCTTCTCTCCAAGCTCTATGATTAGATGAGTTTGTGGACCCTGCGCCCTCATTCTTTTGTGTATGGAAGCTAATAGGGTCTTTTCTGTGGATGTGCCAAAATCTGTAAAGAATTAAGGACTATGAATGTGGAAGTCTTTCTAACTGTAAAGAGCCTGACTAGTAACACTGCTGTGATTTTATTCCCTGCTGAGAGCACGGTAGATGTTCCAAATATTGTCATGTGTTTTAAGAAACTGGAGGCTTTGCTGTTTTAGACTTTGAAAGTCATAGCTGGTGATCTAACGTGAGATCACTTCTTAATCTCTGAGTACTGGTAGCAGATTCAACAGCTGGGATTCAACACTCGGGAATCATTTATGTTCAGAAGAGCCAATTTGCAGTAATAACATTGCTGACTTTATTTTTGCACGCAGACCTTAATGAACAGAGAATGATGTGAGTGGTAATACTTTAACTGCTCTTTTATCAACCCTACTCTGTCAAAAGCTTCAGTGTATTTTGATTGTCATGAATATCTTGACTTGGTCTCCACATGTGAGTGTGTTATAAATTAAACACAACAGTGAAAAGATGTTTTGCATGCAGTCTTAGAAGTACAGGCTTTGTCCCACAGAATTTATTATTGTAAAATTTTAATATTGCACTGAAATGAGACAGACTGTAGATCATCCTTCTTTTAATGCTGGTACTTGTCTAGTGCTAGGAGGAGAGCTTGCCCTCTGTCTGGAAAGCTACTGGAAGATTCTGACCAGCTTATATGATACACTAGAAATGGCTTAAGAAGTATGAAAAAGGAAATAAAAATTGAAATACTACTCTTATTTATCTCTTTCTGTATGGCTTTCCATTTTCTTTTGATTATACTGTAGGCCTATTTTTCCCATGTTACACATTGTTTTCCCGCAAAGTTTGCCTTCAAATGTGCCAAGCTGAGAATTAAAATATTTTTTAAAAAACAACAAACAAATCCACCCCACTTTTGATTTATATCTTATGTAGCTAGGAATGTATGCATTTTCATTCCTAAATTCACCTCTTTTTTTTTTTCTTTTGCTTGAGTTTCTGGGCCAAGAGACTATGGGGATATATATTACTCATGCCTGGCATGTTAAAAATAATATTTAATATACTTCCAGTAATAGAGATAAATTTTGTAACACTTGAATTTGAAATCTGCCCCTGTTTCTGTTGCCCTGCTTCCATCTAGCTCTCTCCCAGAAGTCCTTCCTCCTCAAGATATTTGGAACAGTGACACATAGTGAAATTACTAGCTATAGTACAATGATTTTGAATTACAAGTAGCTTAAATATATGTATTTGCTACTGAAACTCAGAAGTTATTCTGTGATATGATCTAGTCTAATATTATCAGATAAATCACAGCAGTCAGTGAGACTAAGTCCTGCTCTCTCCAAAGCACTTGACGAAGAAATAGTCCTTGAACACCCAATCACTGCAGCCATGACTTATTCTTGGGAATTCTGTCCAGGTTTTTTTTTTTTTTTTTTTGGTTCTGAAGCAGAGCATGTAATGGCCCATANATAGCTTGGTCAAAACAGGAAGAAATTTTCCAAGTCCCTGCTGAAGGAGACTAGTTCCACAGGGGTAGCATACTGTATCAGTAGAAATTTTATTTGTAATGTAGAATGAAAAATGAAAAACTGAAACCTTGCTGATAAGAAACAGGACAAGGATCTTCAGCTTTTGATACTGATATAAGTAGAATAAATTTTTTAAATTTTTAAAAGTTCTTAATCTTTAGAAGTATTTCTGACTATAATCTTTGTTACTAATGTCAAGATTTAGTAACTTCATTTTTACTCTAAGCTGTTTTAAGTGTAATTGCAAGGCATGTGGCTTTTATGAAGTAATTTATTTCTCAGGAGTTTTACAAATCTGAAAATCAAGGTACAAGGGAGATAGAAATAAGTGACTTCTTCCCTAGCACATCAGTTGAGAGTATCTAAAAGGGAACGAAGTACTTCATTGTAAAAGCTGCAGTGGCTCTTTCTAGAAGAAATGTGTAAGATGTAAGAAGAGTACAGAGAATTGTTTTGCAGTGATGGCCAGCTACTTTTTCTTGAAAGTGGATGAGAAGCAACTTATGTCTCTCACCAGAACAGTTTGGAGTATATTTTGACTCATTACACACAAGTGTCAGTTTGTAGTACTTCCACATTTGCTTACTATTTAAAAAAAACCTCCACCCAAATGGATATAGTAATTTACAGTCGTGAATAGTCTGTATTTTCTTCCATGTAAATGTTCATGCCATTTGAAAAATTGCATTTCGTCAGGTTTTTTTCTGCAGTTAATTTCAAATTAAGTTGTTATTTGAACAGTTTGCTTTTCTGATAGTCAGGGGATGTGTTGCAATTTTAGGGGATGCATGAAATTAAAAAGTTCAAATGTAAGCACTGAAAGTGCAGATTTGTGCTTGGATTTTTCATGTGTGACATATTGCAATTCATTAACTTCTAACCCTTCTTTCATTCAGAACAAAATCTTTAACAACAGATGTAGTGTATTTGACAGCTGAGTTCATTATACCATATATTAGTATGACATAGTTCTTACCCTAGGGTTTCTCTGTGTTCTTCAAAAAAACCCTAAGCAACCATATCACAAAGTGAGCAGTTATTTCTATTTTCTAAATCAATTATGTGTGATATTAGCTAAAATATTCCTTTTTTTTAAATATAAATCTTTTAAGTAACAAAGATATTAACCAGCTGCATAGTTCAGTACAAATATTGTATGAAGATATGATTCACGTTTCAGAGACCAGTTAGATTGAAAATGTGTTACATTATGTACTTTGGGTTAAGGTTTAGTGAAATAAAGTGAATCCTGCAACTCAGGTCTAAATTAGAAATAAAGTCACTTTAAATTACAATTGTAGTCTGTAGAAAGAAATGTATGAATTAGTCACTTCTGATCTCACCCTATCCTGTGTAAATATTTGTGTCACTGTATTATTTATGAAGGAATATGGCATTGACAGAAATTAGAATTCATCTGTTAAATCCCACATTTAATGGTCTGAATATAAAATACTCTTTGAAGACTTCCTTGAGGATGTGAATGTCTCTGCAAGCCCAAATGTTGTCTCCTGTACTTGTACTGATTGCTACCAGAGATGTTGCCAGTAAAGAGGAGGGATGGAAGCTTTGAAGCATCCAGGAGCAAATCCAGTGGAGACTGCTCGATTGAGGGAAAGAGATATTGAATAAAATTCCTCTAAAACTTGCTGTTGTGTGGAGAAAAACTGTAGGACATGGTGTTTATACAGTTCATATTGCTTGGAGGATCCGTTTACATTCTGAATGTTCTCATGGAAAATGAATCTGTTTCTTAAGCACGCATTGCTTCTTCAGACAGAGTTACCTGTCTCTTCAGAAACTCCCGAGCCCTTGCCTTTGTGTGCACCCCTATTGTTATAATTTGAATTTAAGGAATTTAGTGTTACAGGTTTGAATAAAATTTGGGCTTTTTTTGTGGGAAACACATCCTTGTGAATATAATAGGAAAATAACTTTTAACTCTTTTTTGGTAGTGGATCTAATCTTTTACTGTCACTGAGTGAGCTCTAGAATTAATTTTTATTTTACTTTATCATTATTCTGTAAAATCATACAATGTATTCTATATATTCTTGCCAATAATTGATTTAATATATTTCATTGATTAGGTTTAAACCTTTTCATTATTACTCATTTTGTATAGTGACTAATTAGCAGAGCAACCTAAAAAAGAGTATTGGCAACGTATCACTTGGTCCCTGACTATCTGCCAGTCTCTTCAGAATCAGAGCTTCTTGAAGAAGGAAATGTAGAGGACATGGAGATTTTCCTGGATGTAGACCATCAGAGATCATTGCAGTCACAATGGCACAGTAATAATTTCTATCTTGAGGTCTGGGTACCATAAAAGCTACAGGATCTCAGCTCTTTAATCTTGTGAAGCTGACTGCATAATGTCTGCAAAGTTCTACAGTTTACCAAAATCTTTATTTCATTTTGCTCCTTGAAAATTGCATATTTCGAATATGGTTAGATTATTCCCATTAACTTTCTAATGTAATTGGTCAGCTTTTCCTGTTTTCCCCAGGAATTAATTTTCAATTTTTAATGGAAATTACTTAGTGAATTTTTGGCTAGATTAAGTGCTTTTTTCTTTATTGTTTTCGTTAATGCTGTTTTTCGTTGCAGGAAAATGTTTAATCTGGTTTTATGTCCCTTATGCGATTGTTTTTCTTGAAGGTTGTCCTTGCAGAATTAACTGCCACCTAATAAATAGGCCCAGATGTAGCAACAAAAATGAACAGCAAATGCAACTTTTAGAGTGAATGAGATTGGCCTGGACCGAATGTAGCATAATCATTGCTATTTTAAAGGAGGTTTCTTTATGAACAGAGTTACAGAAAATGGTGTTTGGATCCAAATATTCTGATGGAGTCATAAAGCATTCATGCATAATATATTTAATGATGGATAACTTTTTCCTGAGCTGAAGAGCCGTACTTGGAATTTCATACTTGATTGCCTGCATTAAAATACATGAAGAAAATAAATATCAGGTGAAATGAATTCTGGTGATTAAGAACCATTACTAGTTTCAGATATAGTCATACAGAACCCTATTTTAATGATTATATAAATATACAGCCATGTTTTGCCAAATGAAAGATTGAGCTCCTAATTACATAAGTACAGTTTGCATTGAGACTTTAACATGAATTTTATTTTTCTTTGATCCAAAGTATCTTCGTATCTTCAGGAGTACTGTGGTTTGGATTTTTCTATTGTGGATTTTACTGTGCAAGTACTTGAACAGTATTTGGACATTGCAACATCAGAAAATGGTTTTACAATGCTGTTTATAATGTGGATTGTGGATTTTGTTGCTAGTTAGGGGCTTTTTTAAACAGACCTGTAATGTAATCTTACAACTGATGGTATCCATACATTTTTTATGTTTATTCACATTATCAGAATATTGCACAGGGTAAAGCTAGGTTTTTTAGGAAAACAAACAAACAAAAAATCCCAAACAAACTGCCTAAAATCCTAGTGCCATTTTTTTCTATGATACAGGGGAACCACAGTTTTATTACATTCAACTCAAGAAGATAGATGTTGAAAAGCTGTAGCAAATCTGTACTGTTCAGAAAGACATATATCATTTATGCTGCTAATGTGCAAAAAACAAAATGAAGTCAAATTTATGAAAATGTAATATTATCCTAAAATTCATAAATCTATAGGTTAAAATGAAGTTGTTAGAAAACTATTTTCTCCTCCAACTCTTTAAAAGACAACTACATATGAAGAGGGAAAATACCTGTTTAGGGACAGAGGACTCTTGACAGTCTACCAGATTTGGTCTTTTTTAAGTAAGTTTATATAAATAACTTTTCTTAAATCTTTATGGCTTTGGCACAGTTTTCTAATAACTTTTAGGTTAAGTAGTTGTGGTTACATCTAAAAATCACATTCTGCATGTCATAATTGAAATAGGATTCTATTTTGCTTATTCTAGAATAAAGAATAAGGTTAAAAGTATTCACACAGAATGCAACGGGTGATTAATATTGCTGGGCTAATAACCCTTTGGAAAGGATGCAAGAATAGATTGATTTTTGTTCCCTTATCCATAAAGTAGTTTCTTGATAACCCTCTAGGTTTTTGGATGGCTTTAAGTGAACCAGAATAATAATTTGATTTTGGCTTCAGTTGAGTTATTTGACAAATTGAATTCACCATTTTTAGTAAATGCTGCTGTTGAAGAGTTAAATTGATCACAGAGCAAAATAAAAGCATAGCATTTTGAATATTTTGAGTAGGCTCTCAGGGATCCAGAGGCACGCTGCTGCTACGTTAATACAAACATACCTCTTTTCAAAGAACATTCAATTGGGCACATTGAGAATCAATAGAATATAAGTTCAGTAAATAGGCTTCAAAACAAAAAATGTTTTACAAATATGCAGAGCAATTCAAATGTAATTTGCAGAGCACTTTACAAAGATGCAAACATTTTAGTCTTTCTGTTTTATAGTTAAGACTTACACATATCATTGTTAATAGTGCATAAAATCCTGACAGAAAATCATATGGAAAAGCTGAGCTGAGGTTTTTGCATCCATATTCTGGTGTTTTTAAAAAGTGCTGTTTCATTTTGGATGTGCTGTTCTGATCTTAAGTAATTACCAAAACCAGAGAAGGCTTTCTACCAATAGAAAATAAAATTGCCACCAGAAATTTTCAGTCTGGCAAAACCGCAAAGGTATTGAAGCTCCCTTTATGTTAAAAAAAACAAGCAAAGAAAGAAAGAAAACCCAACAAGCCCGGCCAAAACCACCCAAACCACAAGAGGCTGTCTATGCTATATGGTAAAAAACCCACACATGTGCTTTTTAATGGGGTAATTTATATGGTTTCCAACTATGATTAGTGCATTGGAAAAGCATCTAATGTGTAACTTCCCATGATGTTTGAATTTTCACCTGACAGAGTAGTACACTTCTGGGCACTAGGGGGAATTTTTGATTCTTCTAAATTCCACTGGATGTTCTTGTCAATCCAGATCTCATTTTTGCTACATTACAGTCATCCTGTATCTTGAATGGTTTCATCATAATTACTTCTTTCTCAGAGGAAACATTGGGTTCATCTTAATTGCAGAATTATGATGCTTCAGCTTCAGTAAGGTTGCCTGTCTTAACAATTTAAGCCTAAGGATAAAAAGATCTGCATAATGGTGGATATTTGCTGTAGAAAAGCAATGCCAGACTGTCACATGCGTCAACAAATTATCCTGATGCCAAGTCAGCTAAAATTGCTGTGGTGAAGATCAACAATTGAGAAAATTGATCAAAACAAAATGACTAATGCTGGAAACATAAAATTGGAAGGTGGTTTAACATTTATTTTATATAATGCCCATTTCTACAATCTTAATGGGGAGAGAGTTAGAAACAGAATAAATATAGATTTTACTTAGAGAAAGATGAAAATATCTAAAAATATTTTAAGTAATTAAATGAATATGACAAATTTGAAAAAATATTCCAATTTATTTCAGAGCAACTAAAGTCCAGGTATTCAGCAAAAGAAATTCAGTACCCAAAATTATACTCCAGTGGAATGACTGAATTTATTTGAAGACTTGATCAAAGGAATTAGAAATTTAAAGGTGAATTTTTCATTGGAGGTTGCAGGTGATCAATAGACAGTATTTCTATAGTGCTTTCCAAATCTGGCTTTTCAGATAAAATGTTCTCAATAAGCCAGGGGGTTTTCTTGCTGTTTGGGTTCCCAGGAACTTTGTTCAAATTATTTGGTTATAGTTGTCAAATAGAATTGCTGAAGATGCACTATAAGAAACTCTAGAAAAATCCAAACCACAGTATTTCTGAAGTTACAAAGAGCACACACAGCTAAAGAAGGACTCTCTGCATCAAAGAAAAATAAAAACTTATGTTAAAGTCTCAATGCAAATGAGCTGTTCTCATGTAATTAGCAGCTAAATTTCATTTGGCAAAACATGGCTGTATGTTTGTATAGTCATTGAAATAGGGTTTGGTGTGACTATATCTGAAACTGGTAATGGTTGTTAATCACTAGAATTAATTTCACCTGATATTTGGACAATATATTTTAATGCTCACAAGCAACTGTTGTTTCCTTTTGACATGTAGTTCATCATCTGCTCTGGCTCTGACCATAATGAAGTCTCCCATCATAAAGTAGTGTGATAACAGCATAAATATAATGTAGTAACAGCATGATTTAACTGCATGAATCAGCAGTGGACTGTTGTGGCTTTCCAAACCCATACTGCAACTTTGCTATCTCAACACGGTGTTAGAAAATAAATGAGGTAGCTTTAGGCTTGGAATGGTTCCAGTCACCATAAGTAGTCTGACTTTGTGCTTTGCTTGGGCTGCAAGGATGCTATTTCATGCTTCAGTCCTATTTCAGTCTTGCTGAGTGTGTTATCATTTCCCTTGTGGCAACATGATCACTCACCAGTAAGCAATATACTCTAGGTCATGAATGTGGAACTGCAATGAAATAATTTGCCATTTTATTAACTTTATTTATGTTTACTTTTCAGAAAGAAATTAAAATTATTTTGGATATTTTTAGCTATTTGGATAGTTCTGGATATTTATTTTTGCTTCCATGTAGATTTTGAATGCTCAATCAATTTTTGTTAATATATCTACATGGGTGTCAGAACTCTTCCTACTGATGGGCTTGTTCACTTTACCAGTAGACTATCAAAACTTTTCCTAATTTTCAGGAAGACTGTAAATAGGGAAACTCCCACATATCAGAGGCTAATACTGTAATGAGACTGGTTTTCCCATGACCAGAGTGTCCAGCTAATAGTAGTAATGAGTTATTAATATTGTCTGCAAAAAGAGCTTTATGTTCATTTTCCTTTGTGGATTTTAATGGAAATCTTGTAATATGTAAGTGCTTCCTGTATGTGTGGCAGTTTTTGTTTATCTATCTCAGAAGTCATAGTAGGAAGAAAATACTATGTTCAGAAAGATAAGAAAGATATAGTTTTGATTGCAAGTATTAAGTTCTATTATCTTTATTTATTATCTGTCTAATAGTAATTATTACTTCAGTTACTATCAGTTAAGACAAACAAATGAAACTTTTTTTCCCCCATGTCATTCTTAAGTTTCATTTCTGTCTTTAATTCTGAGAAGTGAATCTACATTGGTGGATACAAATGTGAAATGTGCAATATAATAATTTCACACTATGGTCTGTTTTATTCTGTACACTTAAATAGCATTTAACAGTATCAACAAAAATATAGCACAACATCCTACTAGGAAGACTAAAAAAATACTTTTTTTGTTAATCATCTGCAAGAGGAGGCTTGTTTAGTGATTGTCTGTGGGAGTCAATATAAGGCTATTCAGCATTTCCACTAACAAAATAGCTGATAATAGAAATCTGCAGATGACACAGATTTACCATTCTGACAAAGTGAGGAGACCAGAGCAGTTGCATAAACAAACCTTGAATCACTTGTTCAGTTGAACTCTTCAGGCGAGCCGTATTTTGATATAGTCAAATGAAAAAAATTGCAAATGAAGGAAAATTAGAATAGGTCACACTTCTGTAGTGTGAGACTGCACCCTGTCATGTGTGGCTCCAAAATAGATCTCTGGGGTGGGCAATGCCTGTGTCTCTCCTAATGGGCTCCCAGAATGATGCTGTGGCACATGAGAGTGATTGGATCCTTGAATTAATGAACCCAAGAGCTTGTTTTGCTTTTTGTGGTTTTCTTTCTTTGTCAATATTGCATCCAGTTCTGATGTCTTAGGCCAAAGACATAGAGAGGGCTCAGAGAGCATGACTGAAGTATTTGACATGGTTAATTTGTCAAAAAGAAAAGCAATAGGTGAATTGATTCATAGGTGAGAAATTAGATATAAAAAAAACCCCCAAGGCATTAACTAATAATGAATTTCTGTAGCTCTTAAAGATTTCATGTTGGTGTTTTTCCTGAAATTTATAAAAACACCAACCATATGTTTAGGTTTAGTTCCTATTACCCACTCAGGAGATCAGACCAGGATAAGTAATGATCTTCTCTGGCAGTATCATCTATGATTCTAGGAACCAGCTCCAAATTTATGTTGTGTACCTGTCAAGTAATACTCCCACTGACATACATGGTTGCTGTCATGTGTAGGTACAAAAAGCATCTGAAGCACTCACAGTTGTTGAAACAGATAATGAACTGGCCTTAGAGTATAATTTTGAAATGTCAGTCACCGTTTCTAAAACATGTATAATATTTTTGTCTACAAACAATTGCCTTCTAAACATTTTGGGTTCTAGTAATTTTTAGTTATCTTTACCAACTGAGAACACACAGTGTTAGAACCACATTGCAGAGGTAAATGTCTAAAACTGTAATTCTCTGTAAAGCCTAGTTGCAAAGGAAAAAGCACTATTTTGGTTAAAAAAAGGTTCAATACTTGTTGAGTAATCCCTGTTTTTTTCTTATTGTTTTTAATTTTTGTCACCATATCCAATACCTTGTTGAACTCTAGAAGCAAGTTGATTTTGTTCTGCCTCTAAGCTGTGTCCTTCTTTGTCCTGGAATGCTACATGAAGTAAAAAAGAAATATATGTATATTTTCTGCTCGGACCTCTGTGCCTGTAAGAATGCTGGGACTAAATTCCTTAGGGATTGAGCGGTGTGGTTTGGAGGCTGGGATACAGAACTGGGATCCTCTTCATCTGCACACGTTGGCAAGAGTTGTGTTGGGTCTGATTCCTGCTATAGGAAAGATGTGATACTAGGTGTGTATAATCTGAAGGGATTTCCAGTAAGCCTTGTTTTATGGCTTCTACTTCACAGTGCTGCTGTTGATGTCCAAGTTTTAAATCAAATCTTCCACACAATGAAACTCTGATTTTATTGTCCTGTAAGTTTCTAGAAAAAGCACTTTCTGATTCCTATAAGATATATTTCTCTCACAAACCAAGCCTTTTATTTATTTTCAGTAAATACCACAAAGGGATCTGTGCATTTTCTCCATTTCAATATAAAAAGGATTTTTCTTGAACAAAGAAAGAACTCCTGTTCATCCTGAGTGACTTAAGTGACCTGCTAAACTAAATGCACTGGCAGGACTTCCATTTAGTTAGTAATTCACAGCTGTCACTGGAGACATCTCTCTACAAAGAAAACTATTTTCTTTCCATGTTTATTTGTTCAGCAGAACCTGCTGCATAACCATGTCAATTATTGGCCTTATCAGTGTGTAACCCTGGAGAAGACTAAAATCACAGGAGCCTGTACACTTGACAACCAAACTCAATCAAAACTACTGATAAGAGAACAAAGAGAAACCAGAAGCTTTTGGAGTATGAGCTGAGTAATAGGATGAAGTGACATATGCCTTTCTTTGAGACAAGAAGATGGAAGAGGATTAATTTTCTTTCTTTCAATTTTCTGTTCTCTCTTATGGTTTCCTACATGCTAGTGCATGTAGATTTTGCTGTCTTACAACAAAATTGTCTCTTTGCAACTGCAAGACAGTAAAAATAACATGAACTGAAATGCCTATTGTTTTGTCATCCTTGTAGAGAAATCAGAATTAGATTTTTTCCAGAAATGTCATTATGGCAGATTTACTATTACTCTCATAGCCTCCTGGTTAGATCTTTCAGCTGCCATAAAGAGTAGAATCTTTGCACAACTTGTTTGCTCTCTGTAGTGTTTTTTGCCTTAGACATCCCTTTTCAAATATACTAAGAGCTCTCATTTATCCCATCTTAATTAGTTTTCTTCACAGTAACATTTGCTTGCTGTTAGCTGAATGAATAGCAATGGTTCCATCCAGTCCTTGGGAGCTGATTCAGTAAAGCTTTGTGTTTATTCTTTTTCCTCACAGTTCTCACACATCTTGCTTAGTTTCAGGTGCTGATCCCCATAGGTCAACAGGTTAAAAAGGAGCTTTTGAAATCCTTAATAGCTGTTGTTCTTTACCACATCCTTTTTTAAATATTGCCACCCCCTGAGAAAAGATGACAGAGCATGGCACGGAACTGCTATGGCAGTGCCAGCTTACAGACAAGCCTATTAAAGCAACCCGAAATTGCCAGCAGCAATATACCTATGAAAATTATATTTCATGTAGCTGACGTCTTTATTCTCTTCTGTGAGAAAAGGTCACATTTCCAAGCTGTGCTATAGTTTCCTTTCTAGGATTATTGTGATAAATACAGGAATTCCTCCTCTCATCTGCCTGCTAAAGGAGCAGAAACAGATGAGGGATACATCACTGTCTGTGACCAGCCCATCAAACACTTACCTAATACCACGTAATGCATCACCGAAATGTTTATCCATTAGAATTGCTAGTATCTTTTTTGCCAGACCCTGAAACACTTTTTGGTCATGTTTATTTATTTAAACAAAATGGCATTTTATTCACAAAGTATGGTTTTGTAAAAGAAATAATGTTGTCACAAGCCCAATTATCCAAAGAAAATGAATTTACGTATAGTGTTGTCCTTAAAACCTATTTGGTTTATTTGTGGTTTTGATTCTTTGGATAACCATTTCAGATAGATTGATTGAGGCTTTTCTTTGAATCTCTGAAGGCCACAACCTTCTTCTTAATGTAATTGGATTTTTTACAAAACCAAATGGGTGTAAGAACACAACACCTGGGAGAAATACAGCAAAATATTACGTTCAGTTTATGTAATACTAGTTGTCACAGGTTAAAATAATGATTATAAAAACAGTATTTGTCTCTCCATATTTATTCTCTCTGTTTTTAGTAATATTTCTCCTTACATAGTAGGAAACTAAAGATTTTGACCTATTTTATCTTTCATAACCATTCTGGAGCTGCTGTGCAATTGTCAGAGTGTCCCTTGACCAAAATGCTCTTCGGGTATTGATACAAGGACAGAGGCCAGTGCTTTCAATGTGCAGATTCTTTCAAAGTTTGAGTGTAAACTTCTTTATTTCGTTATGTGTGTGGACCAGGATTACTGAAAAGAGGTAGTCATGGCCTAAGAGCTTTTAGGAGTTTCATCTTGAAGATCTTAAAAACGAGCAGTCAGAAAAGATTAAGCTAGCCCATTGTCACTCACTGTACTGAAAAGACACTCAGTTCTCTCATGTTTGTGTCTGGAGGCTGTTCTTTTGTACATAAATGAAGAATAAACCCTGTGTTCAGCTGTTGGTTTACAAACATATTTTTCATGAAAGTTGAGGCATTTATCATCTTATATAGAAATTTGATCTCAAATTGTGGCTGGCTAAAGTCGAGTTGTTAATATCTACTTTTATCAGTACAGTGATGTGTAAGAAAGGCAATTAAATATTATATAAAGAAATTGTGATAGCATTTTCATTGTCTTAGAAGTCCAGAGCCTTAGGATATTTGTATATACCTTAGGGCTTCAAAGTACTCCATTTAGAGTTATTATTTTTCTCTGGTTCCAGTAATATATTCTTTATTTTGAAAAATTGCATTTCTCTGGGACTTGCATGAGAATTATGTATTTGGGGTTTATGTAATTTCTTTAAAATTGTGTTTAACAAGAATAGACTGGGAAATGAAGAACTGACCTTAGCAGAGAATATTAGAAGAATGTTACTTGTTTAACCTGGTGAAACAAAGCTTGATGGAAAATGTGATCATCCTCTAGAATGCCTTTATATTGCTTTATAATGGGGGTAAAGATTTAAGTCATAATGTAATTTTGGTGAAAGACCAAAAATATATAAATGATTTCACTTTGATTTATAAACCATTAGATAAAGTGAAGCATCTTACATGTGAAATATCAGGACATAAAGAGCAGCATATATTTTCTAACAAAGCTTGATAAATTTATGTCATTGTGTGGCACAGGAAGATTAATCCTGGTTTGGGATTTTTCTTGTCCCCAGACAAACTGAAGGTGTCTTGAGCACAATCTCAGTTATTACTCCTGTTTCTAATGTAGTATTTATTGGTTTAGGATATTTCAATTCTTTAGCTTGTAGTGTAAAATTGGATTACGTTGTGTTAATTTGAATTGATGCTTCAGTCTATTGTCTGTGGATGCACTTTTGGAATTTCTCTCATATTATATATCTTTTTCTTAAGGCATCATGGAATGGGATTGTTGTTTTTGTACACTGGGAAAACCTATGCAGCTTGGGTGATCCTCTGTCTTGTGTTCTTCCACCTGTGTGCTGTGCTCACCAAGGAAGCTTAATTGATTTCTTAATTTGAACAGTGGCATTTTCCTCAGAGATGAAGGGATTTTCAGATTACTTATTGATTTTTGTGAGGCTTCTCAAGTTAACTGGGAAATTTTCAGTTATCAGATGGGTCAGGTTGTTTCCTTTAACTGTGATATCTTCATGAAGGTTTCTTCCACTGCCAAGTCATTGGTTCTCTGTACTGCTGTCCTTAAGTCTCTTAGAGGTGCACAAATGCTTTATGGGCTTTGACATGGCAAGTGGGGAATGATTGTTTGTTATTCAGAACAAAACACCAAATGTGGCTTCATTTGCTGGTGATGGAGCAATGTAATGGAAATGGCCTTTCAGTCCTATATGCCCTAGATACTGAAAATATTCCACTTGAATGTATTTAGGACTACTTGTTTTACTTCTAAAAATACACTAGTTTAAGTAGGCTCTGCACTGTGACGTATTTATTGGATGTAAAAGTTACATATCTCAGGCAGTACTTCTCAAGTTATGGAAAACAGGTAATTTTGCATCAGCCATCCTTAATATATGTTTTCTCTAAAACAAGAAGAAATTTTATTCAGAACAAATTACAGCATTTTGTCAAAGCATAGTAATTACTTTAGGCTAGAAATCCACACAATTCTGATACACTTTTTTCCTGTGCTTCATTATATTCAGTTGATATTTTATGGGTTTCTTTCTTCTGTTTTTTATGGCTGAGCTTTCAGCTATTCATACTACAGTGTTAAAATCTAAGTCATTGTAGATAAGGAAATGAAATATGTGTCAATTTCTAGCTGTAGAATTGTCCCTCTTAAAATGCATTGCCAAATTATGGTCAGGAAAACCAAACCAAGAAGAGTGGTTAGCATATGGACTTCATAGAGAGGCAGAATTGTAAATTTTCTCTTGGAATCAGATCTCGCTTGATTTCAGAAAAAATAGATAGAATGCAGTAACTTACTGGTAAGTCGTTTCAGAAATTAAATCCTGCCATAATTGCTGCAGCCTTAATTGGTACAGTACATTCTATATTTGGATGGATTTTGTTTGCATTTTCTTTTCAGATCTTTCAGATCTTTTTCAGATCTTCATGACTTTTTATACTCTGGATATTTGCATCTGTTCTCCTTTATTTGTTGTGTTTGGGGTGGAACTAGTGGTAAATGACATACTTGGGCTTTTTATTATTTATTTGTTATGATTTGTATTTTGGTACATAAGAACTACACATCTCCAAATACCATCAGTATAACAATATTTCATAAAACAATATGGCAAAAATTATAATCAGAGTGGTTCAGGGCTGTTCTGTTCTGAGCTCTAGCAATTGGAACTGTCAGCTCTGTTGGAACTGCTCTGTCAACTGTGAAACTTTACTGGATACAAGTGTGAAGCTTCCTGAAATACTGTTTCCATGTGAGATATCTAGAATGTAAGTTCTGTTTTCTCTAGTTTAAATGTGAGAAAGAACCTAGGACTGTTTTTGTTTGACTGTCCAATCTAAGTTTGAATTTAAATCAGTGTTTGAGTATCATAGAATTATAGAAGTTTTTGGGATGGTAGGCACCTTAAATTGTTTAGGTTCTGTGGCAATGCTTGGTTTGAATCCTTAACCTTGTCTTATAAACTTGAGATAATAACATGCGGATAGTAAGTTTAGCTGAGAAAAAGATCTAGCATGCAAATAAGCAAATTTGATTCTTGTTTTAGGGTTGGAGATTACTTATGGGTTTGGTTTTTATTTGAGACCAAGGTAACAAGACTACCTATAACACCACCTGAGATGTGGTCCTTTAATGTACTTTTTAAGCAATACTCTTGGAAATGAAGATGTAAATTTTCTCTTCAGCTAAGTGAGCTGAAGCTAAGTACAGCTTCTCTGACATAGTCCTTTGGAACTACGTATTTTATTATTAGCAATTAAGGTTGCTAATGACTTGTGTAAGAGATCCATACTGGATGAAACAGGGCTCTAATTGCTTGTTTAGTATGCTGAGTTCTGGAATCTTTTTCAGTAGTCATGAAAAGGAAAACATGAAAGGGAAATGATAAAACCATCAACTTTCCATAAGCTTTCATTTTCAGGATGTTAAGGTGTGTTTCTATGAAGTTCTTACTAGGAATATGAAATTAATTATAAGAATAACCTACTTCTTTATGTTTTCAAAAAATTAATGGCAGATTGATCAGTTGAAATGAAGAATTAAAATGTATATTTGAATCAGACTATATATATTTATGTGTGTATATATATACTGTATTTGAATCAAACGATAAAAAAATATATACTTGTTGAGAACCACTGTGTCCTTGAGGTGCTGAATGTAAACTAGTCGCAGAAGAAATTAACCTTTAAAGTACTTTAAGATGCAACAAGTCTAGTTGGAATTCTGAGTAACATTTTTTCTCTGTAGTTAGATTCCTACTGTTTTGAGTTCTGTGTGCTATAGTCTGTTGATTGAGATGTCATGGTGTGTGAAAAAAGGGTAAAATTAAGATGTATAAGACTGTTTGGAAGAATTAATGTTCCTTTCAAGGAATTTTAGGAGCATAGTTTAAGTAATGCATAAAAAAGGAATGTACAAGAAAAGATCACTGAATTTAGGAAGTTCAATGTTACAGTATTTCAGCAAATATTTGAGTCAGGGTTTTTTGACTCTTCTTTCTTTCCTCTAAACTTCCACATTCCAGGTGGAAGTTTTTGGGTGATACTGATTTATGACTGGCCAAGAATATGTCTTTAATCTTTCAGACTGTGTCGAGTGCAGACTTCAATGCTCCTACCACTTAGCATAGATAAACCAGTGTTGCCCCATCTTGTGCTTATCAAAATTTTGGTTCATCCATAGTCTTTGAAGTTACAGGAACAAGGAAGGCATTTTTGCATCCAGGATCCAAAAGGGACTATTCTGTGCCACCTCCTATGGCATTACTCCATATGTTTTCCATGCTCAGGAAGCAGCACAGGCACTCAGCTGTACCACTGAAGGATCTGGATCCACTTATGCCTCTTAACCCGCATCTGCAGCAAATATTTCTTAAGCTGCAGTAGGTGACCTATTCCTACTATCTCTTTAATATTAGATTTTGAAATCTTAGTATTCTCAATTCCAGCTGGGCCCAACAGGAAAGAAATGTTTTCTCTGACTCCAAGGCATAGGTAATTAATAAGATGCACAGCACTCCAGAAACAGAGCTCATTATTTGCAACTCTATGTAGCAGGTTAGGACATCTGGAGAAAAGTGGCAGCAGCATAGGGAATACTGCTGAACATGTTGCAAGAAACTACTCAAGAAAGGAGAACTTGTCTCAGTGCTAGGGCTGTAATCATTTGCTGCACTATCATATCAACAGCAAGGGGCAGAGGGAAGGGAGAGGTAGCACTGAGGCAGCTGAACAAGGTCATCCAGGCCCTGCAGTGTGTTCTGGACCTTCTGCTTTCATGTCACTGGCCAGTGCAGTTACTGCTTTGATAGCAGGCCGGAGGGGGAGGATTTGTAGTGAGCTTGGCTGAGTCCCAGAGCAGCAGGTATCCTTCATCCTAAATATCTGGGAAGAGGATTAGAGGTTAACATGGCACAGCACCGTGCCAGCCTGGTTACTGCAGCTCTTACAGGCTGTCTGCTCCACAGTGCAGGGAAAGGGACTGAGGCCACGGAGGGGATGCCCCTTTGGCACTAACTGTCCTTTCCTTTCACACTTGACAGTCCCAAATGCAATCAAGTGAAAAAGAATGTTGTAAAGGAAATGGGAATTAAATTATCCCTATGTTAAGGATGTTTTTGCCTGTATAGTGGTTACATCTGGTAGTGGTCCAGCTCTGTCTCTGGTCCAACATTATGCAATTTCCCATAAAACCATAAAACCATTTAGATTTCTTTTAATGCATGCGTAGGGTTTATTTCTCTTTTCTATTATCTAAAAAGATAAATGCGCTTTTTTTTTCTCCTGGCAATAATTGGTTTCCTCCTTAGGTTGTCTCAATAATTACTCTAAATAAATTTTAGTAGAATTTCTCTTCATTAGTTCTTTAAAAGTAGGTGCTGTGTTCTGGGATTTCAAGTACAACTTGGGAAAGTACAAATAGCTCTCATAAAGGGGCCATTTAATCAAATTGCCAGCATAAATTTTGCAGTGTTTTATATGTGTTCATAATGTGTAATCCATACAGCTCTTATTAAAATTGTAGTTGTTAGTATTTTCTTATCAAATCATTGAAGATTGTATATAAATGTAATTTACCTTTAGGTTACTTATATACAGTCCTAAAGTATAATATTGTAAAGTTTATGACCATAAAATTTAGTAAGATTGTAGGTGCTGCCTATCGTTATAAAATAGAGCTGTGGTAGACCAGGATTACTCAGACAGTAATTACATTGCAGTTAACAGCAGGAAGGATTAACAACTCTCATAGAAAAGTACTGCATTTTAGGAGTGCCTTTATTTGTTAAATTAATAGCTTGGTTCTCAGTTTTGACACTAAAAACTAACTCTGGTAATGTCCTCAGTATGTTCAAGTTTGATTTTAACTTTAGTTACTGCCATTTTATATTATCTAAAGTGGAAACACTATTACTGGTTTTTATGTCATGTTAAGTTTCTTCTATTAAAAAAAGAAAACCAAACCCTTGCAATTGAACTTTATCAATAATTCACACAGAGAAAAATTCTGGATTTTCAAAGTAAATATATTGCATTGATTAGCACAGAAGATACCTTAGTGTTCTACTCATTAGAATAACATTTTTATGTTTTATGAGCTATCAACATGTTATTTTTTCTGTAATTGGTTCTGAAGTTCCTTCCTTCAAGATCCACATATGGAGTCAGAGTAGAGGTGATATTAATAGCATAACACCTACAGATAGCCATTGCCAAATAACCAGTATTATTGACCAATCTTATGCTAAAAATTGTATTTCTAACAGGATTATAGCAGATGTCATACTGTAAGGAGATTGGTAATGAACCAGATTCCAAAATGATAAAATTTGCTTTCTTTGCTCTGGGTTTGGAGTTTTTAAAGATTGTTTTAATATGCTGAGGTTTCACTGGGTTAACATCTCAATGAAGAGAAAGAGGCTGATAACTTTGTAATAATTATTATAAATATATTTTGTGAAGCTTTATTAATATTCAGTTTTGATTTAGTCTGCAAGGAGCAGACCTTGACCTTTGATTTTAGAGGAAATTGAGGAATAAAGGCTTTGGAAATCACCTTTTTGAGCTGTTTATCTGGTAGCTTGGTATTTTATTTTAGATATGTGTATTGGATTTTCTGGGATATCATTTTTTCCCTCAAGAATAATTCTGTGTCTGACAACAGCCATTGCTTAACCTGCAGTATTACTCTTAGCGTTGTGGTGTCCAAAACATAGACCTCATACTTTTACTCTTCATACATCAGAGGTGCTTTTGTACCAAACTTCCAGCATGTTTACCACTGTCTTGTCTTGACTACCAGGTGAAGAGAATAGTTCTAGAATTATTTATTTAGAATTATTCTAAATAATGTCAGCCCTAGCACTGAGACAATAGTTCTAGAATTATTTATCTATTAATTAACTGAGAAAAATTACATTTTGAAAATACATTTACTTTAAAATTGCACACTATGTAGCTGCTTTTAAGTATTTAAAAATACTTTCTATATAGTAGCATAGTTGGACATGCTATATATAAGTGTTTTAGTGTATTTTACAAACACATATATGTAAAGTATCATGTAAATCCAAATGCAGTTAAAGTTGTGGAAATATGATGAGTGAAATTCTATAAAAGATAGAGTCTTCATTTGGTAACAAAAATGGTGACTTTTGAATGTACTGAAGAATTATTTCAGAATTGTGGGTTAAATATATCAATGTAAACCAGAACTCTCTTTAATAAAAGGCTGATATATAGTTTACATTCAAATCTTTTGCCATACTTAAAAGTCAGTTTGATTTATAGATTTGTAATTTATTCATAGTCTGACCCTGCTGCACCAGTCCCCTATATCTTTTATACATACTTTTCAGGAAACATACTTTTATTTTATCTTGAAGTGGTCCAAAGGGGTAAATGTTTAGCTTTTTTTTTCTTGTTGCATTTTTGGATTTCTTTTCTGTTTAAGCCCATGTCCTTTAAAAAATAAAACACGGGAAGATTTCACTCTGGAAGGGACGTCCACAGTGCAAATTGCTGCTGCAAGCCAGGCTAGCATTCGAGCTTGAGCAGCCTGTTCAGGGATGTGCCGGGCGAGCTGTGAAAATCCCAGTGGACACATTTACAGTTTCCCTGGCAGGCTGCTCAAGCACCCTCATTTCAAAGAATAGTTTTCTTACACGAGTTAACTTCAGCTTATTACTATTGCCTCTTGGCACCTCTTTTCTTCTTTCCAAACCCCTCTGTGTAGAACTGCTCTCAGATCCTTCTCCTCTCCCTGCTAAAAATGCATTTTCTCACTCTGTCCTGGGTAACATCAGCTGCAGCCCCCTAACTACAGCAGTAACACTGTAACTAAAATCTCTTCACCTTTTGTGCTTGATGAGGGGCTGGAGCAAATACAAGTGGTACCTTGATCTTCCTCTGCTTGGCTGGCAAGGAGGGAGGGAGGATGGAGATGCCTTTCGTGGTGTGGCATGAGAGGGCAGACACCATAAATAGACTGAGCTGAAGCTGTGCTGGCAGGCTGAGCCATGCAGATGGGCCCCAGTTCAAGGCATTAATATTGCTTTTCCTCTCAGTAAGAGTCCAGGAAACCTTTATTTGCCAAATTCAAAGGACATAATTTTGAGCATATTTTTTGTTGATAACGGCCAAAATATAAACATACATTGGACTGGGATTTTAGAAACCCCAGCACTGATGATGATCTACTGGCTGCCCTGGTTCTTCAGCCAGGTGTCATCACAATACCATTTAAATTAAGCAGACAACAAAACTCTTTGGGGAATATTTTACAAATATTGATATTTAGATTCAGTTTTCTTCTGAAGTAGACCAGGCAGTTTATCACTGACAAAATTTTAATGAGAAATATTAATTCACATTATGATTCATCATATTTCAAAAAGTGCCTCATATTTTAATACTGTTGTGGATAGGAAAATGAATCTAAGAAGTTAGTATGCATGGCTTATTTGTACATGTTGCTTAGTAGTTCCTGTTTATCTGTTGGCAAAAAAAAAAAAAAAAAAAAAAAAAAAAAAAAAGAAATTGGTAACCCTGAGTCACTTGTAGTAATTCTTGTTCTTTTTTATTTTTACTTGTCATATGGTCTTGTAAATATTACGTAGTGTGTTTGTACAATTCTTCAAATCCAAAGACTTTATTTGGGGGTTTTTAATTGGTTCTTTATAGTAGTTTCCTTATTTCCAAAGAGTGCTCAATATGCAGCAATAAAGGCAGCATAATTTTCTTTAGCAGTTAAAGAAAAATGAAATTTTCTTATTTAAAGAAAATAACATTTTCTTTAGTAAGTTTTTTGCCAACTTTTACTTTATTTTTAAAAAGATGTAAGCTTTATTCCTAACTGAGCAAGTTTTGAAGCTCTGTAATAGATCACAGCCTTATCTTTAGAGAGTCATACAACTAGTATGTCTTTGGCCAGTTACTTTACTTGGATTTATAACACATGTTCACTAGTCAGTATCAGTCTTAGACTTTGGCCTTTTCCCTTGGTAACAGTGGCAAAATACCCACTCAAACGGAAGTGGACTTGGACAGTCCATGCCTGACTCTGCCATTTATTTATATATTTAATTCAGATGAAAATTATTATCAAATTTGAAATTAATGGTAGAAGTATTAAACTAGTTCATCACTAACAGTCCTAGTTCAGATTTGAGCTATATGTTAAATTTCATATAGCATGGATATTGAAGCTATAGTCTTTGGATGTTCCAAAGCCCAAAAGAAAACCAAAACACTGCTCTAGCAATATGAATCATTTGCACCAGAAGTCTGACCTAGAAAAGTATTGAGATTACAAACAGTAAAAGAGGTAATTTCACAAAGTTCACTGAATTAATTGCAGTGTCTTAGGGCTGCTTGAAAGTTACTTTTGTAAAAGGAGAAAAGAACTTTCATGGAGGTAGGCATTTATGATCCCTCCACACCCTCCTACTCTCTACAGCTAATTTATTAATTACAGTTATCAGCATAACTGTCAAATAAGTACATAGAAAATTTTTAAAAAGAGTGGGATTTTGACAACTGTACAATACTTTATTAAAAATGTGTTCTCTCAAGTGTAATAGAGATATTCTCATGCTAACTCTGTTGTGTTACTACTTATTATTCATAATTAAATATACAGTACTGCTCAACTTCTATCCTTTTTCTTTTCACATTACAAGAACCAGTATAGCAAGACCGTGAAATAGATGAAGTCAAAATAATTTTCTCACAAACACAAAGAAATCACTTAATGTTAATTTCTGCTCCTGGCTGTTTTCTAAAATCACTGAATCCTTGCTAAGGGCTTCTGCAGCCATCTTCTATGAAAGCAGGTGCAGAGGAAGGAGAAGGGGGAACAAGGAAAATAAGATTCTTAAGAAGAAGAATAATTTCCCTGGGTAGTTATACATGGTGCTGCAGGATTCTGATTTATAATAAGATAATGGTTGTGGTTTTAATTGCATTCCTGTTCTCTTATTTCTGATCTTTAGACTAAACCTTAACAGACATGCTCACACAAAAATATACTTATACACATCCTCACAAATACATATGCATGTATACAAATGTGCAAATATTGTCTGCATTTTTCTGCAAAAACAGAGCACCTAGAAGATACAAGCAGGCTTAACAACTTCACTTATTCCTAAGATTGCCTTATACCTCTCATCATAAAAATCCACATTAACTTTGTTCTGATTCATCCAAAACTTCTCTTTTCCTGTTTTGCCACAATTTATCAAAACAATTAAAAGCATGAGGCAGGTGATCTGCTCTATGGAAATTTTCAAACATGAAGTTCAAATTTGGCCTAGGGTGACTTTTGCATCACATTTGAGGGTTTCTGACCTTATGGGTCACCAGTTTTCTTTCTTTAAAGAGCAAACTAACTTCATGGGTTTAGTCAAATTATGAGCCTTATAAAAATTGTCATTTGCATGAGGTCAGGAGACAATTTGTGGCAGCTCATATTCCAAAGAGTGTTCTCAGAGCTGACAGGTTTCAGCCTACAGATGAGGATTTGAGGCTTTGTGCTGCTGAGGATTGTGGTGGATTTTGATGCATGTTCATCAGAACTGAACATAGAGGCACTGCCCCAGTGAGCTTCTTGTTACCCCTGTTTCTGGGCTTAGGCTTCTTGGAAGTCAATTTCGTCTGAACCTGGTATGAGAGACAGGAAAATCTGACCCACAGGAAAATATTTTGGGAACAGAAACCAGCAGGGAATGGGAAACCTGGGCTCAGAATCAAGGTGGGAGTTGACTCCAACTGACTGAAGTAATTTATTTCATAATTCTTCATGTATAAGTATTGAAGTGGCTTATCTTTGCATTGGTGTGAGGGAATCCCAGACTTAAGGATTCTCTCTAATCATCCATAATTTTGAAAACGTATCCAATTGTACAACTTCATGCCCTGGAGCATAACAATAACTTGGATAGGCAACAACACAGATTATTTTTCTCAAAAAAATCTAACAAATAACCATATTTCAGCCACAATTAATAGCATGTTTCTGAACTGAAATGTTGAATAGCAAGTACCTATGTAAAAATCACTAAACCTAATTGGATCTCAGGTTTCTTTGGGATACAGAGGTGCTACAGGAGTGATTGCTTATAAATGATCATTGTGTAAGTAATACATAGTTATTACACTGCTATTTGAAAAAAATATATTTACTTTTTTTTTCTTCTTTCCAATTAGGAGTTACTGATATTTTTACAGAATTTGCCCACAGTATACTGGGGAAATGAAGACATCAGTGTACTCCTAGCAGAGGCCTACAGACTGAAGTTTGCATTTGCGGATGCCCCCAATCATTACAAGAAATGAATATAAAGAGACAGAAATCATTGGAACCAATGTGTTCTGCAGTATTATGGCATCTGTTGTTCTGGTTATGCTTTCAGCTCATTGCTCTTTCATTTGAAGTAAGATGACCATTAAAATTCTGTTAGAATTTGCAGAATGAGAACAGAATACCAAAGAAGTGGACAAAGCAGGATATCGAGCACTGAATGAACTTAAAAGTGAATTTTTTTGCTCAGCATGAAATATGAGTTCAGAAGTCTTATAACATAATTTTCTTCCTTTTTTCCCTTCTCTAAATAGGAGAATTGTAGTCTATCTTATTTATGTTGAACAATTTTTCTATGTACTTTAGACCTAAAACTACTTATAGAATGATTTTGTCATTACTTCAGTGTCACCTGCCATGACTTTATCAGCCTGTTTTGTTCAGTGAAATTATCTGCTTTGAGTGGCAAAACAGAAATTTTCCATGATCATACAGACCATATGAGACAGCAAGACCTGTGCTATGAGGTCTGGTTATAACTCAAAAGACACTGATATTAGCACACCATCTGTTGTTTTTCCATGGAATTAGGTTAGAATACTCCCATAATATTAGAATATAGAAGGTTGTAATGGAAATTGGTGGCATTTTTCTAAATATTATTCAGTCTTGAAGGATGTTATAGAAGCTTTTTAGCCATAAAAAGGAGTTACTTAAAGCTGAAGACTCATCTATTACACTGAAATAAATCCCTCTCAATACATTTTGGAGTGCTTTAAAATAGTGAATTAAACAGAAGGCATGGTCTTGTCAAAGTAATTAAAGTTTCTCTTTTAAGGCCTTGCAATTTTTCAGCATGAAAGTTCACTTTTAAGAAATGTATTAAGAAGCTTGGTTTACAAAGCAAGATATATTTTTATCTCAGTTGTTGCCTTATTCTCCATTTCTAGCAAGTTAGAAAAGGAAAATTAATATATCTTTCCAAAGCTTTTCTGTTAAATAATTTAATACCTTTGTTTCCTGATTATTAAGAGGAAGAGAGTTAGCTCCCAATAACAATAACAGTAACTGTATGCTCAGATTGCTCGTGGGTCATTAGCAGAACAAAAGTCCTTTGTGAGTTTATAGACTAAAATTAATGTTTCTTCATATAACCATGGGATACTGAATAATTTCTTAAAACTTATATAATTTAAGTGCACCATTTTTTTTCAAGAAATATTTTCTGATAAGAATTCTAATTTGGTCTTTTGGATGTAAATAACCCATATTAATTTGTGCCTACCATAACCATGAACGTTATGAAGTGTGGGAGTTGCAATAAGCAATACACTTAAAAGTTCAGACTTAACTGTTACTCAGTTTGATTCTTGAGTTGCAGAGTTGCACAAAAAGCGTACTGCGCTTTTAAGTTTTGGAAATGAAAAACCTTCAAGAGATTTTCTCTTATGACTTGTTATTGGAAGATTATTTTCAACTTCTTAAAAATATGTAGATACATATTGAAGAGAGCTTTCTAAATGTGTTAGTTACATTACTTGCTTTAGGGGCCTTAGTTCTTCACACAGACTGTAATAATTAGGTGTTTCAGGGTAAATAAAGTAAAATACATTGTTACCAACGTGATTATGAGACCATCTGTATTTTAAAAGTATATTAAATCTTTGGTAGAAGATAAAAAAGAGAATTATTTCAGAAGCTGGAGTGTTTGGCAACTAGGATGCATTTCTTTTCCACTGGTGTCAGCGGGTGTTTCAGTTGTGATGGATACAGGGTCAGGCCTCCCAGATGGCTGCATTTGTGCCTGGAATGTGTAGTGGATCTGTGCTTCTTACATGTCTGTGTACTGCTTTCTGTAACTTCAGTTCGTGGTCTAATGTATCAAAATTTATGTTTACAAAGAATGTCATATTGTGCCTAACAGTGTCTACCAATAACAGAATAAAAGAAACATGAAATCTACGACCATTTGCTTTAAACTTGGTATCTGCAATCATTTGTTAATAGAAATGCATATTATTGTAACAAGAGAAGACAACACAGCATTAACTGTTATAAGGGTTTTCTATAATTAACTTTTCTATTAAGACATTATTTAGGTAGTTACATGTAACATGGAAAGTTGACCCAAAGTTGTCTGCTGTGTCAGATGCTCCTGCATTTCTGGCACTGGATATATGAAATTTCCTTCATTGGGTCCACATAAGTTGTCTGCCATGTCTTCCAAATTCAACAGGTACCTCTTTGCTTCCCTTGGAAGGAAGTATTACCACTAGAGGTCACATTTACTATTGTGTCTGTGTCAGAAGTTGAATATTGTACTTGAGCACATTGCTTTTTAAGGATAGTGGGAAGTTTCCTAATATAATACCAATGTTTATTTATGTAGATATAGACTTTTCTGGAAAATATGATATAGATATATAAATTACATTTATATATCTATACAGATAAGAGTAGTTCTCAGTAAATAGAAGGCCGACATTTATGTAAAATTCCAAATTTTTATCAAAAGCCCACACATGTAACAATTTTACATCTCAGGTAAAATGTCATTCCAAAAAAAAATATTGCATAGAAAAGGAAATAGCATTATCATTATTACATCCCTTGTACTTAATTTTTTCAAAATTCAAGATTCTGAATAATATAAAATTCCTTTGTAATATGTATTTTCTTATGAAGGAGGCATCTTGACACATCACTAGTGAAAGCAGGCAGTAATTTCCTAGAACTCATGTGAAATATTGAAATTGCAGTTTCTGAAATGTGTGTTCAATAATTTCTGTAATAAAAGTTTAAACTAGAATGTACAATATAAAAAGATTTATGACTACAGACTTTGAAAAATGTAAATAATAAATTAGTTAACTGTGTAAATACAGTACATGGAGTAAGATAGAAATGTAAGTTGAAATCTCATGTAACTCTGTAATATGTTATAAAAATTAGTTATATTATTTTTTGGCACACTTCCACATGGAAAGCCCTGTTAATTTGTTTTTAATTTCATAACTACAGAATAGAACTATCTGAAGTTCCACTGTATGCTTCTGATAAACGTTACTGGTGAGGCGCTGGTTAAAACTGTAAAACTGGTGAAAGATGAGGAAATAAACACATATTTATGAAGTGCTATATAGAGTGGAAAGCTTGCATTTATTGTTTTCTTCCAACACATTGCACCCTGTGCCAGAGCATGGATTGGGTGTGTTTGTTTTACAGCCTCAAAAGGCTTTATCACAAGGGGAAATGATTAACATAACCTCAGTTCTCAGTTACATTTCTGCCACTCTCTGCCCATGATCTGTAGGTTTTGCAAGTCAGTAATACAAGCAAGTTCCAAGGGTGTGTCTGTGCACAGACAGACCCTGTACCCCTGTACATACGGGGTGCTGAGCATTTTCTGGAAAAAGCAGATGAAGATAAGAGTCGACACCACAGCAGACTTGCACTGAAGGGAAGGTGGAGCAAATCAGGGCAAGGTGCACAGAGGAGGCACAGAATTCTGTATGGCTCTGGGGGTGCAGGAGAAGGGGAAACTTCAGCTCACAGTGAGGAAACAGTAAACAGATGACAGGGTCAATAAGACCTGGAAACTAAGATGATTTAAGCAGATTAACTATCAGGGAGAGATGTCATATATATATATATATATATGTATGAATGTACATGTACATGTATATGTAGCTCAAGAACCTTATGTCAAGAAAGCTACTAGGAGACTTGCAGTAATCCAATTGTCTGGTGAGAAAATATACAAGGAAGGCAAAGACAATAACTCCTCTCTTTAGAACTCCACACCACATTCAGGAGAAAAGAGACAGGGATGCAGAGGCAGTCTGTTATGTGCTTGAATGACAATGAATTGTAATCGTGCTGGTTTCTCATCTTGAATAAAAATTGTGTTTCTTTATCTGCTATAATCTTTTAAAGATCCTGCATAAAATCAGCAACAGGAGATCTTTCCAAATGTTTTTCAAAAGCAGAAGAGATCAAGAAGGTGGAGTAAAAGCCCAAGGGGTCACAAGGTATGTGCAGGTATTTGTTTGTTGATTTTCTTGTGCAAAAGGAGCCCTGGAAAACTGATATTCTGGGCAGAAGGAGGACTTCCTATGGATATAAATGTGAAGTACAACAAAAAGGACTTTCTGAAAATCTGATCTGTGCTTCAGGTCACTTCCTCCTTGAAAACAGAGTGGAGTGGAAGATAAGTACTTGGTAGCACATTAAATTCTTTGGAGATCTGAAGAGGAGGTGAGGTGGAAAAGCTCCCAGTCCAGTGATCACTCAGGCAGAATTCTGTGCCGTGGGAAAGAACTGCAGCTCAAGTGCTTCTTATCACTCCATGATGGAGAGTCAAGTTCCTGAGCAATTTAATTCCAGACCATTTGCATTTTTATAAGTTAAAGCTAAGATCTTGCATCCCATCTAATTCCTTAAGCTTAGTGTAGCTGAGGCAGCATGAGAGAAAATAATTAAATTGCTATGGCACTATATCAAAGACTCTTAACACTTCAAAGTCTTCTGTGTGGAGCCCACAGGAGAGTCAATGTATGTGCCAGAAATGAGAGGCTGAGAGATGTGATGCTGCAGAAATCCTCTCAGAGACAGGTGCTCTGAAAATTGGGCTTTTTCTGGCCACAAGAATTTCCTACAAGCTTCCAAAGGAGAATTAATGTGCATAGTATATAGTTGTTTGAACTGGGCTTCCACATTTTTTCTTGTAATCAAGCTTCCACATCAGAGAAAATTAAAGTCTGAAATTGCAACCAGTATGGACAGAGGTGCTTGGAAACTCATGCCCCAGGCACAAGCTTAAAAGTCACAAGCTTACAGTACAGTTATTAATTTTGTTCCTAGTACAGAATCATCTGGAAGGGTAAGTCAGAAATGGCCAAAAGTTCTAGCAGCAGTATATTTGCAATGTCTATTGGTCAGATTTTGTTATCAAATCAGTCAAGATTTAGTATACATATTTCTCTGATTTTCCTGTTATGTATCCTTCAGAACTGAGATCTCATTTCTCTGAGATCTGGATTTGGGGATCCAATCCACTTTATTTCAGAAATTTCTTATCCAACTATTACTTACTTGTGCTTTCTCAGAGTTCTCAATGTTCCCTCATGGGAAGAACATTCTGATATTTAGAGCAATAGAAGAAAAAACCTGCAAACCCAACAAAATCAAACAGGGAGAATAGAGGATTTTTATTCCCATTAATTTCTGAGTTCCAGAAAGGAGAAAACATGCCTCTTGAGGTATTTAAATAACTTCATCCTTAAATGCAGGATGCAATCTCTCACATAAAGCTTTTTTGAAATTCAGCTTATGTGTTTTCATATATTTCTATCTTCCTCTGAAAAGATCTGAGATTTCCAGTGAACAGTTCCTGCTACCAGCCCATTTGATCAATTCTGTTCACTCTTTTAGCAGCAGCAGAAATACAAAATACATATCTGTCATGACAACTCACAGGAGGTAAAGAGGTACCCAGGCTTATCAATAGTTAGGTGGCTATCTCACTCATAAAATCTCATTCAAACAGCAAACAGACTTGGTAATTTTTTATCTCTTGTGGTCAAAAAAGAAGTCTGTAATTCCAGCTGAAAGCTGTGCTTGTAGAAGCACTTTCAGACTGTAGCTAACTATAAACTATATATCTGGAGAAAGAAATTTCATCCTATACTTACCTCAAGTAAGATCAAGTAAAAACTTTTCCTAAGACATCAACAAGTATTTGCTGCAACTGGATAGAATAAATTGCCTCATGCAAATAAATAATTCAACTTTTGCATGCAGAAATGAATAAAGTTGGCATGTCAGTAAAGAAAATTTTCACTGTTATATTTTTCCCCAGATATTTTACTATTATTGCATCAGTGAAAAATTCCGTATAAATTTTAAAAAGGAGTATTTTTCTCTGCATCACTGTCATCCAGTACAGGGCATCAGACTTGTTCACATTCAGGTGAAGCAGCCATCCATCACATTCTCAGTAAAGAAACTTTATGTGAATGTTTTGATGGTAAGGGCCAGCCTGTTGTTGCATGTGCCATCATCCTCTGGGTTGCAGTAGCTATTCCAAATAATTCACATCATACTGGATAATATTGTCTCTGTTATCTGTGAAAGAATAAGAAAAAGTCCATCTGTCCTCATCCAAAGACATCTGTTCAGTTTTGAAAACTTGTATTCAGTATGGCAATGCTCTGAAAAGAATATATTTTATATATAATATGCATATATAATATTACTCAATTTTCATATCAATTTAAGTTGAATTGATACTTGTATCCAGCAAAGGATTCCCAAAGCCAACAAGCATTCCCCATGTACGTGTAATGTAGTAAGCATAAAATATTTGTCTTCACGGGGGATATCAATGGACAAAAGATTTAGTGTTGTATAAGTAGTAATTTTGTTTATTTATGCAAGCTACTATCTCCCCAGTATTACAGTATGTCAGAAATGGAGAGATATCTACATCTGAGCTTTTGTCACACTCCTTTCATAGCCAGGAGAGAGAATCAGGTCTTTATTTCCAGACCACAGAATGTTCTGACTTGGAAGGGACCCACAAGGATCTTGAAGTCCAGCTCTTATATGGATGACCTGTTCAGGACTGAACCCACAGCTTGGTGTTATTTGCACCAGGCTCCAGCCAGCTGACCTCAGGCCCTTCAAGGTGCCGTCACCCCTCGCCTCTGAGTACAGCCCTGGGCTGTGCCAAGTGCCAGGGCCAGGTCCTGGTGCCCCCAACATATGAAGAACTTTTGGAGCAAGTCCAGAGGAGGAACATGAAATTTATAGGGGGACTAGAACACCTCCACTATGAAGACAGACTGAGGGAGCTGGGGCTGTTCAGTGTGGAGAAGGTTGTGTGGAGACCTCATAGCAACCTTCCAGAAGCTGGAGAGGGACTCTTCTTCGGGAGCTGTAGTGACAGGACAAGGAGTAATGGGTTCAAACTGAAAGAGGGGAAATTTAGGTTAGATATATGGAAGAAATTCTTCACTGTGAGGGTGGTGAGGCTGGAACAGTTTGGTCAGAGAAGCTCTGGAGGCCTCCTCCTTGGAAGTGCTCAAGGCCGGGTTGAATTGAGCAACCCAGCCTAGTGGAAGGTGACCCTGCCTATTGCAGAGGACTTGGAACCAGATGATCTTTAAGGTCCCTTCCATCCCAAACCATTCTGTGATTCTGTGATTCTAAGTGAGTGACACCCAAAAAGTTTTCTGTCTCTCCACTGGCTCTAAAGGAGCTCAGAGGACAAATAGCAGACATCTATAGAGAGGTGTCAACATTGCCAGTTTGGTGTTTTGAAGTGTCTGCTACAACTGCAGTTTGAAACAGCATTCCTGTACATAAATTAGAAAGAATCACAAGCTGTCTCAGATACATTCTTAAAATGCAGACTTGAATTTCAAATCTTATATTCATTCTCATGGCCCGAATAAGTTATAATCTGCAGCTCACATCGACTTGTTTGCTGCAGCTACTGTACTGTGACATCAACCTAAGGTAAGCTTCAGCTCCAGCTTGATGGTGGCTCAGTCCATTAGCTTGCTGTTTATATTTGCTCTCTCTCCTGCTGTGAATAAACTATAGCCCTGTAGCACAGCCAGAGATAAAACTTAGTATCCTTGCATGCAAATTGAAATGAGTGGAAAAACAAATGTTGACAAATTACTTCATTTTAAAATGGAATCTTTGCACTGTGATCTTCCTCCTACCGCTTGTTATGTAAATAAACATTATAGGCTGCTAAGTAAAACGTATAGGACACAAATTCCCATTCTGTCTAACCAAAAGTAATAGTAATGGTTGGGTTTACTCTTCCTATTTAAGTAGCATGCAAACTGTATAATCTGTTTTCCAGACAGTAAGGAAGATAAAGATCCTACCTCACAGAATGGAATGTGCAGTGCACTACAGGGAGTGCTGGCTGGGATGGTGATATCTGACAGGGACCAAGGACTTGACAAATGTCCAGATGAGGCGCTGCTTAGCTGACCAGATTTCTAATCCACAAATTAGTGTGAAATACATTCACCTCATATACCTGCATGTTTCTTGGGAACACAGTATGTTAGCAGCAAAATGGCCTGATTTTGTCCTGACTGAATGTGTTCTTTATTAAAACAAAAAATTAACAACCCCCCCCCAGATTAGTTATCCACGAGTAGCATATTATCAATCCATGGGGTAACCAGAGTAATTTCATTGTTGTGAAACCACTGATGAAGTACACTGATTTCAGACAATAGTATTAGCAATGGAAAAACTGGCTATTACTGAAGTTTAGAATGAATCCAACAGCTATCTGAGAAATACCTGCATGTGATAGGAGGTGACACGTGTTGTTTGCAAATTACAGGTTACACTAGTTCTCAGAGCTCTTTTAAACCTTGAATTCATTTTTATGAATGAGGTTGTAATTTTTTGACATGTCAGGAGAAAAGGCAAACTTTGATACAGAGGGCTTCAGAAATGGCAACTTTCCAGGTCTTCCCCTCTTTAGTTCAGCAACCCATTTCTGTATCAGAGCAACCAGTCCACTTTAAATTGCTGTTCCTCAACTACATTAATAACATCAATCTTTTGCTACTTGCATACACTGATTATATTTTATACGACATTCTTGTAAAGTATTGATGTAGAAAGTTTCTGTAAGAAAGCACAGGTACTCTCTTAATTTCAAATTATCAAGTAGAGCTAGGGGAAAATACATCAAGTTTTATTGAGCAGGAACATTGTGAAGATGCCTCTTTTCATTCTGAATTATTGCTTCAGTTCCTTAAACTGCTCTGGGCTCTTTATGTAGATTTTGTTAGACCTCTTTCTAATTGGCAGAACAAACCCAACTTTCCTCTAACTTTGGAGATACCAGAAATGGTTGGAGGGAAATGGTGGTTAGAGGGCATAGATGCTATAATTGGTAACATATCATGGAACTCATGCAAGCTGCCTGTAAATGATATCTATGGATTGATACATCCCCAACAAATAGAAATTGGTTTCAAACAGTACAGTTTTGGGATCCTGAGGGCCAGCATGTATCTTGGACAACCTCTTGGAGACTAGTAAATACTACCAGCTAGGTTTTGAACTCGGTTCAAAAAACAACTCTGCAAAACATTTGTGTGTACACTTGAATTTTTTGTCAAATCCAATTTTGGGCCCTAGGTGTTAGAATTGTAAAAGTATCTTCCTAATCTGTCATATTGTGTGGTCACTTTATATTGTATGCATCAAATATATTTGAGAATTTAGTAATGACACAAACATCAATCTCCACTTTTTTATAATCATCTTTATAAGCTTTTTCTTGCCCACTGGCTTTTAAGGCCCACTAACAGGAGCTAGAGAATGAGAAAATGATTCAGCATCAGCTTATGGCTTATTAAAAAAGAATGTGATTTAAATTTCAGAAATAATTGGTGGGTTTCTTTATTTGGTTGGCCTGAGTGAAAGAAAATGTCATTTCGGGACCTGGAACCTGGTTCCAGTTAAAAGATTCCTTTTTATTGAAGGGAAGAAACAAATTCAGGCAAAAAAAAAAAGAGAACAAACCTGATAGATCTGATGCAGCCCATAGCATAAGAGCAGCCTGAATGGGGACTAAGTGTTGCTTATGTTTAAAGTGCAAATTAATTTTCTCTCTAGAGAATTGAAGTAGCTCAGAGCTATGAAAATCTCATATGTGAACAAGGACTATTAAAAAAACTGCCAGTTAAGACAACTGATGGAACAAGTGGTGCAGAGGAAGAACATTGAAATTTATGGTGACTAGACAAAATAGATCAAAAGAAACAAAATATATTTGGAATTTCCCTACCTACAATAGGAGATGAAGAGAAATAGCCTGAAAATCATCCAGAGACAGAAATACCACTCCTTTCTCTAGGAGAAAAAAGGAAAAAAGGATAGACAAGATTTAATCTGACTGGATAATCTGTTGAAAGGAAAACAGTCCAATACATCTCTAACCAAATAAAGATACTGACTATTTGATTGTCTTGGACAGCAGGATAAAGAAAGAAGGAAGACAAAGCATATTTTTGAAGCAGCTATGTTGTCACCCAACAGGTATTATTCACAGTACCACCTTTAAACAGCCAGTTTACTGCCTGCATTGCTCAGAGGATCTCTCTAAGTTGCTTCCAGGGACCATGAAGAGACAAAGATAAGGAGACAGCCTCCAACTCTGTCCTGCTCCCAGACACTGAGGATTTGTGCCAAGAACTGAGATGGATTAGTCAGCTACATGAAAATGGGCAATAGGAATACCTCCCTTTCCTACTCCATGCCATTGCTGAGGGAAAATGTAAAGAATAGCTGATATAACTCTTCTGCTACTTGAAATAGAATTATCTTTGGGATCTTTTCCTTGTCAATGAAGAACATCTCTTGGGGCAGTTTGGAGATTCTTATATTACACTCTGTAATGTGGATACCTTAAAATTTAATAATATGCTCTTGTACTTTAGGAAGAAACACAGACTCTTGAAAAATAGAGTGATTTCCACTGTTGTACGTGGATACTGATGGCCACTAGTTTGATTTGATGTTTTGTGGTGAATCGGTGCAGCAATGATGGTGTCAAAATCAAAGTAAGTAAAAAGTAAAAGATGTTTTTCTCAGTGGTTCTACCTAAGCTCTGCTGGTTCCCTGAAATTAAAATGTACAACTGGTGCTACACTCCTTCTAAGAAGCTCATGCAATGGGACTGTCACCTTGAAATACTTTTTTCTTTACCCTGCTCTATTTGACAGATTTTTTGATGGTTTTATGAAAGGTGGATGTGTGAAGTCAGATCCTCTTTGGGAGCAGAAAAATCTTTTGGTGGATGTATTCTTGTTCTGATTTGGGTTCTCTGCATAAGCAAAAAAAGCCACATGAGGAGGACTCAACCGCACTATTCTTTTTGCTGTTTAGCAAGTCTAAGATTCTCCATTTTTTCCCAATTAATTTTTTATCGATAAATTCTGGCAGATTGAATAACAGTTTTTGCAGAGTTGCTACTTGACAAA
The DNA here is from genome assembly GCA_013397195.1 of Hylia prasina. Lineage (NCBI taxonomy): Eukaryota > Metazoa > Chordata > Aves > Passeriformes > Sylviidae > Hylia > Hylia prasina. The sequence continues at coordinate 258,869 of VYXD01016265.1, forward strand.
ATTTTGTTAAAAAAAAAAATAAAATAAACCGACAAACCCCCAAACCTCCAAATCTCCGGAGAGTTTCCTTGGTGTCCAAAGGCTGCGGCTCCGGGAACACTTCAGAGCTGGTACACGCGAGGGCGCATCTATCCTACGATTGCAGCGCCTGAGCCGCGCTCGGCAGGCGGAACCCTTCGCTTCTGAGATACAGAACACACGAATAGTAAAAATAGCCGGGGTCCAGGAGCTTCTGCCAGACAGGGATGGTTACATTACAAGCCAGGCTTCAGAAATTACTCGCTTCCCTTCAGTCAGGCCAGTCAAAAGAAATTTGCTTAACCAGCCATGATGCTGCCTTCAGAACCGGGAAAATCATGTGCATGATTTCTGTGGCTTTTTTGGGGGCTGGTCAGATCTGACAGGACACATCTTCAGGGGAATAAATCTAGCAAAATGTGGCCTTTAGTGTACATCTTGCTATGCTCTGGTATATGAGCTGAAACTATAGGAAAATAGCATACTGAAGACGTGGACCATATGGTAAAATTAGTGAAATACCAGCAGCAGTAAGACTGGAATGACACATCTCTCCATACTGGTACTGTGTCTCATTAAAGTTTTATATTACAGGCTGTCCCAGTCAGAATTAAGGGCCTCTGTGTGAGGTATTCAACAACCACTTTGCCTTGAGCAAACAAAGCTGGGAAAACAACAAAGGCTGGGATTTTTAAATCCCAGCCTAAAGCAACAAACAACACAAAGCAGAGTCTCATAGCTCCTTGTAAATGCCTCTGATCATGGGATTTATCACTCTCTCACCTATATTCTTTTAATCTATCTACTTAGCCTCTGCAGGCTGATTCAGAAAATGACTATCTGAATGATTCAGCTGTTCACCTTGAGTAATACCATGGGGCCAGAATTTGTCTCTGCAACTTGGTTCAATATTGAAACGGGAGGAGACAAAATGAACACGTGCACTGTGTAGGGATGAATCCCAGTTAAAGTGTCTATTGTTTCTTTGTTACAAGGACAGATATTGGCCCGTGGTATCATGAAGGACAAAAGCAGAGTCATGCTCCTGCCTTATTTTTTGCACAAGGCAACCCTGTCCTCCTGCTCCAATGAGGAGACCATGCCAAAGTCCTTGAGACAAGACTGACCTCTGAAAGTTCAGCTGTGGCACTTATTTCACCTTTTCCAGTTTGAACTGATTTGTCCTTAGGCAAGACACTTATCCCCTGTGGCAAAAATTTCCAAGCACTTCTCTCCCTGCCTCTGAAATCTGGGAAGCTCTGGAGCTGCTGCATTGCATATCAGCACAGTGTACTTGGGCATTGGTGTTTGCATCTGGGGTAGTGCTTCTCCAATAAACCAAAGCAATCTGATAAAATGGCAGCAAAGGCATCTAAAACCTCCTGAAGCAAGCTGACAGGTGAAGAAATGCAACCAGATACCAGTAAGGCCCCAGATAAATTAAAATCTACAAACTGATTGTTTCCCTAATGGGGTAGTTCTTCTGAGGACTGCTGTTTGGAAATGCAATGGCCTGGAAAATGGGGTCAATAAAGAAACAATGGACAACTAACATAGCTGAAAGGGGGAGCATTTGATGGAAATAATTTAATCACCAAACTAATTCCTTATCTGTTAAATAGGGAATGCTGGGCTGGGAATGCAGTGGAGCATGCTAAGTCTTAACAGCTGAAGTCCTAACAAGTAGTTAGATGCTCTTTGATGTAGCAACACACCCTTTGGGATGGAGCAACTCCTCTTGTGCTGCTTTTGTCCAACAAGTATTAAAATGGCTAGAGCCAGTAACAAGAGTTGTTTTGTCGTTGTTGAGACCAGGGTTATTCTATATGTACAAAACACTATCTTCATATTTTCTTTCTTACTGTACTTTTCTTTCTTTCCAAGTCACCCTGCATGCTGTGTACTTGATACCAGGTCTACCACAGTGACTCTGGTCTGACAACTGGTGGCAGGCCCTTTGTGAAGTCCTGCACCATTGCCACTGAACTCCATTGTCCAACACAGGACATGCTTTAAGGTGAAGTTTAGGACACTCAGATGAAATGTCATCCCTCACAAAAATTCCTCCAGTGCAACTTGTCACCAAGCCCTGTTTTCCATTGCAGTTTATCCTGGCCAAAATGTGGTGTCAGAGTTTGCTGCCTCTTACCATCATCATTTGACATAATGTCATGTAATTCAGACCAGTCCTTCCAAAAAATCAGGAACCATTGCTGTGTAAAGAGTTCAAATATAGTCTGCCTTAAGAGAAGACTCAAGGAAATAATACAGCATCTAACACAATAAAAGGCAGTAGGACAATAAAATAGCAGAAATCTGTTCATGGACAGTATGTGGACAGACAATCTAATGTTACCTGAGATTTTTTTGAGCCACAGCCCTTTCTAGTGTTAGTTCTGTGCTTTTACATGTTTTTCATAGATATGTTTTCCAAAGATTCACTTTGAATTTGTATATAGCACTTAATCTTTCAGAAATATGCAGTTAAAATTGAGCTAGGAAGTACAGCTGCATCTGTCCCTCCTAGATAAGGGATAGGAGTATTCATCTTTTTGTTTGTGGTAGAGAAAGGCTGGAGACCAGCCAGTGTTAAGCTATATCAACACTGTAAGGTAGACTCTGAGGGTACCAAACAGTATCACAAGTCTGAAAAAAGTGGGTTAGCAAAATGACCTGCATGGATTAATTCAGGAAATTTCAGAGAGAGAAAACAAAACCATCAAATATGTTTCTAATCAGGCTCATGAGATATAAGGAGACCAAAGAGTCAAGAATAAATAGTCCATAAATAATAAGATGCCATGCTTCAGGGATAAGAATGTTGCTGATTTAATATGATGTGATTTAACTGCCTGTGTTTTCTGTTAACAGACCCTTTCCAGCACAGTCTGATCATCATTTAGGTTTTCATGTTCTCTGCCAAATGATGCAAATACTATGCATATGGAGAAATGCATTGCAATGTGTAATGCAAGAAGAAAGAAGATCTATGCCTTAAGGTAAGCTCAATAACAAAAAAGCAAGATATAATCAAAATTGCATAGTTTTCCCCCTTTGCCTTATTAATATATTTTCTCAGCTTTGATGTAGAAAATCACCTTCAAACACAGGATGAATCTTGAAAGCTGTGCCTCTGTCAGAGCTGATGCTGTTCACTAATGATTTGCTGCTCCTGTCTACTGGAGAGTACTCTCATTAAGCCTACAAGCCCTCTTTCAATCAGAAAAGCAACCTGGGGTAGAGTAACCACAAAACATCTTAGTTTATAAGAAAAGGAGTCTCTCTATTAGCCAAAGATGTAAAATTTTATCTATGGAGTTGCAAAGAAACTTGTGATAATTTCTGAGAGGCACCAGGGTGTGCTTCCACAGCAGCTTGAGGTAATCTAGGGACTAGGTAACTGTAACCTGCACATTCCCTGTGGGCCAAGGCTGCACACCTCTAACCCCACTCTTGCATTAGCCCTGGCATCTCTCTGATTTCACATGGATCCCATCCTGGGGACTTACCTTGCTGAAAGCTAATTATTTTATTTCATAAGCTTTCAGTTTTTCCAGCTCTGTGAACCACTTCACTATGCAATCAAATAAGTGCTTGTGCTAAAGTCACAGAGAAGGGCATAAAAAGCTGGAAATGGCCAGGATAGTAGGACCAGAGCTTGATCTAGATTATCTTAAAACACACGCTGAGACACTTTTCCTGAGGGCACTAAGTGGGGCAGGCCACAGAGGTCTGATCTTCTGCCAGCTGCTAGCTAACCTATGCTCACATTTTGATACTGTGTTCAGGCCTTTCTTTTTCCTCTACTGCTTTGTCTACACAGCTTAAAGAAAAGAATTATTTCTTCTACTCAGGCTTTCTCTAGCTGCTTGGTGTTTGCCACTGGTCAGAAGAGAAGCAATGCTGCTGTTCTGTTGGACTCATGGAAAAGGCACATCTGGTATGTGAGCAACAATGGGCTGCCCTCTCCACCAACAAAGATAGTCAATATTCCCAGTGTTTATTGTTCAAACTCTAATTTACAGAGAGCAATCTTCTCTCTAAGACAATCATCAGTTTTGCACGAGAGAGAATATGTACAGGGTATTTTAAGGATGCTCATCTCCCTTCAGCCCTGGTCTTCCTGGTCATTAGAGTCACCTTCCTCTGACAGCAGCCTGCCCTCTTCCTCCCCTCCACCCCATTCCTTTCCTGTGCTTCCCTCTATTTTCTGTTTGTTGGCACTTTGCTTTCCCAACTAGGCCAATGTTTGCATACTTTTTCTTTTTACTTATATATAAATGTTTTTGTCTTTAAACCTTAAGAGTGTTCTAAACAAAACTTCTTTTCTTTTTTTTAAAGCCCTGACTTGCGTGCTCATTTAATCAGAATCTCTTACATAAAATGTTCCCCAGAAACAAGTCATCTCTCTTTGGTTTGCATGTCTTGTATTAAAAATCTTGCTTAAAACTGCACACTATAATTCTTACTCCTTGCTTCCAAACCCAGTGGATAAATCCTGACACAGAGATGGACTCTCTGTTATGACAGAACATTCATTATGTATCATTACAAAGCACACGAGCTGTTATTCAGTGTTGTTATCTTGGCTTCACTGGAATTCCGGAACACATCTGTACACAATTTATAGCTGCTTATAACATATGCTAGCACACAGTGTGTGAACAGCTAGAATTTAAACTCAGATCCTGCATGAGGCTCTTTACGAATCACAGCTGCTGCCAGTATTGCTCAGTCTTGGAAAACAGGAACAGTGGAATTCTACTCAAGGCAAAATGGAGACAAGGCATGAATACCAAGGCTCGAGGAAGGGGGCAGAGATTTGGCTGATTCTGGAGTAACTTTCTTTTTCTTCAAATAGAGATATGGAGAACAGTGGGTAGATTTTAGGAGTTCTTAGTTCTTTTCTGAACATTCAATTTTATTTATTTATTTTTTTTTTAAGATTAATGCTAGACTGACAAAACAGGAAATAAACTTTCAGAGTGCAAGAGAAGGTAGTAATTGTTCTGTAAGTTAAAATTGCAGTGCCTGTATTGGACTGACATGGAGCCTCTCAGAATGTGTTTAGGGGGTCTTGTATTAACATTAAACAGCTGTTGAGATCTTGTCTTTAATAATGCACAATGTTATTACTCAGAAGAGTACTAGCTCTGACATCTCCAAGCTCATATTAGAAGGAAAGAAGGCCACTTTAATTGTATTAGTCACTGTTTTGTATGTCAGCACTGCCACTTCAGCTTTCAGGCTCTGGAGAGGGACTGCTTTCACTGCTGTATCTTATAGTCTTCAGTAAAAACTTTCAGGCAGCAGAGAATGCTATTTAAAAAGTAACCCTTCAGCTTTTCTAAATTTCATGGATTTTAAAATACATTGTTTCATCTCAACAGAGTGTAAATATAATTTTTCAGTGACAAACAATGTAGGTGTACCTTGTGAAAACCAAACACTGTAATTTCCCAGCCTGGATGACTGAAAGTTTTTCTTAACTGCTTCAGACAGCTTGGCTACAGATTTGCTGTGTTCTGTGCCTTGAGTCAGCTGCATCTCTTACAGCCATGTGTGGTCTGACAGGTGCTTCCTAGGAAACCCAGCCCGTGAGTGTCTGCTTGCAGAGTCCAGAAAATTTAACTGCCATCCTGCTATCCAGCTGACTGTCTTCAAAGTGAGCCTTTAAAGTCAAGCTTGTAGGAGAGAGGATGATGTCAGGATCCCAAACTCATTCCCTTCTCAGAGCTTTTGCCATTCTATCTAAACTGATCATTGGTAATACAATGCATGTATCAGTCTGGTTGTGATGTCCTGTTAAACATGATTAACAAGGTGGATATCTATGCAAAGATTAAGGTTTACGCGTGAAAAAGTTTATTCCCACCTTTGCATAACATCCCTGGAAAAGTCATTATGATAAGCTAATATTCTACTAAGGTTTATTTCTGGGCATGGTTGCTTCTGGTCAGCAATGACCAGCTGAGAGTGGCTTTGCCTGTGCAAAGGAGTTGTAACAGGCAATGACTTTGTGTGAGGGAGGTAGAGATGTTTCTGCTTGAGGTAATAAACAAAAAAGCAGGGAGATTTCAGAATTTGACATACACCCAGGCGTGGAGGTGGGTTGTGAAAGAAACTAGGATGCCCTCCAACCCCATCCTCTTCTAAGAGTACAAATGGAGGACACAAGGTTGGATAAAAGCGTCCTCAGCAGAAGGGCTGACAGTGGCTGGCAACTTCCCAGCTGGACCATGCCAATGGAGCAGTCACATGTGAGGCATGCTTCGTTTCCCTTCATTTCTGTCCAAATGTTTCCACAGACAGCAGAGCTGCTCTCCTTGAATTTGGTATACAGATTTGCTTTTGGCTTTTCCTACCCTTTCCTAAGGGCAGTTTCAGAGTAACTGGCAAAACTGCAAGGCTCCATCATTTTTGGATGATTATCTTGTGTGGGGAACCAGGAGGGACAAGGGAGGGGCTGCTCTCCTAAGGAGAGCAAGAACCCTGTGAGTTTGAAAAAAGCAAGGTTTCTCATTTGTCCCTTTTGGCGGGCTGCCAACATTCTGTAAACCCCACCCCTGAGTAGGGGATAAAAGAAAGGGACTGGGATCATTAGGGGTCCTTTGGAGCTAATAAACCCTCTCTGGAAGATTCTTGTATTTATTTCCCGTGTCACCTGAAGAATCTGCTAGCTGGGAAAAAACTGCTTGCCCCAGACTGTCAAAGATAGAGTCTGGGAAGCTGAGGACAGAAACCGTTCTGGTGAGAACGGACCTCAGGACGGCTCGAGAGAAGCTGAATCCAAGAACCCCAGCTGCTGGGGAGAAATCCCCGAGGCAGAAATAATCCTGAGGACAGGAGAATGGGCTTCCACTTAGGAAATGTGAACTAGAGAAAGAATGGTCCTCAGTGGCCAGCAGGAGTCAGGAAGTGTCTGACATGCAGCTGGAAAGGGGGAAAGATGAAGGAACAGGCAGTGTCAGTGCCACTGGGGACTGGCATTGCTCTGAACTGATAGATTGTCCTGGGTGGCCCAGGTGGGCCTTGACACCAGGGCTGCTCAGCCAGGGCATCCCCATCATTCCCACCTCCCCAGGCTGCAAGGCTCAAAGAGTGTGGGGGCTGATGACTGGGTACAGCCTCAAGGAGTCTGTCCTGCCGGGGGCTGAGGATAAGCCATCAGAAAACCACAAATATTCCAGGTGAATCCAGTCTAATGAGAGTCTGTGGGGTCCTTCCTTCTTCTTAGTGGCAAGAATCATTGATATTGACTTTTTTCCACAAGGAATTTTGCTTTCATTTTCAGACTGTTTTCTGACACAAACTTTGTGAAACAAAATATTATCAACAGGCTATATAGAGCGCCAAGGTTATGCTCAGCCATTGATCTACTGTCCAATATCATTATGGTCAGAGTGGATTGGTATGACTATCTGATTTAAACAGCTGCTTCTAGCCTTGCCTCAAAGGTTCTACAACTCTCCTCTAGCTTCTGTTCCAGTTAGAAGTTGAAATTCAAATACATCAAGTCATGGAAAGTCATATTTTTCTTTACGTCTTTTCCAAGGCTCTAACAATCAGAAATATGATTTAATTTTTTTTATGGCCCTGTTTGTCATGCACCAGGAGGAACTTAGCCCATGGATCTCAGCGCTGTGAAGTGAATTTTTATACCTGGTGTGTATGAGAAAGAGCAATTTGGGTCATTTTGTTGGTACTTACAGAAATCACTGAAATAGGAAACTCTTTTGTTAATGCACTGACCATTGCAAAATGCAATTATGTATTTTTATTCTCTACACTTTAGGAAGTGGAACCACTGTTTAGTGTTGGCTGTCAGCAATGAGTGCCCCAGAATTCATATGTTAAACAAAATGCCACTCATGGAAGGGCAAAAGTAGAAACTTCCAGCTTCACCAAATCTCTCCCTGCTTTTTCCAGCTGTGCTGAAAACTCTTCTCCAATTTAAGCACTTGAACAAGTGTTCACCACCAGCAGAGAAAGACTCATTTGGAGGTAACACAACTCTTTCTAAAGATTTTCTAGCTTAATTTGGAGAAGTACCATGCCTTTCTGGTTTCTCCTGATGGTAATGTGGCTGCATTATTTTTTATGACACTGAGAGAACCAAAATGTCCTGAATAAAAGCGCCTGTGTTGAATGACAGACTTACATCCAAATCCCATCAAAATCAGTGACAGCCTTTCCACAGAGCTCCAAGAGAGCTGGACTAGATGTGTTAGTGATCATATTTTATCTTCGCTCCATGGTTCCTTAGAGTACATATGTTTATTCTTAGCCAAATTGATTACAGGTCAAGATGGCTCCACATAAAACTTGACCCCACATCTGAAAAGAATTAGTTTCTCCTTGGATAGTACTTAAGGTGAATTACAGGCTTTCTTCCTTTAGAGTGGACTTGCTTATCTTAAAAAAAAAGTTTCTTTTTTTTCTTATCTGATTGTAGGATTTGCGTGTATCTCTTTCTTGAACCACTGCAATAAATCTTAGCAGGATTATCAGAGTTTTACAGGCTTTTGGAAGCTTTGGATTTGCCTTCATGCTGTTAGGCAGCACAGGCATGAGAGGATGAATCTGCATCACAACTAAACACCTGCCACTTCAAATCCTGCAGTGACAATCAGAATGTCCCAGTAGGATCACCCAATTACTGCAGCCTACAGCACACACGATTTTTCCTGCAGCCACAAAAAATTAATTCATTTTTGTCATAGGCTTACTGCACCATGGTATGATACAGACAAGTATAAGAAGGCTGGAGCCTATGACAGAATAAAAATGCATTTTCTCTGAAATTAGGTAGTACTATGATTAGAGGGATAAAGATAACTTGTTGTCCTAGAAAGTGAGTTATGTATTCTTCCATTTGAGTAGAAATCCCTTTGACAGATGATATATAGGGCTGTGGAGAAGAGAAGGGCTGTATTATTGCAGACATAAACACCTTTAATGGTAAAGACCAGGTAAAACAATAGTTTAGTAGAAAGATATTATCAATGAGCTGCAAATAGCTGTCATGCTCCAAAGGAAACTGCTGACTGTGCTGTCCTGGAGAAGAACAGGTGGAGGAGTGCTGGCAGTCTGTAGTGACATCAGTGAAGAAGAATGGAATGTCATCTGCACCTCTGCATTACCTTTCAGATCAATAACTCGGTGACAAGGAAACACAGATGTAACAATTTAGTGACAATTTGGGCTGTTACTTGTTTTGATGAATTTGTGCTCTTTTTTATAAAAAGCTGTTATACATTTTAATTGAGGGATTTGTGAAAAGGTTCAATTATGTTAAAAAAACTGACAGCAGGGCTCCAATTTCACGTAGATGTTCACAAGGAAAAAAAGACTAAGTATGTCTTTTAATTGTAAAGCTATTTGATTTATAATTGCAGCTTGATACATGTTATAAAAAGTCTTAGAGAAATACTTTATACCAGGAACTAAGAATATCCTAATACTTAATACTAGCAGTGAAACAGAAAGAGCTTGTCTTTCAGAAGTGTGTCTAATTATTGCCAAGCAGTAGATAATTCCAGATTCTTGAAATCAAGGCTCAAAGAATTTGACCACAGTCCAGTCATTGAGAATGACTACTGACTGCAGCATCATATCCCAATGAAAACAGACTGAGAACATCACCTGAAAAAACCCTGAGTTAAGGTACCCAGTGGATGGCTTCACGCAGCATCGTGGTCTAAATGTGATGGTATCCACCACCTGTTCTGTGGTTCTTAGCAATGCACAGTTTATTTGTTCAGGATCCAGCATTCAGAGACAAAGCTCTGACCCAATTAAATGTTTCTGGGACAAGATTGAACTGTAAAAATTACCGGATTAGTGAATTTAAAAGATCTCAAATAAAAGCAGAATTAAGGGAACAGATAAAAAGTGACAAGGATAAGGGAGAAAGAAGAGGAGGGAAGCAAGATGGATGAGTGAAAAAGAAGAAAATTCTCTTTAGGAAAACTGTGTTCAACCCCACAGCTTCAGATATTGACTGGAAGGCAGATATGGAGCTCCAGAGCTTTTGCCTTTTATGTGGCTGTTTACTCTCAGTTCTTTTCACAGGGGCAGGTAGTGATAGGACAAGGGGGAATGGCCTTAAACTGATAGACAAGACAGCAGGTTTAAATTAGATATTAGGAAGAAATTCTTTACTGTGAGGGCAGTGAGGCATGGAACACGTTTCCCAGAGAGGCTGAGGATGCCCCATCCCTGTGGGTGTTCAAGACCAGATTGGATGGGGCTCTGAGTAACTTGTTTTAGTGGCAGGGGGGTTGGAACTAGATGATCTTTATGTTTCTTTCAACCCAAACCATTTCATGATTCTATGACTCTTGAGACAAAAGGTATGAAGTAGTAACTGCAAGCTGCATCTACCTTTTTGACTGACTCCCTAATTTTATTTTTTAAAAAATCAACCTTTCTTTTCTCTCTGCAGTCTCAAATTCCTGTGTGCAAATGCTAAATCATAGAAAAAACTTTGGAGCAACAGTTTCTGTAAGTTAGGAAACTTAATAAAGATTCCTGTATGTGAACCAAAGGTTTCCCAAGTCCATCAGTATAGTGCTGGCATCTTAATTTGTACCATAGGGGCATCCTCCAGCAGCTTGTTACAGCAGCTGAACAGGGTGGAAGAGAGGACAGATTTATGAGCTCTTCAGAGAAGCAAGGTCTCTGGGACTAAGACAACAATCATTAAGTGGTTTTTCAGGTTTCATGGTTCCATGCCATTTTCTCTTGTGAGGCAAAGCTTTCCCACATGCTGCCTGCACTTGGTCTCACAAATTCAGTCGCCTGTTGCCCATGACCCAAACCACTTGTGTAATAGGATCAAGGTAAAATATTTTTGAGCTAGTTCTTGTCCTTTTTAAAAATAGTTTTTGTTTTTAAAAACACGGTCATTTGACTCTGGTCCAGTTTAGAACATTTTTCCAAAAGATGTTTGCACAACTGGGTGCAGAAAATTGCAGTGAGGGAGGATGGACAAAATAGGAACTTCTTATATTGCCTTTGTTGTAGAGGACTGGCATCTAGTCACTGCCTAAGACTGGATGAACGAGGTGACTGCAGCAATATAATTTCAGTTCTCTTGTCCCTTTTCTACTTTGGGATCAAAACGTTGCAGCTGCAGATCACACATTTCCATACAGAGAGAATTTCTCCTCGGTGCTGCTGCCACGGCACCAGCTCTGCACACTAGATGGTAAGAAGGGGCAGTTTACTGGCCTACATTAAGTTAGAAGTGGCCTTTGAGGTATATTCTATATAGGTCACTCCAGAGGAGTTAATTGGCTGCAGCTGAAGAGGTTGCTTTGAGCATTGGCTTTTTACCTCTGGTACATCTCCTGGCAGTGTACTAGGACAGTGCCACTGGGTGCTGGGTGTGGGTAGTGAGCTGCCTTGAGGAGCACTGCTGGAAAGGACTGGCTTAGCAGTCGGGCTGGTTCAGCACAGCAGCCTTACTGCAGCCCCATGTCAGCAGCAGAGCAGGACAGGCTGGGGATGGGGTGTTGTTTAGGATGCCAGGCACAAAGAAAACTGCTATTTATCCTTTCTTCCAAAATACACAGTAATTGAAAATGCTTCTGCAAAAAACTGTCGCAGGTATGTTGGGGCTGGCTCATTATCTTGGTCTCAATGGAGTTATATTAGCACCTTGTTAAATACTCCATTGATTTTAGAATTGCTGTAATGGCCTATAAGTATTGCAGGGTTCTGAGTGCCTGTATTGATCTCAGTGGCTGGTCTTGCACCGAGCCTAGATGTTACACAGCAGGGTTCTTTCCAAGTTGTATTGCAGGATATTTGAAAACACAGGTGCAGAACTGTGCCCTTTTGCTTGCTGAGCATGACTCTTTAGGCATCAATTTGCCAACAGGAGTCTGAGACTCTGAGTCATATAAGACGCCATGTTTCTCTTTCTTTAATAAGATTCCTATTATTCTGACAGCTTTTAGAACATTTTGTCGACTGTTAATGCCTAGAGAGGTGTTCACTTGAAGAAACATTTTATTCTATTAATTACAATTTAATATTTTTCCTTAGAAGACAAAAGTCAACAAAATGATAAAACAAGATCTTGTCTCTCCCCTTTCTTTGTCAGGACTTTCAATTTCACTTCAATGAAATGCAGCTGAATGCAGCAATCATTTGATGTCTGATGCTCTTATTGTTTGGGGAAGTAGCTACCAGTGAGTTAAATACAGGGAGCCCAAAAGCTAAACTGATTCCTTTATGTGTGCACTCTGTGAAGACACTCTAAACGACCTCAACTTTGCACGACGGGGGCCTTAGTGTGCCTCAACTGGAAACACACATTTCAAAATGACCTTGGCTATCCAACAGCCACATGCCACAGCACTGATTCCCTGAATAACCAGTCGACTGCCTTCAAACGCAGAGGGATGGAAAAAACATATTGCAAGGAATAAATTTCCCATATATTTTTTCCATAATTTTTTCCGTTTTTGGCTATTAGGTGCCGATATCTAAGAAAGAGGTTTCTTTTTGTCTGAGAGGAACACTGGGCTCAGATCTTTAGACTTCTGAGGTGACTTGGGGTTTTCAGTCCTTGAGTAAATGATCCCTTTTTCAGTAAATAACCGGAGTTAAACAGCAAAAATTAGTTTATGGTTTCTGAGAGAGAGAGAATAAATATGAGGCATTCTTTTGGAGGTATGGATGTGTCTCTATTTAGGTTCAAATGACAGCTGAAGAGGGGTTTATCAGATCCCTGCACAACCCTGTTCTGTCCCAGACATTCTCAAGCACATCTGTCTGAAGCACCAGCAGGGCTTGCTGGCACAGGAAGCACACTTGGATTGCTGGTTATCACTGTATACCAGGTAGCAGATATGGACAACAAAAGAATGACTGAAAAGGACATTCCTTGAATATTCCAGAACTTATTTACTGCCAAAGACAGAGGGAACACTGTAAAGTTCAGACTGGGAAATAATTTTGTGGCACAGAGGCACAAATGTTAGTATTTAGCAGCTCCTAAGAAAACAAAACAAACCACAAAACCCCACAAAAAGCTACAGAGTTCTGTAAGGAAAACCACTGACTTGGGGTCAGGTGAATAAAATGTATGTGTGTATTTCTGGTCACTCCTGGTTAAAAAAGGGGATTTCTATGTTGACTAGATGCAGGAAAGGGTTGGTAGGGTGGAGGAGTGGCAAGTCTGCTTTAGAAGGTAGAAGTTCGCGTTTTCAATCTAGGAGAAGGGAAGCTGAGAAGGTGTTTTCCTCTCCATAAATTCATCAAATACATGTGAATCACCCTAGAGCAAACAGTGAACAAACAACAAAGACTGAAAAAATTCAACAGACTCTCAAAAAACCCCTTCAAATATGATTAGAGGCTGGAAAATAAGCCTAATAATATCAAGTTTAAAGAGATTGCTATGGTTAGATTTATCAAAAAGGAAAGAGAGATGATTTACTCCAATGTGTAAGTACCTCCCAGGAAAAATACATTTGATATCTGGGAATCACAGAATCATTAAAGTTGGAAAAGACCTCTGAGATCATTGAGACCAACCTTTCAACCATCACCACCTTGTCAACCAGTCCACTGCACTAAGTGCCACATCCAGTCATTTCATGAACACCTTCAGGGACAGTGACTTCATCACCTCCATGGGCAGCCCATTCCAATGCTTAATCGCCCTTTCTGTGAAGAAATTCTTCCTGATGTCCAACACAAACCTCATCAGGTGAAATTTGAGGCTGCATCCTCCCTTCCTGTCATGAGTTGCCTGGGAGAAGAGACTGAGCCCCACCTGGCTACACCCTCTTGTCAGGCAGTTGTAGAGTGGTAAGGCCCCAGAGTCTCCTCAGACTAACTCAGCAGCTCCTCATTAGACTTGTGCTCCAGACCCTTCACCAGCTTTGTTGCCTGTAATAGATGGCATCTGTTAATTCATGCACTTATAAAATGTATATGTTATAAAAGTTATGATCAAGTGTTGAGATCCTTGGAGGCAAGCAGGAATTGCAACATCCCGCCTGGCTGCCAGGAAACAGGACTTCATTAACATATGACTGCAAGAACAAGATCCCCAGGAGCAGACAGGAGTCCACAAACTTACACCTGGCTACAGTGAAACTACACTTCATTAACATAATAAGAGCCATGGCTGGGACAAGAAATAGCCCATTCTCACTACACCTGGGCAAATAAGCATGAGTTTACATCCCAAAACCAAGTTCCCAAAAATCCAGTCAGACATCTGCTCACTTTCCAGAAACAACTTTGTCCAATCTAACACAAAGGACAAAGATCTACACTCAAGATAGCCAGGATCATTGGGAACTCAGCACTATTCATCCGTCCTACAGGAAGAGTTTTTGTCCATCCCAGGGTAAAGAAAAGAAACCAGCATGAATATGTTTATTCTCAAAGGAAGAAAGGAATCCCTGCCCCGGGCAGAAAAAAAGTGTATAAAAAGGAACAGGACTGAGACCACTTTGTGAACTCAGGGGGACTTGCTGCCAGAGAGAGAGAAACACTGAGTTCACCCAGTGGCAATCCTGGGCTCGACGCTGTAGCCTTGTTGGGGCTATCGGTGACGGGATCTCGGTCACTTAATAAAATCTATCTTTATAAATTAAATTCGGTTTGATTGGGTTTCATTTATAACATTGCCCTTCTCCAGTCTTACTCCAGCACCTCAGTGTCTTTCTTTAGTAGTGAGGAGCCCAAAACTGAACACAGGGTTTGAGGTGTAGTCTCACCATTGCCAAGTAACAAGGGACAATCACTTCCTGCTGCTCACTGGTTCTGATAAAAGCCAAGATTTCTTCTTGGCACACACAAGCTCAGCACCACCAAGTCCAGCACCCCCAGGTCCTGTTCTGCCAAGCAGCTTTCCAGCCACTCTGCCCCCAGCCTACAGCACTGCATGGAATTGTTGTGAGAGCTCTCTCAAACAGAACAGGAACATGCTGAGCAACCACTGCCATGAACAAAGCTCTTTTCCTGTTTCAGAGAGGAAACAGACCTCAGGTCCTCCACATAAGGATTATCTGTTACAGCAAATGAGAGAGAGTGCTGAATGCTTCAGCTCCTAGTGCTCATCTGGAAGACACAGTTTTAGTCAAAAGCAGTTATTGCTCCATGCAAATGTGTGTTGGTGAACTTTCACAGACTGAAAGAGGTAAGGCCTGCTGTGACTTTGAGGTCTAAGAACATATCCTACAACAGAACACAGAATGTATAGCTCTGCAGGAAATAGAACTCTGCTAAAACCCCAAAAATGAACAAGCAAACACATGGACTTTCTCATCCCTGTCTGAATAAGTTTGATTCATTGATTCTGGCTTTTTGCCTCACTTACAGACACTCTCCTGTTCTGAGCTAAGTCACTGTCAGTCTCTTGCTCCTCTTCTGCTTACAGAATTGTTTATGCCCAGCCTTTCTCTGGCAGCCATTTAGTGCAGTCCACCTGGTGGCACCAATGACATTTTACAGCTTTAAGTCACCTTCGGTTCCGTCACCACTTTGTGCTACTGGAGTTTATAATTCCCTTTCCTCCTCACCTGCATAAACCAGCCTTGTGATAAACCTGGCTGTGTCCACAATGGACAGACCTGCAGGCAGGTAATTTTGATCTTGGGTATCAGACATGCCAAACCTTACAGCTCACTGCATGCAAAATCCTTCCAGATTGCAGGGGACATTCCAGTGTTTACACTTCATATCCACTCCCTCTTTGTAGCCCCAAAGTCAATTACTAACAGCATTTCCTGATAACCGTTTAATTTCAGAAATGTGGAAACCATACATACACACATGCATAGAAAATATTTTACAGTAAACAGAAAAAGAGAGACCAGATCATTATTATGGAACTTTGATGCAGCTGACTTGTTATTTGAAAACTGATCAACCTCCCAGCTAATCACTGATAACTGTGACATGGCACAAGGGATATTTGCTGGGCTGGTTTTCATGTGGAAAAAACATAATTAGGAGACAGTTTTGCTCAAAATTCACGTGCAGCTATCCCTTTGTGCTGTGTGGAAAAGAAAAACGGATGCTGCCCTGTTATTCTGACTAAGCTGAGGATTTGACATCTTTCTGGGGTGATGTCAGGTTTGCAGGGAACTCTGCTTGTAAGCCCTGTGAGCACAGGATGCAGCCAGCCAGCACGGCTTTAAGTGACAAAAAGCAGCTTAGTGGGCTCGGGCACTGCTCCTGCCGGGGTTCCACTAGCTTGCTCCTGGGAAGGCTCTAATAAGGCACGATGAGAACCATAACTGGCTCCTACATATCATATTTCTCCCCACTCTTCCTAATTTTCCTGTGGCATGTAAACATTTATCTGTCAGCTTCAGAAACTGAAAATTGAGTGAGATCTCAGTAAATTCTCTCTGCAGCTTCATGAAGCATAACTGCAGAAATGGGCACTTTTATTCCTTCATTATGAACCTACCTCCATGAGATCACCACAGGCTCTGATTCGCAATTTAATATCTCTTCTGCTAACAGTGAGATGAACTGAAGTAGCTACAAAGAAACTCAATTAGTATTGTAGCTAATAAAAATGATAGTTGTGATAGAAAAATGATTCATAACTGCAGAATGTGCGTCTGCATGTTTTTCATTATTTAGCCTGTCCTAACTCTTGTAATATATTTCCCTGCACTTTCTGAACCACAAGTCTTCCCACTGAGTAGCATCTAAAATTTGTGTTTATTCCTGAGTGTTTTTTATTGAAACTTCCTTTTGCCAGTATCATCTTCTTCCACTTAAGGCTGTAGTGTAAAACATGAACTAATATTTTAGATGTTGCTATCTGCTTCCATACACAAAAAATCTCCACAGAAGGGACCATATCATTGTCAAATAAAATTTTTCTACAGGCATGCTTCTTTCACTGCTCACCTGGCAACAGCAGTAGTGAAGTGAGCTTTTCAGTCACTAGCTTTCACATACCTCTGGATGTCAGGTGTGGCATATGTAGATTTGCCAGTGTTTTTCCAGTGTTTTATTTTGTAAATTGGTTATAACCCATTTCAGTGCTAACAAGAGATGCTGAAATTCATTAACAAGGGTATTTTTCACAGAAGCATTGAAAGTATTCAGTGGCCATGGAGATTCCTGGAGAGGTTAGTGTATAATTGCCACTTGTGACTGTGAAAAGCTGTTCCTCTCCTGATGTCTTTTACAAATAATACTTTACTCTGGTGGTAATTATCTTCCACCTCTGGTGGCAGAAAGAATCATTCTGTGTTTTAAATTGCTTTTCATATTTTTATTTCTGTAATTAAAAAGTCCAATTTATTATACAAGCTTAATAAAAGATAATTGGAAACAAACTCAGTATTTTTAACTATAGAGATGGAAAGGAGAAGGAGATGTGTAATATCAAAAAGACAGATCCTTTTTCCACCTGAATTTTCCAGAAATTTTGTTACTGGACCTGAGCTAAGTCCTACTGAGTTCAGTAAGTTGAGATCTATAGTTTGGCCTTTCAGAGTGGGTTTTTATCTCCAAAATATGTTTCCCCAATAATCATGGTAATACTTTTACTGGCACAAATTGAAGGTCTGACTATTTAAGAGCAATAACATATGCCAACATGAAAAGGTAACATTTGATGATGCAAAGTCTCAACTGTGAGTACATGAACATTATTCTTTTCCTCTATGTTGTAGAAGTGCATACACTTTCAGAATGGCAAAAGGGCAAAGAATCTGAAAACTGATTCTGCCCTGGCAGTAATGAGTTAGAACAATCACTGAACACTAGGATGCAACTTCTAAAATAATTTGATTAGGAACTTGCTTATGCATTTTGATTAGTACAAAGTAGAGTGTAAAAAGACCTGCTTGTGGTACAGTTCATCTCTGGTGTAACTCCACTGATCAGGGCGCAGTGGGAGTGATAAAAAAAGAAAAAAAGAGATCCATTCTTCCATTAATAATTTATATTCTGTTCTTTGTAAGTGACCTACTAAATGGAAATATAAGAATCATCTGGAAATGTCTCAAATATAAAACTAGGTGCACAGTGTCTTTCTATATTTCACTCCGGAGATTTTCAGTTGCTCACCAAAGAGAAGCTTTTTCTAGTTTGAGGGGTTCATGACCAGGCATTAGAGGAAAACAGACATAAGGCAACAGCTGTAGAAACAGCATGATCTTTTCCTTAGTCCTTTGTGATAAATCTCAGCCCATGTGAAGCAAGTTATGTTTATGGTGTGGAAATAGGAAGATATTCTTAGAAGGTACATATTTTTACTGATCACATGAATACCAGTAAAATTTAAATACCCACCAAATTATAGTTTCCATAGTAAAACTTCTCATTTCAGCACAACATGGAGATACTAACTTAAATTTTTAAATGATGGGGTTAAAATATCATCTTCACTCACACGTGAAGAACACGGGGGCACGAGGGAAGGCAAGAGGGTAAGCTCCAGTAGCCCAGTCAGGCAAACAGCCCCCACTCTGGGATGGGCACTGGAGAGTCCAGAGACCCTGAGAGTTGGCTACTGGAGGGCCTGGAAACCTGCTGTAAATGGTCCCTGAAGCCCCATGGATTCCCAGTAAGCAGCACAGACCTTCAGGTCCCGGGGACAGGGAGCAGAGGCAGCCTCTCCTCTGCCAGGCTACTGGATTTGACAACACTTAACAAAGTTCCACCTTCATTCCTGGCAGTTTCACAAAGGAACCATCTGAGGAGAGGAGGTACAACATCAGCACAATCCCAACCCATTGGAATGCTGAGCAGCACTAAAACACCTCCTGTGGTGGGCAGTGCTCAGGAGAAGACAGAGCTGCTTTGGCAGGGGAAAAGCACCACCCAGCCACTGGAGGAGGCTGCCAAGACTGAGAACCCTTCCTTTGGACACGAGCAGATGGGCTGGCAGAGGCAGGTCTGGGGTGTCCCAGCCCTGCAGCAGCATTGCCGGCAGACAGGGGAAGGCCCATGGCATCGTCCCCTCCTGAGTTTCCAGAGGGACATTAAGGAGGAGCTGGAGCTAACACAGGGTTTCAAAGACACCACAAACTCCAAAGCCTGGCTCCCTCCAGAGGACCCCATCTGTTTATAAGTCCTGCTGCTCCCTGAACTGAGGAATGAAAGTGCCTGTAAGGGAAGAAGGAATTTGTTGTACTGGCTGGTTGCTCTGCATTTACATAATCGTTTCGTTTTCAAAGAAACTTGGCAAAACATTCCCTAAACGGATCCCTACCATGGACAACCAAGTTCTCATTTTTGTTTCTGAAGTTGGTGCTGCTGATGAGGGAATGTGGGGCCTGGGAGATGTGCCAGGCAGGTGCCCACACACTGTGCCTTGCTGTGCTGTGGGAATTGCCAGCCCTGGGCATGAGGGCAAGGGAATGCCTGGGGGAGACTGAGTGCCCTTCTCTCCACAGCTGGTCCCCGTGAGGCTGAGCTGTCCCCTTGGGCACAGAGGAAAGCTTTCGGGGGATGTCATGGGGGAAGTGGACAGGGGAGCAGATTTCTCACATGCTGTGCTGTGCTGCTCTGGTGCGTGACCCCAAAGGTTCTCTCCTCTTGCTCCACAAGTTAAAGCATGCACTGTTCTCCTCCACAGCTGGCTTCATCCTGACAGGTATTTTTACTGAGATTGAAGGCAGCACTTATTAGCAGAATAATCATTTTAAGCTGCGTTTGAAGTGTTCCCTTTTTTCCCCTTACAACAACATTTTCTGTGTAGTTTTGCTGGAAGCATTTCTTAACAAGCTTCTTCAGCTTGCCTTGCAATCTCTGCAGCTGGGCAGGTGCTGGCCACTACGGCTGTTTCATTGAACATCAGAGCTCTTTCCAAAGGATTGTTGCAGTCCTCAGGCCCATGGATGTCTCAGCATCTGTTTGGCTATAAACTCGTGAGCCTGCTCACACCACGTGTTTGGAGCATGTCCAAAAAGTCCACAAAAGAGATTTTCAGGTACTTATCTCTCCTAACTCAGTTGTGAGCTCTGTGCCCAAGTGCTCAGTTGAATTTTAAGAAACTTTTAAAGCATCTCACAGTCACTCTTGCTGCTGCATGGGACTTGACCCTGGAGGGAGCCAATGCAGGCTCTTGCAATAATGAAGTTCCTCCTTATTTTTCTGGAGTCAGATGCTCAAGTCAAGCTTGTAACTTCCAGATGTAAAAAATCTCAAATGTTGGGGTATTTCACTGGTGGAAAGCTGAGTAACTTCAGTAACTCCAGGGTAACGCAGGGCAACTGCTCATGTAGTGGTCATATCACTTGGGAGTTTCAGGTACCAGTAGTAGTAATACAGTTCCCTTAGCCAATCTGTGTCTTCATTATTTAAATCTGCAAAACACATCTCACCTTCCATTCCTTTCAGAAATTTATAAAGTATTAGAAATAATGCCAGCCAAAACTTGCTCTTAAGCAACCAGTTTCCAGAATATTTTTTTAATCTAAATGTCTTATTCAATTTCCTATTGTTCTGAAGGTGCTATAAAACTGAACACATACTTCTGAATATTAGGCTCAGTATTTGGTACTTATTCTCTGCTCTTTTAAACCAGGAAGAGAATAAGTGGGGTTTTTGTATGGTTTGCTTTTGTATTTTGCATTTTCAGTAGAGGAACATACTTTAGAAAGTAAATTAATATCTTGACCTAGAGTGAAAATATGAATTCCTCATGAAATTTGCAGAAATGGTCTAGATAGGAAAAGCAGCTATGTAAGATAAATGTGCAAGAAAGCCTGGGTTATGGCTTTCTTATATAAACTCAGTCACTCCTTGTCAAGTTTGCATGGGAGAACGTTGATATTCAAGGAACACTGATTCAAAGGACACTAATCATCTGCTTTTGTAAGCAGAAAATGAGAGAGCTTTGTAGGAGAGACACAATTATTTTTGTGTTAAAATTCTCTTAACCATTTAGCAGGTGCAGCATTACCACTTTTGAGTTTGCTCAGATATTCATGAGTAAATTTGATCCCTGTGCTGTACTGTTCTTTTAATATCCTCCCTCCTATAAGTTTTCAATTTATTCCAATTTCTCTGGTATGCTTTTCATAACTAGAATATATTCCAGTATCAGGCTTTATAATTACTTGGACTCTATTCATTTCCAAATTTATATTTCAGGCTATATTTCCTCCTGTGCTACAAGGAACAGATCATTGTACTGAAAAGCAATCTAGGATGTATGTTAAAGTTATTGCAACAGTAGTGTAGAAAATCTAGTTTAATTTGGGGAGTGTCTGGGGTGGTGGTTGAAGAGCATAGGGGAATTATTCAACAGAGAACTGGTAAAAGGATTTGATACATCTGTAGACAGCTACTTGGTAATGTGGTGATTGGTAGGTGGGTGTGTCTGCCAGCATTATATTTGGTCTTACTGAAATTAAATGTCAGCACTAGAGGACACAGAAGGCACAGAAGTCCAGCACATTAGTATTACAAAAAATGCAGTGTTTTAGGTCTGACTCTGGAGAACTCAGTGCTGCAGGGATGTGGCTCAGCACTGAGCAGCACCCCAGGATGTCAGAGGAAAACATAAGGCTCAGCTCTGCGACTGAACCCATGAACTCTGATCCACCTGAGGATTTAATTTCATCCTTAAATTTAAATATGTAAGCAGGTGCTTACAGGTGGGGTGGACTGCACTTGTGCTGAACAGTAAGTCAATATTTAAGTGCTCCAATGCACTGTTAGGCTTAGTATACTCAAAAACTGAACTCTAAGTGGCTTTGGACAATGGTACAAAAATAAATTATGGGTCAGAAAGATGCTGATTCTTCAGTCTGGAGAGTAAATATGTCACAAATATGAAGAAAATCACAACATGGGCATTTTTTAGACAGGGAAAACTGTAAACTGTATTCAAACATTAGTAGAGGGTGAATGTAACTACTTGCAGGATCACTTGTTTCTGCAGAGCAAAAAAATGATGACTTTCATGAATTGGAATGGCAGCCATGAAACAAAATTCAGTGTACTAATGTTCAGAAGGTAAATGTGTAATTTGTCCAAAAATATGAAGGATTACAGTAAAAGTGCTCTTTGTAACATGGAAACCTATGTGAAATGAGCACTAAGGAGAAGAGAGGTAAGAAAAATACAACAGCTCTTCAGGGATCATACCGAGGGAAATGGAAATTGAAAATGTGGTGGGAGTTGACAAAAGATACCAGCACTGATAAAAGAGTTCTCAAAAGGCACTGAAGTAGTGATTTTTGAATCAAAAAAAGGCATATACTTTCAAAAAAAAAAAAGGGCTTAACAATGACTTTTGTAGAAGAAATGGAATAAGAGTTAGTACAATGAGCACTGGAAGTGGATCAAAAGAAAAGGTGATCTTTTTTTTTCCTAAACAGAACAGTTATATTCTTTGAGTTCATAAACCAAATAGCATAAAGAGGAAGGAGCACAGGAAGGTGGGGAGGGGTGGCACAAAATGAGCCAGAGGGAGGAAGGGAGTGCTGAGAGCAGAGTCCTCAGTTCAGCGTGTCACCAATGGCATCAAAAGGGAAAAAAACCAACCAGAAATGAAGGAAAAATGCAAATTTTTCTTAGCCACCATTCTGAAAAGAACAAAGTTTTGTTTGGAAATAGGTCACAAAAGATGTGAAGAGACTAGGAAAGAAGGCAGAACCTTTGTTTGCAAGTGCAGCATAAAAGTAGGGTTGTTCTCACAGAAACATTGTGATCAGAGAGGAGACTTCTGAGGTTACAATGGACAGTCTGCTGCTTTTCAAAGTCTCATTGTATCTAAGATCAAAGGATGGCCAGAGCATTGTAGCATCTTTGCTTACAGATAAAAGTCAGAAAGGTTTTGAGAGAGGCATTTTCATTATGAAATGGGGAATTAACAGCTTTATTAACGTTGCCATGCTTAGGAGTGAAGGGAGTGTAACTGCTTGTTACACAACTTGCTTTAAACAGTTTTCCATCCCTGGGGTATCTGAGTGACTTCCATGTAAAACTGATAGCTGAAACTGAAATCCAGAGGGTGGCAGAAGGTAGCCAGAAGTCCTACTAGTTTGAGAGTACATAGGGAAATTTTGTATCTGGCACCATCCATATGGCTTTTGCACCCACCTGATTTTGAGGACCAGAGCCTGATTTACACCCACTATGTCCCCCAGTCCCTGGGCTGCTCAGCCCAGTTACACACTCTCCCTCTGCAGCTGCAGGGCAGTGCCTGCCCCTCCCATGCCCCACAGCTGGCCCAGGTGGAGAGACCCAGCAGGAGCAGCAGTGTCACCCCTCTGACACCTGTCTGGGCTGGCAGCCTTGCTCCTCCTTGCCTCTGGAAGCCATGAGGTGCCACTGCATCCATCCACAGCTGTGGACCAGGCTTTACAAGTGCTGAGTGCTTCCTGCAGCCCAATACTCTTGGGACACCACAGTGTCCATGCTCTGACACTGGCAGGTTTCAGGAGCACCCCCTCACTGTGCCTGAGCTGTTTGCCACCACTGGGCTCCTGCTGGTTTGAGCTGCACTCGGAGAAGGATGCTGATGTCTCAGGGGCTACTTGGTGACTATGGGGACACTGAAACATCTGCCTCCAGGAGGTTCTAGATCACGCTTCAGAGCTTAGACTAGATGCCTAAAAAGCCTGCCTGACTATGGCTTCCCTACAATAAGTAAGAACTCCCCCAGCTATGGTAAAATAGAACTCAGAACAAATATTTTCTGGAATTTTTTGAGCTAATTCTTGCTTGTCCCTCCATTTCTATGACAAATACCCTTCCTGCAAATCAGGTGCTGTGCACAGAAACAATTTACATGGAGTAGTTTGGTCAGTAGGCTGATTTATGAATTTATAATTAGGGTTACACTGATTAAAAATAGGAGAAAATTTAATTACATAGTCTTGTGGGTCCAGGAAGTACCTCTTAATGTGATAGTTGACTAATGATCACCACCTTAGTCTAACTAATTTCCCCACATTCATAGAAGAGTAAATGTACAAAAAAATTCAGCTGAATTTTAGGCATTTCAGCTATGTGTATGTGGCATTAATTTACAATTCTGTCCTCTGCAATATTTCATGTGAACATTTGCAATTTTATCCGGTAAGTTTTTCTTTCTTACCTGAAAGTATTATTACTGAATCATCTTCTCTAGAAAGAAAACAATCATTAATCAGCTGAAAGTGAATCTATAAGAGTAAACAGAATCATTATGAATCTTACATAGAATCAGAATATCTTTATTATCTGAGTAGAGCCCCACTTAGGCCAGGAGAGACTATGGCCCTCCATTGTACAGGAAAACAGAGAAAAATTTCATAAAAGCCTCTTGGTAAAGGCTTTGATTTTTCTCAGATGATGATGTGATTTCATTACCTTCACATACCACTATACACTGAGCTTAATTTTCATGTGAGAAAATCACAGTCAGTGGCAGGAACATTTCTATTTGGCTGCAGCTTCAAAAAGAGAATGAAAAATTTAGAAGGTTAGATCAATAGCTGGAAAATGAAGTTCATCTTAACCAGGAAACTTAAGGCTTACAGCTATGCAAAACAGCTGGAGAAGCTGGGACTTTCAAAATCACTCTGGATGAGAAATGGTAAAGTTCAACTGAATGAACCAGCTGTTAAGCTAAAACAAAGAAGTGCAGAAGGAAAAAACTCACCTTTCTTCCCCCTTGCCCAAACAACTTGGAGATAAAAATTTGGAACAGTGGCTCAATCCACCTTCCATCCCCAGCTGTCCAGGCCAGGTGTACCTGCAGAGTACACACCTTCCCATCCTAGCACACCAGGTATCTAGAAGCCTTTAAGGAGCTCAGAGAAGTGCCTTGGAAGCTTACTCCACAAAGGGAAGAAGGCACTGAAGAGGATTTTTCTACTTCCTAAGTATTTGTATAATCTGGTGGACGCGTTGTAGAAAAGAGAGGAAAAGTTATTTTGTCCCCAGCCCCAGGCAGAGACTCACAACCACAGATGAGTTCAGCTGGGGGCCACCATGATGGTGGGGAACTGGAGCACTTGCCCTGTGAGGAGAGGCTGGGGTTGTGTGGCCTGGAGCAGGGATAACTTCTGGTGGGCTAAAGAGCACTCCAGGGGCCTGCAGGAAGTCATTGAGGAGGTGGAGCCAGGCTCTGCACAGCAGAAATGGAAGGAGGAGGAGACAACAGGCATGAGCTGAAGCAGGGATGTTCACATGGGAAAGGAAAGGAATATGGGCAGTCTTTATCCTTTTAGCTTTTCAAGACTCAGCTAGATAAAGCCCTGAATAACCTGGTCTTATCTAGGAGCTGACACTGCTCTGAGGAGCAGGTTTGCCTAGAGACATCCTGAGGTCCCGTCCCACCTGAATTTATTGTATTAAATACAAACATGCACACAAAAACTCCCCCATAGATGAAAGGTCTGTATATCAGGACTGATATGAGTACCTCACCCTGAGAAATGTTTTCAGACCCCTTTTGCACAAAATATTTCAGATACAGGTTTCAGTTTAGCATTTCTTTTTTGCTGACCTCTCACCACACTCCTGTGCTGCTGCAACAGTTCCAGACCAATGTACCCATTTCCTCCTGTGTGCAGAAAAGGGAATCCATGTCTGGGATATAAAATATGGCAGTACTGTGTGAGAGAAGATACAAATGGATTTGGGACTTTGGTCTGGAGAGCATAATAAGCCAGATAATAAGATAATAGCTACTAATTCATTTCCCTATATTGCAATTAGTTTGCAGACTGATCTGCTACTTTGGAAGCTGTACCATACCTACCCATTCCTCACAAAACACAGTCCTGTAGACTGATTTCTAATCCTGCAAATTAAATGAGCTTAATTCTTTTCCGGTGGCAGATTCCACATGTTGAAAGTGGCTTGTCCCGGAGGAAGCTATAATGGCAAGCTCCAGATGGGCCAGTGACAAAGTATCAAACAATAATCCCACTCACGGGTTTGAAGATCAAATCCTATATTGCTCTGAAAGACGTAAGTACTGTTTGATGACTAAATCCCAAAGCATTTTGCTCAGCTGCTGGATAACCCTATGTACTATAGAAACATGGAACTTCGCCTCTGTGCATGCTCACAGATGCCTTATATTTGACAATATCAAGCATTTTGGCATCTGTGTTACACCTGAGTGCATTCACGTTTCACAAAGTGGATGCTGTGCCATCTGTCTCAGCATGGATATTTGGTGTATTAGACATGCTCTCAGCCTAGCTTCTGGATCAGAAATTGGGATATTCACTTGAAAGAAGGGAAAGGAAAATCCTAAGTTGCAGTCCTTTTCTGAGTACAGCTGATATATTATGCAGTATCTGAATAAAATGTTAGCTAAGTTGTAAAATGCCTATATTGGGATCTGAAATGCCAGAGATCCCCTCCCCAACATGTTCCCTTNCTACTGTTGATATGTTATGCAGGATCTGAATAAAATACCAGCTAAGTTGTAAAATCCCCTCCCCAACATGTTCCCTTGTGGTGTAGGTAGAAGACCAGTTTCATTGCTGGGAGCTTTCTTTGTGCCTTGGTTGGTTTTTCAGCCAGGACTGTGCCGTGACTTTGACAAGGACGAGAGCTGGTGCTATGATTTGGTTACTGAGAGGTGCCTCTGCCTGAAGTAAGGTGCAAATGAGACGTATGCCAAAGTCAGTAATATGGATTTTATTTAATATTTAATAGGTAGAGAGATGGAAAGAAATAGAGAAGGGTGGCAGCAGGGGAGAGAGAGATCCAGCAGAAGGTAGGCACCACCCCTGGATCAGTGGCATCCTGTTGGTCCTTTTTCGCCCTGGGCTTGTCAGTGGTGGGGACCCTGGAGTCGTTCTTCTGTGGGTACCACCTTTATACAGCCCAAGTTCAGTGTATCCACAGGATGGCTGTAGATGCTGTCCCTAAACTTGGGTGATATGTGTATGAGCAGTTGCCTCCTTCCTCACAGTTTGCCGCAGTGGGAATTTTTCTCTGGATACATTAACCAGGATGTGTGATTTAGATCTCGCCTCACCAGACTGGTAATTAGCACCTTCCTATTACAAATTCCTCTCCCCCTGTGCTTTTTTCAAGTGACTGCTGTGGTGGCTTTTCTTATGCCAAGATCCTTCTGTGGATCAATGTTTAGAGACTGGTTACTTTGCTCTTTAAGTCCTTACAGCTTGTCCTCAGCCTGGCCAGCAGTTCAGTCTCCTCCAGGGAGATAGTTCTGAAATCCAGTTTCAAAATATGCAGAGATGAAGGGAATGAAACAGCCTGCATCTTAGGTGGGTTAAATACCGTGGAACTGCATGAAAGCCTGCTACTTTCAGGGAAGAAAGATTTACCCTTGGGCAGTGAGTCTCTCAGACAGATTCCTCCAGATGGGAGGAGATGGAAAGGAAGGAGAACAGGAATAAAAAAAGGAAAAACCTGTTCTGTCTCCTCTAGGCTAGATAAGCAGCTTCCCCTTCAGCAGGTTTTTGTGATCCTTTCTTGAGGCATCTCTTCAGATAGGGAGCCAAATTCCTAAAATGGGGCTGTGAGACTGTGCACCTTGTCTCTTTGTAATCTGGGCTGAGGTGTTTATAATTCAGAAGCAGCACATAGCTCATTCCTCAGGAGTATTTCCCTTCACTTCAGGGTAGGCATAGATTACATACAGTGTTTGATCAGGTTTTATTTTAAATTGAGCCTCGGAGTCTCTGATGTTCTATAAAGGGCCAAGCACACTGACGAGTCTGTCTGAAGGACAGCCCTTATGCAAACACAAGTGTGCTGCCTGCAGCCAGCTCCCTTAATAGCTTTCCACAGCTATTTTATTTTCCTCACTTTTACCTCTTGGGCACTTTAAAGTAATCTTTACTCTATCCCACACCTTTCTGTTACTCAGTCAATCAAGAAAGAATGGACAAAAGGATGCTCAGTCCTTTACACCGCTTCTAAGCTAGTTGTGCTTTTTCAAGTACTCATTCCTCCATGAATTCTTTTTACTAAGGGTTACTTTTATGAAAGGATTTAATCAGTGTAATGTCTATGATGGCTAATTTATAAAATATAGAGCAGTTACCTCATAGGAGGCAAAAGCTGAAAATAAGAGAAAACCTAAAATTTGGAACAAAGACAGCTTTTTAATTGATTCTTTATAGTGTATAAACCACTGGGATTGTGTTTCCAGGCAACAAGTTACCTAACTATATGTGACCAGCAAAGACAACTGCCGTCTTTAACTGTCCTTTAAAGGATCTATGATGCCTGCAGTCTTTTTTAATAGCCTGGAAGGGTGAGTAACCTCCTCCTTTGCATGTTTAGCCAGAAGATTTGCTGGTACTAACTGTCCTAGTCCATCAAACTGGATCACTGACCTGACATAATGAAATCATCATGCAGGTTTTCTATTTCACTGAATACTTTTCCCTTTCCCTCCTAGAGAAACAAAAGCTTTTCTCCTTAGATAATACCCACTCCAAACCAGGCATGTCATGACCTATCAGCTTTTGATGAGTATTTGCTCCTGCTCCTATTTTATCTCATAGAAAAATGAGATGCTCATTTCTGAACTCATATCCATTAAAAAAGAAAATCATGTAAAATAGAATACTTATTAATATAGTTACTAGAAATTCTGCTTTACCTCCTTAGACATGCAATTCCTTAGCAGAGCTGTTCCTCTGGGTGTGCTGGAACGAGAGACAAAATGTGGAATATTGCCCACAGAAAATTCATATGATGCTTTTTCTGAACAAATTGCAATTCAGGATGTTTAATTACTTTCCATTTGGAAGCATTGGGTACAACATACCTCATGCTTACACTGCACACATTTCTTAGATTGGACCAAACTTGTCACAAATACCCTTGCAGAAAAGTGGAAAAGGAAGTTCTAGGACAGAGTTAACATGGACCTAATACCAAATAACCGACATGAATCTAACAGCAAATAACTGAAATTTTGCTTTGACCACTCTAAAGCAAATAGACTTCTTTTCAGTGTGCAAATGAAAACTCTTTAGGATGTCAATTACAGATTTCCTGTAGTTTTAGAGGTATCTATAGCTGATTTAAGAGGCACACATTTACATGATTAGGGCTATGTCTAGCTTGCTCCTCGCAGCATTTTTAGATATCTCAGTGAAGGGAAGGAGAAGGGTGCTGAGTGTCACTGGCAAGAGCAGGATAATCACACAATGTAATTCCAGGAGCTGGCACTGGCACTCAAGGCACCAGCCTTGCTGAACACCCTTCCCCAGCAGCTTCTGCCTGATCTTGTTAGTTCATTGCCTTCATCCTTGTGCTTAGATTTCTCATACAATAATGTAATGAGGATTTTGTCCCCTCTCCCACTTCAATTTGAGCTTGATCAGCTCCCTGCCCCAGTCTGCCACTCAGCTGCATGTATCTTTGGGCCAGGGTGAAGAAATGCAAAAGCAGGCAGGAGAAGTGGAGGAAGTCAGCAGGGCAATTTTCTTAGGGTCAATGCTGGCAAATTCCAGCTTAAATCACTTGTGAACTTCTGGCCTGAAATGGGTAATGCAAAAGAATGCCTCTGAATTCAGCAATAATACACATTTTTTTGTGACAGAAGGACAAGACATGAACAAAGCATTTCTCTATGTTTAAAGATGGTGTCTTACATAATTAAGAAGTAAGGCACTAGCTGCAGCTGCTTGAAAGATTCTTAGCCCTTAATAGAGTAACACAATTTATTATAGCTTCTTTATTCCAGTTGCACAGGTCTTGGGGTAAAAGTATGGTGTTTCCCTGCAAATTCAGACTGCAATAAAGGATTGAAACTATCCTTCATCCAGCCAGCTCTGGCTGGATCGACCCAAACTCCATTTCAGGAAACACATTTCTTTAATTTTACCTTGAAATCATAAAATGGGTTGGATACAGCTTTCAAGAGGGAAAGATTATTATTATAAATAGATAACATGGCTTCAGGCTGCACCATTTGTCACTTCAATCTCAGTTAAGTCCATAATAATGTTTGTGCTCAGAAAATCCTCAAGAGCATGAGAGTGCATTTGTATGGCCCGTTAGGCACAAAATTGCCTGTTTTATTGGTGCAATACAGGTGCACCTTTTAAAAATTTTACTTCCTTTGTTTATAACTCATCAACCAAAAAAAAATCTCAAAGCAGGCATGACACATTGCCTGGTGATATGGAGATAGTGTCACCTAATGCAGTGTACACATAATTCAATATGTCACTTTTCTTAACATACTAATATGCCACATTTCTTCATCCTACTTATCAGAATTCTTTCCTAAACATCCACACCAAAACAGAGCCAGATGCATTGAAGCAGCGGTATTGCACTATGATCTCATGAAATAAATATCAGCTTTCCTTCCTTAAATAGTTTTGTTACTGAACAGGTTGAAGTCTACTTCAAGGATATAGGTTAAGAATTGCCTGCACTGTGTTTCAGTACAGAAAAATACCTCTAGTTGTTTCACCTATATGGTTGGCTAAATCACCCCACAGTATTTCAGCATCCTGTGTTTTTGCTCTCCTCAGTAGTAGTTATCAGCTTAACTGTGTGCATCACTGTTGTGATAATGAACTCATGAGTTTGTATCTTGGGTTTTGAGAAAGTGCATTACCTTGTTGTAGTTTCACAAATGCAGTTCAGGTTTCATAGTGCAGTCTATAATAATGCAACTAAATCATGATTCATGTACCCTTTTCATCTGACCAGAGAGGCATTCTCACTGACAAGGTGTCTTCCATTGCTGCAGGTCCATAAGTCAGGATGTGCATGCTGCCTGTAGCTCTGATTAGGATAAGGAATTAACCCTTTTTAATCTATTTCTGCTAAAGAGAATGGAGTCCTCAGATAACTTACAGCTCAAAGACAAGCTCAGTGGTCTTATGCAGGAGCTTGAAGAAGGCAGAGGGTCTTCCTTTGGATTTCCAGAATGGAAGGACACAAGGTCTGGATAAGCTCATGACAGATCCTGTTTTCTCCCTGTTTTCACTGCTGACAGTGTTGTGTGCCTGCAGGAATCACTACTTCCAGCCGGCAGAAGCAACAAAGCTACAGCCACTCTATCTCTGGTGCTCCCTCTTCCTTCTTAAAATTTAACCTCTTCTCTGAGGCACTTCATTTTCCCATATATTCTAATTTTGTACATACCTCCACTAGCACTAATATTGTATTATATGACACCTAAAACCTAGGGTATTTTTGTTAATGGAAAAGCTTTTGCAGAAGTATCAAATGAGAGAAACTGGACAAATTCTTGAAGGACACACAAAGGTAGTTTCTTTTTACTTATATGGATATGTGCAATTTCCAGAATTAATGGTTTATGGTCATACACTGACTATATATTTTCTATATATCAGAAACTTTGGACTGAAGCAGAAACAAAAAGGATATTACACAAGATCCCCTAAAATGTCTGTGCTGGGACTAGAAACTGAGTTGAATATATCCTCATCCTGAAGTGAAGCCACAGTCTGCCTCCGTTTCTTAAAATGGCTACTGCAAAACATATCAGAGTACATTGAAATTCTAACACTATTTTTTATTAGAACAAAACAGTATTTTTTCCAAGTGAGAAACTCATAATGGGGTGAAAACAAAAGACTACAAACCTTCATCTCCTGTGCTGGGCTGGGCTTTGCAGCCCTCCTTTTAGTCTAGAACATTTAAATAGCGTGATGCTTTGGATCAACTTCTACCATCCCACCAAGTACCTGAGAAAATTCCCTTTACTTTAGCTCTGGACGACATGTGTGTTTCCTGCTCATCTCCACCTGTTTCTCAACCTTAACAGTTCCCTGTCTGACAAGTCTGTCCCTTCCCAGATGCTGAGCTCTGCTCTCCTTCACCTTTTCCTTGCTGAGCAAGTTCAGTTGTCAGAAAAGAAGCAATTACCCCCTCTGCAAAACGTTCCTCTATTGCCAAAGCCCAGTGGCAAAGCAGTCAAGGCAAGGCAGACAAGCAGTCTTCTTACCTGCTACCAGCCACTGATTTTTAAAAGGAACATAAAAAACACTAATTGCAAACCAGAAAATTAAACAGATGCTATTCATCTAAGTCCCACCCACAGCATCTGGACTGCTACACCATCCTCCTACTACCTCATCTCTTCTGTCTCCTCTACACTGTCTTCCTTATGTGCCCACTGCTCACTGTCACCCCAAATCCTTTCAGATTTCCTATAATTTATATCAAAATAATTTAATTTTTATAGAACTTTCTCCCTCTTGTTCTAAAGACTTGATGTTCCTCAGATCATCTTTTTTTTTTTCTTCTGCTCACTTGTAAATTGCTTTTCATTCTAGAAGACTTTCTTTTCTTTGCTTACCTGAAACCTGATATGCTCTTTCTGATTATTTTTCTTCATTCTGAATCTACTCATCTCAGTCTTTCATTTCCAGACAAACTCTATGCCCTTGGCTTGCACACATTTTTGAACACCAATTTCAGTGTATCCAGACCAGATCCTCACAGGGAGCATGCCCTGTAGGTGGGCTGACATCAATTTTGATTTATTTGCAATTATGTTAGCTCAGAATTTGATTCCTCTTTTTATTTTTCTTTTAATTGTTTTAATTTTATTTTTTTAAAAAATTCTCTTTCATTTAAATTTGGTCTAGTTAAAAAACATCCCAACAATGATTGTATACTTTACCAGTCCTGGTTTAGTTTGCAACCAGGTAACAATGCTTAAGTCTCCCCTCTTTTTTCCTATTGCTGACAAATAACTGACTGCTGTGCCTTTCCAGGACTGAAGCTGTCTTTTTTTTTGCTTGTATTCCTACCATGGTCATTAATGTCTATTCTCAAACTCCTTATTTACTTTTTTCCCTTTATACCCCAGAAGTTTTATCTGATTTGTCAAGCTTCCTTTATAATTGTGTTCATAATCTTGACCTTGTCATACATTATTTTCTTTATAAGAACATAGGAATTGCTAAATCAGAAAACAAACAATGATTCATCAAGCCTACCAGCTTGTCAAAGAGGGCAAAAAAGGCTCACAGGATATCTAGATAGGAATAAAATATTATATAAGAGGATATAAATCCTCTTTGGCTTCCAGCGCTGATCACTTTGAGCCCTCAGGCTTTAGTTTATATAGTTTACTGTTCTTATTTCAGCTTGTGAACTACTTATGGCCTTTTTTGTGCAGTTGCATTTTATGCTGGTAAAATTTTATCATTTTAACATTTTGGCTAAAAATACTGTGTTGGTTATTTACATATCATATGAGAAGCCTTTTTCAATGCTAAGAAAACATCTGCTTACAAAAAACTTTCCTGGTCTACCTACATATAAACAAAACAACTGAAAAAAAAGGTGTTTCATTTTATGTACCTTTTCTGGACCAGGATCCTTACTCTCTCAGTTTTTGTGTTTATATATGACTCCTAAATTTTTCTTAAAAACATTAAATTGAGTCTTTCACCCACTCTGTCTGGACTTGTGGTCCAAGATACAAGGACAAAAAGAACAGCTTTCCAAATGGAAAGGAAAATTATTTCTGTAGATCTACAGCAGGAGAACACACAGGACAGGGTTTCAGGTAAAGCTCAGTGGTGAGGCAGGGAACTGAGACAGTCACTTTACAAAGATAGACTTGAGAAGACAGGTTTAGATAGAAAGTTTTGGATAGCCTTTAGCTAGACAAGAATTTTATTTCCTTAAAACCTCTGCCTTTGGGATGAGAGAGTCACCAAGATGCCACATACTCAGGAACTTTTCTCAAATGACTACGAAGGATACAAGTGTCACTTATGGTTTTTTGGATACTTTACAGTACTTACAGATTTTTCTTTCCCTCAGTTATGAAAAAATGCTTGAGAATGGGATATGTAGGTGCGTTTTGTGGGTAAAACCTGTGATGTGTTCTTTTCAAACAGATGAGTAAAACTCCAGCAGGAAATCAGCCGTGTGCTGCAGTGCTGCTCCAGTTCGGATGTGGTTTTCCTGTTTGCAGCCAGTGCTCTGCTACTGTCTTCCATTCCACTTCAAAACTTCGCTCATGAATTGAAACTGAGCATTATCTGCCTCTGCTGCAGAGAGAAGGCTCCCCAGTGCCACAGTCTCCAGCCAGCAGAGCCATCCCCCAGCCAAGGATAGCCCAGTCGGCACAGTGGGGTCCCACAAAACCAGCCATCACAGCAAGTCATGGGCCAGCTGGGAAACTTCGGAGAGTTCATCTCAAAGCCTCTTGAAATACTTTTTCCCAAATGCCTGAGGGACCATAGGAGTTTGTGACTGTTAATGAGGGTGTGCTTTGAGCAGTTCATGGAACATTATCAGTTAAGTCAGTTGAGTCATTATGAGTTTTAAGTTGAGTCTCAATAATTGTAAGATGAAAATAGAAAATTCAGAGTAATGTACTCCATGCTGTACTACACTTCAAGTAAGTAAGAACAGCTGGGATAGAAATCATAGAGCAGAAATTAGGCTTTTCCCTCTTTAGCTTGTAGGTGGAGGTAGATAACTCATATTTTATCTCCACTACTAGTACTAAGACTCAAAGAATGTATCCACCTTGTCATATAAGTGAACTTTACCAGAGCTAGTAAAATTTTCCAGTATCTCAATTCCCTCTGGTATTTTCAGCTCAAATAGGTGTTGAATAAAGTATTTCCCCAGTTTAGTATCACAGGGTGATTTGCGGTCTTCCTTTAAGCTTCCTGAATTACTTTCCCTGTTTTCCACTGAAGGGAGTGCCCCCTGTCTCTGTTTGAAAGACAGGTGTCTGCTAGGGAGGGGCAGGGCCTCCCTTGGAACCAAGAATTCAAACTTCCTCCCTCCAAATTATTATAATTTAGAAAATTGAAGGGGCTTTCAGAAAGAGGTATGGGGACAGGAATAACAGTTCTTTATTAGTATGAATAACAAGGCAAACAAACAACAACCACTACAGCATTAATAATAAACCGAACCAGAAACGCAGTAACAGCTTCCCTGACTGGGCGCTTTCCAACTGGGTGCAGTTCTGGTCACAGCCAGCAGGGGCGCGGGTGGCTCCCGGCGGGCAGGGCAGGTGCAGTGCTTCCCCTGAAGCTGCAGGGGGCGTTGTGGCGCAGGCTCAAGGAGCTCATGGTAATGGCGGCTGGGACAAGACAGGAAGAGATGGACCAGGAACTTGGCAGCTGAGGCTGAAGATGCGGGAGCTCTCAGCAGACAGGGGGTGAAGAAGCAGCAGGGAGGCAGGACAACAGCTACCCTGTTCCCAGCATGGCAACAGCCCCCTCCTCCAGTGGGGCAGGCGATAACAAGGCTCCAGGTCAGTGGCTGCTCCCAGGAGCAGAGGCTCACCTCACACCAGAAGAAGCAGGACCAAGCTGGACTTCTGCAGCAGAACTGAGCTCTTTTCCCCAAGCAGGCAGCCACATCACTCTCCTCTGAAGGCTCAGATCTAGTGAGAGAAAATTCCACTGGTAACAAGTAAAGAAAAAAAGGAAAGAAAAAAACCCTCAATCCCCAACACCAGCACTTCCTCTTTCTTTAATTTATTGATGTGACCTTTGACAACTTTTAAGTATAAAAGATGGAAAAGATGGTGTCAAAATGTTGCCCGTGATTTCATCTTGTTTCCTACAAATCACAGCCCTGGAGGATGCTTATTTCCATTTCACTGCAGATGAGCAGGAACTTCAGCTGCTATGTGTTGTTTCCTTGTTAATCAGAGAGGTGCCCAGAGAGACCAGCTGTGTGCAACTCAACCTCAGCCATCTAGCCGAGATATAGCTGCTGGGTTTCATCTTGCCTGGGTTCTTCTCAGGCTCCTCTCTCTCCCAGCAGAAATTCAGGGAGGGCAGTACTTGATCACCCCAGTTGGTGAAGAGCGGGGTTCCAGTGTGCGTGTCTCCGACTTTCTAGATCAGAAGGGTAAATTCTTTGTTTGAAGTGTGTTTTCTATATTTAGCTGAAAAACATTTAGTCGTCATTTGGTATCATTATACTCTTGATGTATAAGGATTTAAAAACTAAAGGAGAGCTGGATCTTAAGCAGAACAATAACACATTTGGTCTGAAGAATAGCTCCCACTGACTTGTAATGGTTATGAGGCTGAAGAAACCGTTTGCTCTTGAATACTTAGCAGCTGATTCAACACAGGCTGATTAGATAAAGAAAAGAGAGTGGAAGGATAATAAATAAAAAGAGTGCTGTGATGAGAGTTCTAAGGAAATGAAAAACACTTTATTGATAATCAATCTGTGCTAGATTTTGATAATGAACTCCTGTATAATAAGCAGCCCATGTGCTCACTCTGCCACTGGAATTCTAATGAGGAAGATAATAGATCCAAATTAGAAGTTTGCCAGTGTGCCTGTTATTAAAACAATCAAACATTTTAAATGCAAGTAAACAGAAGTTGGAACCCCTATTTTGCTATTAGGTTATATACTATCTTCCTTTTATTTCCTTATTAATGAATGGACAAAGTTATCCTTTGGATATATACCTTTAAGAGTTTTATGATTACCTTCTTGAAGCAGGTGAGACTATTGTGGATGAAATGGGATTAAACACTGACATAATATCATATAATTATATGCTGCATGGGGCAGGTGAAAATAAGTTTTCTTGTTAAGACACAGAAATATGGATATGAAAGTCCTTCTGCTGTTAAAGGTTGTAAGCCTTATTGAGCTATGTTCTATTGCAAGGCAGCAGATCTGTACATGGCACAGTAGTTAAAAAATATATTTATCCACCCAGGGGTTAATCAGACTCTTTCTTGCATCCTGACAGCTCCCATCATCCTCTTGCTGAGCTCTGCTGGAATAAGCATTGACCAGAGCCACTCCCACATTTGAACAGCAGTGTTTTCCCAGCTTAAACCCACCTTCTGACAATGCCCCTATGCTTAATTACTTGCCATAATTCTGCCTCAATGGCTGTAATATCCTCCATCAACTGCTTCTCATCAGCCTGTTGAGAATCTGCCTTTCCACCTTACTGAGCTACTGTTTAGCTTGTCCCTTGTTATTCTCATTTTCTTTTTCCAATGAACTTACTGCATGATTGATTCTTGTTAATTCTGCCAGACAGTCACTAACTGTTGCCAAAGAGGCTTGTCACACCACTTCAGCAATTTTATACTTTGCTCTGCCCCTCCTCTTTTTCCCACTGCTGCCAGCAGTGAAACCAGGGCCCAAGAGGTTGCCTGAAAGCTGAAATGTAGCTCCATGCACCATTTTGTGTCTCAGCACTGTCTCCTCTTCCCTTTTGCAAATGCAGGTTAAGCAGTTGAGCAATTGATCTGGAGGTGGAAGTGGGTTTAATCTTTCCTGTTTCTTTGAATAATTCAAAGTGAATTTAATATTTCAGCTTCTACCATGCTTGGCAGAATACTCCATGTTTGAGAGTTGTGTGTTGGGAGAAAAACAAGAGGAAAGACATGAGAAAGGAAAAGAGAAGGACCAAACTCTCCACAGAATGCCTGAGATAGCTTTAGGA
Organism: Hylia prasina; assembly: GCA_013397195.1. NCBI lineage: Eukaryota > Metazoa > Chordata > Aves > Passeriformes > Sylviidae > Hylia > Hylia prasina. The sequence continues at coordinate 296,238 of VYXD01016265.1, forward strand.
ATTTCAGTTTTCCCAGGGAGTGACCCTTTTAGGGTGAAAGATGGCTCAACACAGAACAAGTTTCACACATACATTTGTGGTAGATAATATGCTACTCCTGAGTGAAGAAAAGCCTTAGAAATTATTAGTATCAGGGATCCTCAAGGATCCCCTGACCCCCCTCACCTTAAACCCTACTGGAATGCCCTATCCAGGGATCCAGGGTCTCAGCTCACCTCAGGACTGAGCATCTGGCCCATGCTACTCCTACAGTTACCCACAAGGATATCTTGATATATATAAAAAAATTAATAGCAGTTCAGAAGACTGCAGTATGACCATAGTGTATGGACAATTCCATTTCCTCTAGAATTATGAAAAATATCTGTGCAACTTGTAAGTGAATTGTTCACAAATCATGATCAAGGGAAAAGGTTTAGCAACTTTTAGTGCAGAAGATATTTAAGTATTGAAATAAAATATAAAACAGTAGCTGCTTCAGCCTTTTTTTAATGCATCAGTCTTCCATTTTACTGCTATCTCTTTTTGACATGGACTCTTAAATTCATCTTGCAATTTCTGTTGTTCAGAGGAGACAGCTCACTTTTAAAGGAGACATGAAAGGTCTAAAGATGTGTGGTTGGATTACTATCAGTTTAATCTCAGACAGAGATTCTATATAGTGATTAAATCATTTAATAAAACTTTTACTTATGTAGGAAAAGAGAGGGGAAAACTACATTACTGAAAACAAATGGAGTAGCACAAGGCATTAGAGAGAGGTTGATTTAACATCATGTGAAAACAAGAGACTGACATTTTGGAGACCATCTAATTTTTTACATTCAAGAGAATTTTGGGGCTGAGAGGGAGAAGAGTTCTTTAGGTTTCTTATTAAATGGGATTTATATCACATGTGGCTACTCTGCATATCAGACATATATGAATAGTACAGACCTGTGCTAGCTCCACTCAGTCTATGGTCTATATAAAAACTAGTGCTACCCAATGGGATTTTATGGAAGTATGATAGTTGAGGGGGAATGTGAATCTTCCTGAGCCCTCTGCAAAGGCAAAGAGGTTCCATGACACTAATTTTATATTTTTTTCTACAAAATCTAGAAATTTTGTGGTTTTGTACTCTTTTACAGAAGATGGTCATGTCAGTATCAGACAGAACCTTAAACTGCAGTCAAAGTACATCACAGGTTCTTGTCTGGTGGGGGTTTCACAGCTTTTCCTTCATAATTTTTCTTGTGCCTGCACCCCATTTTTGACAACAGCACCAATTTCCACTAGTCCAATCACTTCTACAGACAGTGTGCTCTTTGCTCCATATCATTAATCCCATAAAGAAGTTCTCAAAGCAAGGTCATTTATTCATGGTCCTTTCCTCATCCCTTGTGTACATATAATAAATTCTTTAATGTTAATAGTCTAACATCATAACCATGGGATTTTTCCCAGCCTTCTTACTCCATTCCTTCTCACTCATTTTGTTCCAATTGAGCTGCAGTCCATGGGGGCCTCTATCTATCAACAGTATTTAACACAATGAGTGTTTAATAGGGTAAGACATGGTCAAGGGGAGGGGAAAATTCTAGGTGTTATAATATAATTGGCAATGCAAATTAAAATCTGTCTTCTTTAGAGTCTATTTTTTTCTGTGTAGGGAAGGCTGAAAAATGCCTTCTATTTAGTGTTCTACACTCTGACTTATATTTCAATATGCCCGAGGTAAAATTCAGAGATAGAGCATTTCCATTCTTGGGTCACTGCATTAAGATACTCTGCCATCAGGAAGGATACTGTTAATGGCACTCATGTAGGATGGCTTTCCATTTAAGTGAACAATCATGACCAGTCTGCCTTTTTTACCCACCTCATACAGTTGACCTTCATCAAAACAATTTGCTTTCTACAGAAGATGAAACCAACAAGTGACACTTGCATTGTGAAATGAAAAAATAATGATAAATCTTACATGACAAATGAAGTTCTAGAAAAGTTTAGGGTTCTGTTTACCACTGTTCCCTGTTCTGAAGTAGATTCAATTTGCTGTTCCCCTAGGAACAGATACTGTAGGTCATGCAGTAAGGTATTGATTTTGTCAATTACTGAGGATAATATAATATATTTTTGGGTTGTTACATTATTCTTGAAACTTGTTTCTTGGTTACTAAACAAAAAAGTTTTTCATGCATATGTTCTTCAGACCTGTCAATTTAAAAATCAAATGTGTTTTATATAATTCTCTAAATATAGAATCATGATTTCTATATAAAATTCTTTCTCCATGTATTGGTGGAATTTAGGTTATATTCATATATGTATTTTTAAGAACTTCTTTCAGAACTGCATTGTAACTAATTGGTCCTTAACAATTGTATAAGTTAATAGTTTGACTACAAAGAACTGAACCAATCATTTTTCTTGAGCTGAAATAACAAGTTCAGAATGGGTTGTTTACTCCTTAATTGAAGATACTTCTTAAAACAACATTAAAGAAGAAAGAATCACTGGAAAATCAGAGGAAGCCTTTACTAAGGTGGAATTATTTATTCCTAGATGAAAAGATTAATTTACACCTATTCCCACCCAGAAGATAGCTGATTTCAGAAAGAGTTTGAGGTAAACCATTACAGGAAGTCTAAACCATTCATAACATTGCAGCACCATTTTTATGCTTATTGCCTAAATATTACTAACTGAAGGAGACAGTTGTGACTTTCAGTATGTCTTCTGTAGATGACTTAAGTACCATATGGTAAATTTGCACCCAAGCTTATGGTTAAGCAGTATGGACATATGGGTCAAGTCATGATTTTGAACTACTTTCTCTTCATATCACCTTTTCCAGAATTTTGTTGAAATGTTCTTGGGGAACAGACCTTGAAAATAATTCATGTGCTAATTTTTAAATTTTCAGTAGAGTTGATCACAATTAGATATGGACTTTGAGAAAATGCTGAGCCCCTAGTAGACAACTTGTGGACTCATTTTATATTAAAACTTGGTCACTTCCTTTGATGTCTTATGAGATCTGATTTTTTTTTTTTTAATCTTTTGTCCCAGCTATTGAGTTTTAGTTATTCTGAAAACTGTAGCATGAATTGCTGTCTTGCTACTCTCCCTGAATTGCAAACAGGCATATTTTGTCACTCGAATATTTTTATAGTTGCCTATAACTTGCAATGTTCTGTCATTGCAGGAGTTTTCCTCCTAAACTTTCAGAGGAAGTTGGACTTGCTTGTACCAAATCTATACGTGAATTTTTGACACAGAGAGAAGTACAGCAGTAAAAAAGATTTATACTCAGAGTTTATAACCGATGAATAGAATCATGCTACAGTAAGGCTTGAAAAGACATGTTTACTGATAGTAAGTCTTGTGTTTAAAGTGGCAAGTTGCAAGTCCCGAGTTTGATGGGATATGTGATATGCAAGCAGAAGACAAAATTTTACTGGTGATGAAGTGAATATAGTTTTCAGAAGGATTTTTGAAGGAGTGAAGAAAAGTTAGTAATTTACTTCCAGCTGATCATCAAAAACCGAGTGCCAGAGTTTCTTAAGCTCTTCTTTATACTTTGTAACAACTCTACTGGAATTTTCTTAGACTTATTTATCACCACGAGGAGAGGTTCAGCCTTTTTTCTTCCAATTTCCTTTACACTAGATGGGAAAAATTTGTCAGCTTGCTTAGTTAAAGAGGAAGGGTGTTCATGTTAATGAGATGCTTTGTTTTTTTCACATTAAGAAAATAAAAATGTCCCTGTTCTATTGTCTGTGGGCTCCTTACTGAAAGTGTGCAGGGTCAGACTAGTTTTCAGCATGAGAGAAGGTTATTTGCTTGGAGATCACCCCCATGTCAGGAACACAATTTATAGGTAGTTTGGGAACCATAATTTTTTTTCTCAATTTCAGAATATTTGTTACGTTAAGATTTGCAGATCCAATTGACTTGCCTCCCCCTTCAAGCTCTAACTCCATGCAGGTGTGTCTCTGTAGCCATTACACCTGCAAGCACTTCTGGGGCTCTTTTAGGATGGTTCATCAGACTGGGATGGTTCAGTGATGCAGGGGGGCGCATGGGAGAAGAGCTGTGCAACAGGGGTTTGGTGCATCTAAATAGTGCTTCTAAAAAATATCCATAAAATACTGCTCCAATGAATATATCAAACTTTCTGTCCTCGAGTATCTTCAGGGCTGTGGTGGAGTCAACCTGCTAGAGTTCTTGGGGAGCATCAAATGGGTCTTCTACTTCCCATGTGGACCCCAGGCCTGATTTACCTGCAAGATGTCTGGCCCTGACTCTTTGTAGTCACTGGCTGCCCCATCAGATCTGACCATGTGATAAGGGCTGTACGCTTGCAGACCAGGGAGAATAACCAATAATTTTTCCTTTCAAGACCTAAGACAGCTCTGGGGATATGCATTCTGTGGTGGTGGGGAGTTGTAGGGAATCTAAATACAGGCTGAATGCTCATTGCCTTAAAGGAAAAAGTTGGATGATCTGCTGTATCCCAGGAGTGCTCAGGGCTCCATGGTGTGCAGTGTCTAGCTCACACTACAGCTTCCCTGGCCAGCATGGATATGTGTGCATGTCTTCATAGGAACCAAGGTCCCTGGGCCAAGGCACCATGAACAGCTGGGAAGCAGCGTCAGCTGCACTGTGCAATAGCATTGCAGTCTTTGGTTATGTGCTCACTGTTATGTGGTGGAGCAGATGCATGGGTGTTATGTTGCTCTAGTTAGGGAAGATCCCATTTCTGTCCTTGCAAAACTTCATCTTATACACAAGTTCAGGTTTGATTCTCTCTGCAGTTCTTAACAAAATACTCCCTGTACAGTCTTTTTTTTTTTTTTTTTCCCATTACCATCAAGCTCTTCTAAGGTTCACTGGACATGTTTTAAGTAGTTTCAGTATACATTAAAAGAGAACCCAACAGCAGGGCAGGATATTAGTGTATTATGCAGGATTTTAGTTGATTTTTCAAATTAATGTTTCAGATCACCATGCAGCAGTAGATATAATTAAGTGTCAGAGAGTGAGGGCTAAATGCATGAATAAAATATCTTATTGTATCATTACACTTTTATAATAAGATTTACTTGTCAACTTATAATATAATAATGTAACTAACAAGATAATTTATTTCTCAATGTAATGAAGATGTACAGAAGGCAGAGGCAGAACTTGTGGGATGCCAGCTTCACTCTGTGGCTGAGCCTGCTGAGTAACATGCACATATAATGAAGGAAAAACCCTACTGAACTGAAGGAGGGGGTGTAGGATGGATAGCGGATGAGGAAAGAGCAGGAGTAGGCATGAAGTTTGCATTTGAACAGGAGTGAAAGATGAGAGAAAAACTGTGATAACAGAAGGCATAAGAGTCTGCTGGGGAAGACGATACTAAGTGTAGTTCTTCAATTGGTAGAGCAAGACATTTCCATGTTGTAAACTTTCAGAGAAAGAAGGTTAAAATAGCTAATTGCCTTGGTGTGGGCTGAGAAGATATGTATGGAAAGCTATCCCAGACTGGATGACACATGCTAAGTTGTCTGGCTGTGTAAGTTTAATGATGCCTTCCTTAGGAAAAAAAAAAAGGTCTACTGGATGTCAAACAGGAAGACAGAAATCTTCATGAATGTTCCCCCAGTTTAGCTACATCTGATAGAGACTGTGATTTATAAAAATGTGAGAGCTGCTCAAAGAACTTGTGAGGAATAATTTGCTACCATCTCATTTCTAAGACTATGTATGCACCAAGATCCTTCTTGTCACAATTTCTAGGGCATGAACAATGCCCCTTACCTGCACTCTCTAAATTTCTGTCAGTGGAACTCTGGAGGGACAGACATGTATTTGCAGAGAAACAGAGTACTGGGTTGCCATTCTGGCTGGCTTCAAAAATAACCTAGGGAGCTGCAAACATGAGATTCTGCAAAATCTGTAGTTGCATCCTTCCTGGTTCCTTCCTCCAGATACTGGTGCTTCCAGTGACCACCATAATCAAGCAAGGCAAATGGAGAAACATGTCTCCCCATGTCTGAATGGAGAAAAATATAGGTGCAGGTATGCTGGGGCTATGTTCACCATCACTGAAGCAGGTGAATGGATGCAGGGTTCTCTCAGAGAATTGCACATCCTAAATTAATCTGTTGATTCTTATTAGACCCAGGGTTTGGCTGAGTGCTGAGGGAGTTGGCTGTTGATGTCTGTGCAGTTCTGCAGGGATACAGTGGGAACTGTTGCAGGATATGCTTCAGTCTGTGGGAGTGCTGGAGCAGGCTGTGAGGTGGTGACAGGGTCCCTGTATCAGCATGGTGGAAGAAGGAGTTGCTGTGACTCTCATCTGTGGTGCAGTGCAAGGCTGTGTTGTGGAAAGTATTTCTGTACAGTGCACTGTGTCTCATGCACCCCATGCAACCTACACAGCCAGGCAACACACGGAATAGCAATGGCACACCATGTAAGTGCATTCCTGAGCTATGTAGCATAAATATGAATGAGAGGGAACATACTGCACTTTAAATATTTTGTACATTGTGCTGTGTGTTATGACAATGAGTACACTGTGGTACATTATTAAAAATGTGAGAAGTACAGTAACCTGCAAATGATGGCTTGTTTTTCCCTTTATAGCTGCCAGATGGTGTGGAACCATTTACATTTGAGTGTTAGCGCATTTTAACCAGGGAAAGAAGGATCCTGCTCAGTGTTTTGCCTTTTTTTTTTTTTTTTTTTTTTTTTTTTTATTTTTTTAAATTCTTAACTACCTAGCCAGCATATTTGTGTTGGAGAAAACAAAGCCTACATAGTGGTGCCTTAGTCTGTATTTCCAAGCCACTTCAGGAACTTTGGTTTAAGGAGAGAAAGAAGAGTTTCTCATTGTTGCTTTTATGACAGTGGAAAAATAGCAAAAGCTTTATTTACTGTGATTATTTTGTTCACAGAGTATGATAAGATAGTGCTGGGAGATCCTACTGGACCACTTGTTTCAGGACTATTTTAAGGAATCTCCTAGACATGAAGGAACATATGTACCATGTAGACCTACGACAACATTATATTGTCCTTCTGTTTAAAACAGAAGACTTACAAAAGAGATCTTCTACTTGTATGCAATTTGATAAGCATACTATTCCTAAATTAAGACAGTAGGTTATGAGTCTTACCCGGTTTGTATTTGCTTGGCTGAGGTGGTCCCACAAAGCACCTTTCCCTCTTAAATGAAAATAATCAATACACCTTGATCATCAACACAGAGAAATTACCATTTTTCTTACTTGTGGAAAAATAAAAAAAGGAAAAAGTTTTGGTAGATTTCTGGAGCTGGCACAGTCTTCTTCCTTTGAAAGTGTGGATTAAAGTAGTGACCTTTGCTGAATGTACAAGGGAGAAGGGAAGGAGAACTGTTGCTCACCTTCGGTTTCCAGCATTCTCCCACCTGTTCACACTGTAGGAAGTCACCAGCATTCAAAGTCAAATTCCTAAAGTATTTGAGCATTTGAGGTTCGCATTATAATATTGGCCAGTGTAAGTGACTTCTATCCAGTCTTGGAGAAGGGGAGGATGGGAGGAAAGGAGGAGATATTGCATTGCACTGGTAGTCGATTAGGGTCATTCAGCCTTACAGAATACATGTATTTTGATATAAACTGATACAGTACATCTTCCAGAAATACAGTTTTCACAATGGGTAGACGCTTGTGGGCAGGTATTAAAATCCCTGCACTGACCAGAAACTGTTGTGAACATCTGTTCCCTGACTACTTAAATTATACTTGGACAGTTTGATGCATCTCTGGCATCCATCCCATGTGCTAGCAGAATGAATGTAGAAGAGAAGAAGAATGTAAAATCAGGAATCCTGTTGGGTTGTCATATTTCTGCTCTTTCTATTTTCTTCTCCATCCAGCAAAGGTCACATCTCTGTTTAGCAACGTATGACATCTTTTCTTTCCCTCTATTGTATTTGCACCTGCCTGCTTACTTATTTTGTATACATTACTTTGAGCCATGTGAGACTTTAAACTTAATTAAAGAGACTTTAAACTTAATAGAAAGAGAGGGATTTCTATAGATATATCTTCTTGTGGAATGTCCCATTGAGTTAAATCCACCCTACCAAACAATAATTTCTAAAATAAATGATTCTTCTATGAATCTCATCTTTCTGTACCATCTTCACTTGAATTCTGCTGCGCGACTTGTGTCATGCTCAGGGGTTTTATATGGCCTTGGAAATGATGGGAGAAGGAAGATTAGTTTAGTTGAAACTATTGTGGTGGCACACAGAAATGTGAATTGCCTTCAGCTTCCCTAGATATTACAGCAAAAGAACAATTAATTCCCATCCTCATGTTAAAGCTACACTTGCTCAATTTTTAGACTGTGCTTATGCACTTGAAGTGTTATTGCAACGTGACAGATTTTCCATTCTGGCCAAAACAGTGTTTGATTTAAAAAAAAGTGAAAATCAAAGCCACTGCACAAATTCTAAACTCCATTTTAAAAGAGCAATAATATTGATTAAGTCAAAATTATTTGTGTTTTTAAGGGCCTTTTTAATTGCTGTTTGGCTCAAAGATATAATCTCTTTTTGGCATGCTTGCATGAAAATGGGTTGGTGCCTGAGGGTTGGCTTTCCAGAAGAGTAATTTGGAACATGACTCATCTATCATTAGTTTAAGCACACGTGAAAATATAGACCTTGTGTTTTATAGCAGTGGAGAAAGACTATAACATGTAATAACAGGTGTACCTCAACTGTGTGGCCTTAGGAGATGCTCCAGATGACATTCTTCACTGCCAATGGCAGAGAAAGCCTTTTCTGTATATGCTGGTATAAATCTGCTCCATACATAAAAAGGAACACATTGTGATTTCAGTAATCATACTGGGCACAAAACACAACTACTAGCTTGTATTCAAACAAAATTCTGTAATCCTTTCCACAAGCTCAGAGCTGCATTCAGCTGGGAAATCTGAGAATAGATTATGTGCCTTATGAGAAATGGAGTACAGTGAAAGACAGAATTATGTGCCTCATTCAACAAATATGTTAATAGTGATGATTTTTTTTTTCCCTGTGGGTAAAGGAGGAGATAACTGGCAAAAATCCTGGCCACAAAAGGCAACCACAGTTTCTATGCTGAGATACACATGCTAATTCTGTCAGGTGTGCTATCTGTCTTCCCAAGCATTTTGGGCTTGCCAAAATCTTTTTTTGCCATTCCTCTCCCTGCTTCCTCTGTAGAGGAAATTAATTGAATATCTTCAATGCAATTCTTTGGTCTAATTTGCCATCAGCTCATATATTGGTACAGGTATGAAAATTGAGTTTAAATGCAAAATTCTTCTACATTAATCCTTCACAGAATCATTAATTTATAAAGCCAAAGCTTGCTTCAATAAAAGGAAAATATTGCAATATATATAAAAGATTTTAATACTGTATTAAAAACCTAGAATCCTCTTTCCTCCTCTTCTAATCTGTATTTTTCTCCTTCTTGTCTCATATATCTGAGTGCCACACTTCCAAAAATTAAGCACATCATATAGTTAAAAATGGAAATAATAGCAAAAGCCATCCTTTTCCTTTCCTCAGTTTTTACGACCAGTAACTAGGACAAATTAATGTAGGAAGATGTGTGTGAAGCAACTTTTCTTAGAAAAACTAAAGTTAAGCAGTTGTATTTTGGACTTTGTCTCTTCTGGGTGAAAGAAAACAAGTCCCTGCCTCTTCTGGAATGAGTTCTGTACCTGAGAATGGCTAAACAGGTTCCCCTTACAGATCATTACCCTCCAGTGGAAACTAATGATCCTGGACTAAAAAGGAAAAAAAAATAGCACAAATAAAGAAAAGAAATACATAAGAGAAATCAAAGTAAAAGAGCAAAGCTAAAAGCAAAGTATAAGGGATTTGCTATGATTATTGAAATCAGTATGTGTTCCTTTTTCTGTCCATGGAAAACATATAGTAAATACTAAAAAGATCTCAGAATAACATTAGCAGGGTATATAATATGAAGCACATAGAAAAAAAATTCCTCAAAACCCCTCAAAAAAATCCAACAAGACAGAGACAGGGAATGATTTCTATATAAGAGGAGACAAGTAACCTACCATTTTTGACATTGGAAAATAGACATCTGAGAAGGGATATAGTAAATGATATGTATAGATTATTAGGCTGGCAGTGGTCATTACAAGCTTGTGTAAAGTTAGTCACATCTCTGACCACCTCTAAGCATTTTGTTTCTCTGGAGGACTGAGGCAGAAGCCAATTCATCTACGTACAAGTTCCCAATTTGATAACAGACACTCGTTTCTGTTAAAAAGGCACTTCTGAGCCAGCACAACTGATACGTAACAGAGAAGGATCTAACAAGAGTGAAGGACTGGGTGAGGTTAGGAAGGTTGGTAATTAGGTTTGCTGTCTGGCACTTAGCAAGATAGAAGATGCCTGATAAGACTGAGGCAGGCTGCAGAGCACCCCAGGTTTATGTACAAAATAGTGATGTACAGTGTCCTACATGCAGGATGGAAACATTCTTACAGCTGTTGCATGTCACGCAGTCCATGGCTCTGTGTGTGATGAATACATTTTCTGGGGGCAGATGCCTTTCACATTTGGTATTGATATCAAGGAGGCAACTTCTTTAGTGTATTTTCTCAGTTCTTTTGACCTCTGCATCTTTACTCAGGCACTGCTAGCAGGCTGCTTCTGGGAGAGCTCAATGAAGGAGCTGCACATGGTACTCACTCTCACCTGTGTAGTGCTATCAATTCCGTGTGCATTATCCTATCATCTCTCCCTAAAACTTCTGCAGGTATGGAGTAAAATGGAGAAAGGAGCAGGGCTGATGTGGAAAACAGGTCATTGTAATCAGCCCTTGAATTCAGCTAGAGAGATGAAACTCGAGCCACCTCAGGGCATTTCCATTCAATGTGTTTTTAAGCTGCTCCAGACAGTTTACACATGAAATATATTTATTAAGTGTGCTGTAAAAATTGTTCTTCAATTTTTTATTAGCCTAATTAAGTATTAATATCCAATTTACTTTATATCTCAAACTTCAAAATCTAAGTTTTTCTCACTACAATTTATTACAAAGAGTATTGTCATAATTATTTTGTTATGTTGAATGAGTATGTATCATTTAAAATGTAAATAGTTTTACCCAGAATAACAATCAAAGATAAGATTGGTGCATGTGTAAGTTATGGTCCTATCTCCAGAAGAATCCATGAGCTTCCCATTATATAAGTCAGGTGCACATAAAATATGAAAACTTGCAGTGGATCTTCACAGCTGCACTTGGGGTACCTGTACACAATAATGTGTGTGGTTACTGCCCAAATGCAGTCTGAAAGCCTCTGCTAGCTTTGGTGCAGGTACTTGGTACAGGTCCCATGCCTCTGTACCAGGTATGGCAGCTGAGGTTGCAAACTGTGTCTTTTAAATGCTGAGGTAATTATTTTGCAATTAGCTGCCTGTTACTGCTGCTACACAGCTAGTGTTGCCCATGGTAGTTTACTTAGAAATTCCATGAGCTGAAATCACTGTTGACAGCAGTTTATAGATCAATAGAAATAAGAAGGTGTTATTGCTGTTATTTTTCTGAAGGGAAGAAAAAAGGAACAGTGGAATTAACTAGCTAGGGAGAAACTGGGAGGCTGATGGACTGCACAAAGAATGGCCACTCAATAAATCTGAGGTCTAATGTAGGTTCTAGTGCACTCTTGCATGATGATTGTGTCACTTAACTCCTCTGAATCTGAGTTTTCGTGTTCTAAGATGGAAGTAATTATATGCAGCTACCATATAATATCCACAGAGAGATGTGCAATTGAAAAGTATTACTGAACCTATCAACAGAAAAAATGGGAGGTACTTAATAAATTTGAAGGCCAGAAGGGAACATCATGATCGTTTAACCTGTCCTACTGTGTTACTGAGGCCATAAAATTTCCTCTGTGTGATGTTTGAATTACTTCTGAAACTTGTAGTTTCAGAAAGGCATTCAGACATTTTCTGCTCTTGATGAGAATACTTTTAGAATCTGTACCAGTAAGTTTTTCTAAAGGCAATAAATAGAAGCATATCTTTAGTATCCTAGGGAATACTGTGCTTCAAAACAGGAGGAAAAACCCATTTAAAACAGTGTGAAGATATTCTTTAAAGCAAAAATCCACAGTTGTTTGAGTCAGTTGAAATATCTTCCTTGAATTAAATTAAAAGTGTTAATTATCTGAGCAGGGTGGAGGTCTGCTGGTGATGAGATGGATGTCTCCATATGTACAGTGTGGGTCACCCCAAGACCTGGGCTCTTACACCCCATAGCTGTCCTTGAGTCCCAGTCTCCCTTGTTTCTGTCTCTTGGACATATGAGCCCCCAAAGCTGTAGCTTCATTCCAGCTGCTGGGACAGATGCTCTTACACACACCTGCACTGGCACACACACAGAGCACACCCACTGGGCCTCCCTCCTGGAACTGGGCTTAGCCACACAGGTCATGCAGCAGCTGCTCTGGCTTACCACTGTCCCCTTCCTCCCACCTCACTCCGAGACACACACACCAATGCCCACCCACCCCAGAGACTCCCTCACCCAGGAAAAGAATTAGATAGAGATTCAGCAAGAGGACAGGACACATTTCACTAATGGGGTGCAGGGCACAGCCAGATGAGTGTGCTGACCAGCCCTTGTTCATACATAACTGATCCCTTTAATCCACTTACTCTTCTATCTTTCTATGTGTGTTCCTTCCCAAATCACCTTGATCCTTCCCTTTCTCCACCTCTGGTTCCTGCCCTAAACATCCCATAATCAAAGTCCTATGCAATCTTGAAATGCTCTTCCTCTGCATCTCACAGTGCAGGGATGTGCTCAAGGCAGTGACCCCCTCAGTGTGGTGGGTGAGCTGGAGAGCAGCTCCCACTGCCTCATGTGGATGGATGTCCCCAGTCCATGATGCCGAGGCACTCCTGTAGCAGTCTTGCAGGAGCTGGTGGGGAGTTTTCCCACGTGCCTTGAGCCCTTGTGCTCCTTCATGGATGTGGACATGGGCCTTTGATGGGTTGATGGCTGAGATGGGGACGGCATGAGGAGGGGCAGGGAGTAATTTGAACTCCCCCTCCTACCTTTGTGCCTCTGTGTTCTCTCTAGGTGTGCAGTCGAGCTTTTTATCCCATTACTTAACAATTGTATTATTGGAATGCATGGCAAAATCACCTTTTTTCCTCCTCGTGTTTCTTTTCCAACAAGCAGTTTTCAAATCACTTAAGTGACGGTAAAACATTTTCTCTTGGGGAAATCCATATTAAAATATTAAGCGGGAATGTTTCCAGCTGGCCTCTTTTAATAGTTTTTGTGGTGAAGATTTGTACCTTATGAAAATACTTGAACAGCATATAAATCCTCCTACCTCCCACTTGTGCTCCTAATAGGGAAAATCAGCTCACTCTGCACTAGTCATCTTTGCCAATTATTTTAGGATGGAGAATCTCTGTCTGGAGGTTCTCCAGTCTTTCTGTAGTTTATAGGGTGAATCTATACCTTAAATAAAGTAAATGCCTAGATTTGAGATGGCTAAAACCAGGTAAGATGGTTCCCATTCTGCATATCATTTTGGAGGAAAAAAGTTGATTTTTTTTCCTACAATCACTGCTATTTGAAAATGTAGAATGCTTTCCCACATAATTTCTAGAAATGTTTAGACTAAAAATGTTTGATCTAGCAGCTGCATTTCAGGACATCCAATAGCCCATAGAAATAAATGCTGGAAAATTATGCACTGATTTCTGCACCTTTTATGATTTACAGCTGCAAAAGTCTATTTTTTTTTTGTCCTGTCCTTTGTCCTGCAAGGTGTTTACCAATAAAGAGGCGTTGACACTGCTGTGGATTGCATTGCAAATATGGCATGAGAGACAGAAAATCATGGTAAACCTCATAACACAAATTTAAAATTTCTGCATCACCCATTTGTCAGCCGTTGCTCCTGAGCACAGCTGATTGGGACCAAAAGTGCTTCTTCTCCAGGCAATGTCCTTTCATAGTCCTGCATCTCCAGGTACACTCCACAGACAGCTGATCTTACATTGAGTGCCTGTGCCACAGGGATGTATTTTATTATATGGAATAGTAGATGGGAAATAGTGCAGTAATGGTAACTAGAGACTTTTTAATCAGTCATAACTAATATTTTCTTTCTTAGATATCCCACCCCATTCCTTATACTTGCCACCTTGACAAGGTTCAGAATGATCAGGCAAACAAAAACTTTCTCAATTCTCTCTACATCTTCTTGTTCAAGATTGACAGATATAATAACATCAAATAAAACTAGTGGGTGAGAAACACTGTTGTAAAGTTTAACTGTGGTTTAAGGCCAGCTGACTAAATAGCAGTGAAGAGAATTTTGGCAATTATCTCAGTCCCTAGCTGATTGAAAGATTTAATGGGAGTATCATCTTTGCTATAAATACACCATTACTCTTCTGACATATAGAGAGAAGTTGCAGGAAGTATACTGTATTTTTAGCAAGTTTAATTTAATGTTGAAAAATGTTACTTCTTGAAACATTAGGTGTTTTATATACAGTTGTATAACTGAGAACAGTGATTATCACAGCAAACATAATCTGATTATGAATCTTTTTTTATCTATTTAGATACAAGTCTAATGTATGAGCATGGCTATATGAGGCAATTGACTTCTGCCAGGAAAAACAAACTAGAGGGGTACAAAGATAAGTGATGTTGGTAACAGGATCTGTGCCCTGTAGAAAATCATAACCTCTTCTTGCTGCAGTGCTTCCTCTGGCTTATATAAAGCCCGCTCCTGGCACACCCTACCTGTTCCCCTGCCAGAATTTGGGGTGGCTGGAGTCCACCACAGCTGCCAGATGAGTACATTGCACTGAGACAGGGAAGGCATTTCCTCCACCAGCTCCATTTTCTGCCAGCACAATGCAGGGGGAGGCATGAGTCACCCTGCACAGACTTCCTGTATGAGTTTGATTAGCTAAGATTTTTTTTTGTGTGTAATTAAATTTTTAGAGAATATGTATAATGGCCTGCGTTTTCCAGGGTAATAGGTTACTTGCCTATTCTCAGCTTCTTGGTTGAAGTTGGTAAAACTGAGTCTTCAGGTCCCTTCTAAAAACAGATCCACTTTAAGGATGAAGGCAGGCATATGCCTTTGTTTAAAAAATGCTGGTTGTTCTGTCTTTTGGAGGGTATGAAAAGTTAGCATATATTTATAGCAAAATTCTCACCTTTTGTAATCTTTACTGTTTTTTCTAATTTAAAAAATATGCTGTACTCAGAATGTTTCCCAAAATGATTACATCTCAACATTGCTGTTAAAATCAGTACATACTTCTTTCTAAAATGTCCCCTATTTTTAAAATCCGTATTCCTGATGGTTGAAATTCCTCTTGACTTAGAAAATGATCTCATGGGATACGATGCAATGCAGACTGCAAACAGCCCAGTCCCTTCAGAGTAATGAGGAAATGAGGAGTGTGGGCTGATGGTATTTGACCCTGTTTGTGCTGGGTCCTGCTCCTTCAGCATAACATGTACAGATGACTGAGGTCTTTTAGTTTGGGTTTTATTTGTGTTTTGTTTGTTTATCTGGTTGGTTGGTTTTGGTTTTGGTTTTTCTTTTGTTTTTTCCCCCTTCAAATATTTTGATGTTTTCTGGGTGAGATTGCTATATACCTCTGAAAACTGGCTACTGCACAGGTCATGTAGCTATTTTGATTTGCATTTACATTGCAAATTCTACCGATTTTAGAAATATTTGGAGTATGTACGCTGCCATGTAATTAAACCATTATGGTTCCAGTGGAAGTGTTGTGCTCTATCAAGCTCGCAATATCCCTTGAAAAGAATTATTTTGAAGAAGATGTACATATCACAATGTGGAGAATATTATATATTTTCACAATTTATTGAACTTCATTTACAAAATTCAGTTTTTGAAGTCCATAAATATTTATTTGCAAATGCTTGACATCATGATGTGACTATATCAGTTCTCATGTATCCTAATGAGAATAAAAGAAATTAACAATCAGTGCATTAACTCAAGAAAAGTCAAAAGAATCTTATAAAAATTACCAAGAAAATATGATATGAGAAAAGAAAATTGGACACATTTAAAATTAAATATAACATACTATTCTCAGTCTACCCCACTGTGTCAAGGAGCTATTGAACAGTGGATGTTTTCTGATTGTTTTTCCAGGGTGAATCTCATTCTCAGGAAAGGTTCTGGGCTGACAAACCAGTATGCAAAATGTTTTTAAATGTTTTTTAAATGTTCCACACATGAACTGTAGGAAAATCAAGAAAAGTATGAGCTGCTGAGCACCCTTTTCATCTGGGAACTGAGTGGAGAGAAGGACATTCAGTATTCTACAGGATGGACTTTCTCTTTGTTTACTTTTAATTCACTTCTAGCTTTTTGTCACTGCATCAAGTTCTAGATAAGAAAATGATGAGGTTTCCTTGCCTCTCTTGCCCATAATTGTTGGATTTGTGGGGATTTCTGCACCTGGCATCTCCAACACAGAAACAGAAAGGGTCCTTAACACTAAACCTCTCAAGAACACTTTTTGTGGGGTGAAATATTTTGTCTAAAAAACATCTTGTTACAGGCCAAGGAAAATTAAACAAACTTGGGGCGCTGCTCCCTCCCATGAAAAATTATAAGGAAGTAAACATCCTGGAAATGCATTTGTTCACTTTTGTTTCCTAGTGCAAAAGAGCCAGTTCTCTAAAATAAAGGAGCAGACGATTTAGCTAATCTCCCTCCAAATGAGGTTTTTGTCTTTGCTAAAAGGAAGTTTTTGTACTGATCTCTTTGCAAGACCAGGGTCTACTACTGAATGCACTGTGATCAAAATCAATATTGAACCTTTGCCCACTGGGGTTTGTGAAGGAGTTCAAGAAATAAAAATCTATTTTCCTAGTAGAGAAAATAGAAAGTATGAAAACCAGTCCAAAATAAGATTGTAGAGTTTCTCATTTGAAATTTAACAGAGAAAAAATATTAGATTACTCTAACTTTAACTGCCCAATGTAGATGCTTACTTGAGATATGAAGGCAGTATTTTCTTCTAGCTGGATTTGGGATATCTTTCCAAAAAGGCTTTATGCTCTGCAGTAGACATGAACACAACAGTGTGAGCACAAGAACAGCATTGCATTCTACAGCTGGAAAAAGCAAACAAAAAACCTCTCTGTAATTGGATGCATACATTATTGCGATGGAAGGAGACCCCCTTGGCAGTGTCTCTGTGGCAGTGAAACAATATTACAGCCAGGAGCAGATCTCTCCTTTTCTGTTCCACTCCATCTTATTGATACAAGCCTGGATAATCAAGTTGTATATGAAGTGGGTGCATCAGTTTAACTTGCAAGCATCATTTAAAATACTCAGTTGCATATTTTACATATTGCTGTACTGTAATTATGCAGCTGTATTGTGCTTCTCATCCAGAAATTCCTGGAAACCTGAAATTGTTTGTTCCTTGTTGTGGCCACAGGCTGTTGAAATTCAAATGAGCTTTTCGCTCAGCTGCAATTGTATTAAGTCTGCAGGCCAGCCTCTGATGCCTGGTTTGGAGGCAGGAGACAACTCTTGTTAAGAAATGTGTGTTTGAGTGTATTGGTACTACTGAATGATAGCTAATCATCTGAAAGGAAGGCTCTTTAAGGGAGTGATGCCTCGCCAGGAGAATAGGAACAATTCTGGGCCACATCCTTAGAAGTAATGAATTCTCATTTCTTTTCAATCTAGTGAATGCCCTCTTTAAAGGTTAATTCTTAAATAGTCACTTGGGAACAGACATTTCCTCCAGTATGATCTCTGTGAGTCAAGCAGACTGCTAAGAAACTTCAGTTTGTCTCTTTCGTTGCCTGATGGCCCTTTGCTTCAGATTAAAACTCTGATAAAGGTGATTTCAGCTGCCTCATCTCCTACATATTCTGTAATTGCTGAGTAAAGGAATGAGCTGAAGGAACTAAACAATAACAAACTGATATCTAGGCAAGTTACACAGCTTTTCCTAAATTCCTCACTGTTTTGTGAGGTAGTGAGGCAAAAGGGAACACACTTTTTTTCTATATCATTCCAGTAGCACAAAGACTCTGAGGAGGCAATTGCCTTGGCTGAGCAAAGGACCATAAAGGCTGTTGGGATGATACAGTAAATTATCATTGTATCTTATTCAGAGTGATCTGGCTGAAGGCTGAATATCAACTAAAGTATGTCTGTGACAATCAGGAAGGATGCTGTCCTTGTTCCATGGCCCTCACAGACCTAGATAATTACCCCCATTTCACATCCACAGCTCTGAAATTCTTGCAAAGATAAAATGGAATGAAATTATTTTGACACTGTTCATTCATCTGTATGAGCATGGAACAGGAAGGTTTGACAGGAAAATACGTCAAGAGACATATGATAAACTAATAGTCTCTAGATGAATGCGAGTGCTGCCTGGAATATAGAGATGGTAGGTAAATTGCTTGAAATGAGCCTTATTGATTCCACTCTGTGTTGATGGGGCATATCTGGAAGAGGAAGTTTCATTTAAACACTTGGTCACTGCAGTAATTAATTGAGCCTTGGGACAGTTTATGTAAAGGACTGGCTCTGATTCTTTAGGAGATGGTGACCATCTCTCTTAAATATGAAGCGTGTTAATAGCAGAACAGCTAATTTATTATAATGGAATGGAAAAATACCATAGCACCCTTGTGGCCCAGATAATGTAGCAGCAGGTTACTGCTCTGATGAATAGGGATGTTGATCAGTAGATGTAGCGCTTTCTAGTCTTAGAAGAGAATAGATCAATTTCTTCTTTATGCAGAATCATTCCTTTGCTGCTGAGAGCTGTGGACATTTACACCTGAGTTAATCACCCCCAGAACAATCCAAGCACTACAGTTATTCTTAGCTGTTATTTTTCTTGCTATATAAATAAGCAATTAATTTGTAAAACAGGAAACATAAGAGAAATTTGATTTCTGTTTCTATACCTTGGTGGCATTTCCATAGGTTTCTACTGCTCACGTTGCATTTAAGGAAGACCAGAGAAGGGGAGAAAGGCTGTCTCCAGTGGGCTGGGAAAGCTGCAGGTGGGAACATGTGGGGCTTCTAGGCTGAGTGAGCTGTATTTGGGTGGGCAGCCCAGAGAAAGGCTAGGGTTCAGTAGATGGCACTCTTCCCTCAGAGTCTGCTTCATCCATGCCTAGATTGAGCTGGTGTGGAGCTGGGACAGGGACATGAGCTGGGAAAGGGATATGCCCTCCACATTACTGCAAAGACAGTTTCCAAACTTTTTACACAGCTCTGGGAGCTGCTGGTTGTGGGCCTAGTGCTCCATCAGCATTGTTTAGAGATTCCAGTTACAATTCCCTTTTTTTTCTGGCATCCTGGCCCCACAGCTCCCTGTTTGCCTTTACTTGATTTGTAGAGGTGACTTGTATCTGAGCACATAGAAGAGCACAGGAATGGAGCGCACAGCTGATGCAGCTCTGATAGCAAATCTCTCCCAGGTCTCTCAACCAGTATCTGAGATTTTTTACAGTCAGGTTTTATAGTAGACAAAAAAAAAAAAAATGACATAGAGAGAGTGTTGATAAATGCCCTGAACAACTTTTTTCCTGGCCATCACCAAGGAATAGAATTATAATAGTATTACTGAATGAGTGACATTTAAGATGATACATTATGCTTTGCATAAAGATGACTCCTAACATAAAAATCAATGTCTGGATTTTATTATGTCATTTAATTTAACTCTTGATTTTCATTAATTTGGGAAACGTTGCACTCCCAGCAGATGCTCAAAAAGGAAAAAGCAGCTTTGTCCTATATTACAAGCACATAAATAGCAAATCTGTCCATGCCAAGATTCAGGACTATTTGCAGAGAGTTCCCTGCTGTTCTCACTGCCCCTACTTTTGCTCTGGTGATAAGATTTTAATGATTTAAGAATACTTCAATAATTTTCTGTAACAGTCATTTCTTCTGGTCCCTCCCGATCTCAATTCCATGCTCAGACTGGGTCATACTTAAGAGCTTACCCAAGGCTTTCTTCAGCTGAAAGAAAGGTGAAGCAGCCCCCTATTTCCTCTCCTTACATTTGCAGATGTGCACTGAGGTAGTCCTGGACATTTAATCATGAAGAGAAAAAACAGAGCTGGAAATGAGGGTGACTATTCTACAGTAAATTCTGATTATCCCTTAATGTCACACTGACATCTGACTGTGATCTGGCTTGTGAAAAACATCCTGAAAAATTGTTTAGGGAATAGAAAAGTGACGGTTTTAATAAATATCTTGTTTCTATAAGACCAAATGCTTTGATGACATTTTCTCTAGAATAGTTTCAAAATTGTGAGGTAAATTTATATTAGATATTAGGAATAACTTCTTGACTGGTAAGCAGGATGAAACTCACAAAAAAGAAAAGCCTTGTGAGGCTAGATTAGACAAAGCTCTGCCAGGGATGCTCTATTTAAGTTGATTGTACCTAAAAAGCAAAGGAATGGACAGTCAGTTGCTGTCTTCAGGCAACTCCCAGCCTGTCAGTTCTGAGATACTCTGCAATAAAACACATTATCACTAGCAGTGAAAGAAAACACTCTGAATTTCTCAAAATGAAATGTTTCAGCTATATAGAAAAGGAATAAGTAGACTATTTTTGTAAAATCTACAGACAGAAACATTCCTGCAAAAGTGCTTTGATTTAAGTAGGACACAATCTTCCATCAGGATTTTTTTTAACCTGTTTTCTTCTTCGTCTCTTGGGCAGTGCTTTGTTACACAACTGTAACTTTCACCAGAAGTTCTTCCAATGGCCTGTTCCTTGGGTGTTTGCTAAAGAAGTGGTTTCACAGTTCATGTGTTTCCTGGTCCAACGTGTTTGGATTGCAGCTCTGCAGGACCTCTTGTCAGTCTGCCTTGTCTGATTCACAGTGTGCAGCACACTGAGGGGAGAGGTCCTTGCACCAACACATACATTGCCAAAGAGAGGGAGGCTGTACTGTTGGGTTTTAGAATCCAACACAACAAAGGCTCTGTCTGTGTTTGCAAAATGTTGTTTGTGTCCTGAAAACTTCAGCCAATAAACTGTCTGTGTGGATCTAATTGCAGGTCAAATTGACAAACAACAGCATGTGCTTGACTCTCACCATTCATCTAATTTTATGTTGTCTGTAACCAGAAGCCATGGCCCTTTATCAGAGGGGTTTACAGGCTATGTCTATAACAGTAAATAAAACAGGCAGGGGCCTTGTCTTGAGGCCAGTTGGTGCTGCATGGTGTGTGTCCAGCCAGAAGGAACTCTGCTTGCCTTCTCCCATAAATCAGGACTGCCACGTCCAAGCTACCTCTGCAGAGAGGCCTCTGCCCTTGCTACCCCTGAGCCCTTCCTAGGCAATGTTTGGGATAGCAAAGCCAAAACCAGTGTTAGGGACTGTGACAATAGTTGGGGAACGTTACTGTTGAATGGAGATCTGCAGACCAGCACTTGGCCTGTACCTTGACCTTCTTTAGTTGATTCCAATAGCTGTAACCATATGTGAAGCCATACTGGCACTCTGTATTTTCTCCTCTCAGTGTTTTCCTAAGGTAAAGAAGGGCTATACTGACTTTCCATGCCTCCCTACCCTCATAGATAACACACAAAGAAGTGGTGTGGCTTGCCCAGGTTTATACAAAGATCTTGTAGAAAAACTGGAATGCCTATGCCAGGCTCCATGTCATACCACACCACTATTGTTTAAAAATATGCACTAACAGAACCCTGTTTTATGCAAGGATTTCTTTTGTCTGTTGTTGCAATGGGTAATGACTTCAAAGCATGTGTACTTTAAAGTGTTCTAAACCATATTTATAAAACCAAAAGTAAGCTCACAATAGATGGGAAGCAATGAATTTTTAAACACACTTCTCCCCTTAAAAATTTGATAAGATACAGTGTTATTTTTGCCTCCTGTTTGTTTAGAGTGGAAAATTTATTTCAATTAGGGTGGCAGCTCCTCACCCCCAAAATGTTCCATAATTATCAGCTAAAAGTGCAGAATCAACAGAAAAAAATCTGCTTTATTAATTGCTCACAAACATAAATCGTTCAGACAATACAACTCTACTTCCTGCTTGGGCACTTATCCAGGCAGAGCTTTTGCTGAGATTTATTTTCTTTTCTGTAATTTTTAATTGTGCTGCCACAGATATTGTGCACAAATACTAGGCACAGTAACTGACTTAATTACATATTTTTTCCTTGGAAAGCGTGACTTTACACATCCCCTTAATACAACCACAGTTCCTGTGTAATCTCGCTCCCTTTCTCAGTTTGGGTTTTGACAGATGGGCTGTGTCAGACTGAGCAACCTGCTCTGAGGTGTCGCCGCTCTCGGCTGCTCCGTGTGCAGGGAGCTCCGCTCTGGAGCGGGGCGCCAGGAGCCGCGGCCGTGGAACACCGATGAGCCGGCAGCGGGATCCGTGCTGAGCAGCAGGTACCTTTGTCTCTCATGTCTCTGCTACGGGAAGGCTGGCTTTGGACAGATGGGGTGATAATGCCCTCAGCCACACTTACTGGTCTGTCAGAGCCCCCGGCTTCCTCTAACAGCATTCCAGCACTGCCTCCACACTTAAAAATTTTCTGTTTCAGTAATATCAGCACCAATTTCCCTGTGGCAAACTCCAAGCCACTGCCCTGTTGCCTACCATGTGCACACCCAAATGTTCAAAAACCCCAGCTGGACTCCCCAAGCCATGCTGTGATAAAGCATTTGAAAACTGAATTCTGGAGTTTTACCTTATGATATTCAAACTGTACAAGAATAAAAGATAGCAAGTTTTTTTTTTGTTGTTGTTTTTTTTTTTTTTTTTAATGTATATTTGGTAGGGTTTTTTTGCTATGATAAAACTGAACTTTCACTTATCTGAATTCTTAGGGACACAGCAAACTCCTTCTTCCAGGACTCGTCTGAGACACTGGGGTGGCCCGAGGCACTGCCAGACCGGTGCATGTTCAAGCTGTGGTCCCACATCAGTGCCACTGCCAGGGTCTGCATGGAGGACAAGGAGAGGGTTTTATCAGTACATAGAGGATCTATGATTGCCCCCTGGAGCAGAGGTGACATCACCTCTTCCCTGCAGGAAAGAGAAGGCAAAAAGGAACGGCATGGGGCTGTGGAAGAGCGACTTTACTGTCAGGGAACTGTGTGTTCTCTGGTGGTGAGGGAGCTCATCATCCTGCTCCATGTTAGCCCTGTCCTGTGGAAGCAGAGTGACAGCCACTGTCATCTCAAGGGACTAGCCTGCCCAGAAATTCTGTTCTTTGGCACAGTCAGCGTCTACTCTTTATATATCAGACCCTACATGACTTGCTGCCTCTTCAGACTTGCAGCTCAGTGTGTTGGTTTTGATCATTAGAGCCTCTCACTGTCTTTGTGCATTACTCCGTTCAGCTGGGAATTGTTTTCAGTGAGAGTCATCTGCTCTGGAGCTGATCCCAATCTCAGCCACAGATAACATCAGTGAATTGGAAGGTCTAGACATAGAATCATGATCAAGAAATAATGATTTATAGAACTCTTTGACAGATCCGTATATGTCAAGCTATGTAAGAGTATGTTAATGTGACTTCAAAAGACAGATTTGCTGAATGTTCATGGTAAATCATATTTTGTTCTTGGTTCTTTATTGTGTGTTGTATTTACTTGTGCAATAAGTGTTAACTAACTAGCAGATATATTTATTTAATTCTATAGCATGTGTCAAAGAGCTATTTATTCACAGTACAGTGATCATAAATTTGATTTCCTTAGTGATTTCTCCTGTGTGCATGAACTCTGGTTTATGTTCGAATTCTTTTCCCTGTTAGATCAAATTATTTGTCTTCAGGGAAGATGGGTGGACTGAAGCGACACAGTAATACTTGTGATGAAAATCTAAAAAATGAGAGGTTTTGTGATTATTTACAAGGCAGATATTGGAGAACTGTGTGTTCATTATGTTGTGCTAAAACTGTAGGCTCAAAAAATCTGGCTTTTATCCATAGATGTGGAGTGGAGCATGTATTAATTCTAACACTTACAATTGCATATCAGGAGGAATATAGATGGAGGAAAAAATTCACAAAAAACTCCTCAAAACACAAGTTTTTTTCTAATATCTCTTCATATGGATTTTCTGCTCCATAGTCTTGCGACTCTGGAGACATGTCTTAGATCACTTCATTGTAATATCTTGTGTTGAACTGAGCAGTGTTCATGTGAGCAAATGAGACTAGGACTAGCCACTTGGGGTTTCAGTATCCAAGGTCGGGTTGTTTGAGGAGAAAAATCATCTGTTCGTACACATTTTATTCTTTCACATCCTTCATTTCTACTCTGAAGAAGGATTTTTGAAATTATACTAAACATCTGAGATTTTTCAGACTAAGAAACATACAAATGGAGGAAGAAAATTTTGTGCCTTAAAGTATTAAAATCTTTCCTTGTTTTTTAAGAGCAAAGAAATTTGACTTACAAAGATGCAGGTTTATGTGAGCTTTGCAACCATATATGAAGCTGTACAAGCAGGATCTGAATGATTTTGTTAAAAATGTTGGCAAATCCACAGACCCAGTAAAGTGTAATGCTCCTTGCTCTTGCAACCTGTTGGGAGCTGCACTGTGCTCTGACTCTCTTTGAGAAGGGATGACTGACAGTACGGTGTTTTCTCTTTATCTGTAACTCTCTTGTTATTTTTTTTAATACTGGAGTACAAATGTGAGATAAATTACAGTATTGTCTTGGTTGTGTGTTCTTCCTGGGATGCAGTTCTTCGTCCATGGATGTGTTATGTTTGCTGTTATAATGGTGTTTGTGGGCTGTGATCAGTATCTGCACAGCTGTCCCAGATGCTGTTGCATTTGCAGAGTTCATAATAGAACTGAGTCTTGAGGAGGGACTTGCAGGATTGAAGTGAAAGCCTTGCTCCTTACTGAGCAAAGAAAGGGTGAAAATCTTCTGGAGGTAAAGTGGCCCATGGCAACAGCAGTGCTAGTGCAGGACATGGGCAAGGGGGCTTGAGCTGAGGTTAGAAACAGAAGATACTCTTGTTTCTTTCCACAATTCTAGCAAAATTATGGTGTTCAGTTCCAAAAGTGTGACTGCCCTCCTTAGAAAATTCAGCAACTAAAAGAGCAAAGCAGCATTTTCTACAATTTCACCTTCATTTTGTTGCTGTTCTCTGCATTCATCCTTTGATTGCTCATACACTGAGTGACTGCAAAAAACCCACCAAACAATCCCTTGCAGATCTAGTAATTTTTTTTTCTTGCTTGCTTTTTTTAATCTTGCTTAACCAAGATAAAAAGTGAAAGGCATACAACAGGGGAACATGACAGCTCAGGATAGGAACAGGAAAGGTTTTCATGTAAAACAGCTCGTTTTAGATTGACACAGGAATTGATTGTTTTAATGACTGGAAAAGTAAAGGATGCTTAAAGGCAAATAATGTGTTTTTTGATACATATAATTTCTGCAACTCATATCTTGTAGAAGTGTTAGGATCTGATTCTGTGGAAAAACTGAGGATAGAGAGTGAAGTTCATCTCAGATTTTTAAAGCCATATTGACTGTTTTGTTCTAGTACTTTATGACAACATTGTGACAATCATTTTGGCATCCATGTAGTCCCACGTAGTCCCTAGACTTTTCTAAAGTGGTCTAAGTGGTTGGCAGTTTATTAATGTTCCCATAATGGTGTCATTATGCAGCTTGTTTCTGTGCTGATTTCCTAAGTAGGACATGGCAAATTTCATGGTGGAAACTCTTGTGGCAAGGGCTGAGTGAAGTGTGTCACACCATGTGAGTTAATTTGGTCTAACAGCAATTCATTCCCCAGACAAATAAGAAAAGGCACTGGTGTGTGTGAAAAAGAGTCTTGAGCTATGTTCCTTTAATGTTGTTATAACAGTGTGGTAGTGTTTGTAAAAAGGGGAAAGAAATTAAAATTCATAAACTTAGGACTTGCATGGCAAACCTGGCATAAGAATAATAACAGTTGCTTAATGCACTTGTTTTAAAATTACTAAGGAAACTTAAAGGATACAAGCTATTAGCAAATTATTTACTCAAGGTATCTCAAAATGCATGGTCATGATAAATTTTGCCTTAGCTGCTTCCTAATGACCAGCAAGATCTTTGTTTTCTTATTTAAAGTTTCTCTGCACAGTTCATCATAACATCAAATAATTGTTGCTGAAGGGTAGTTAATGACCCAATATATAGCTATTGTAGCAAAATGATGTCCATTAAGGAGGAAGTCTTTAAAAGAATAATTAACCAGTTTTCATGGAGTTCTGGCTGGTGGAAGTGCAGCTCCTTAGCATGATATTTATTTAAGCACATTTTAGGAGCAATTTCAGTCAGACATTTGTTTGTCTCTAATGGACACTGTCAGTTTTCCACCACTGAACAGATTTTCACAGTTCTAGCTGTTGTGTTCCTGAGCAGTCTTTCTCTTGAAAGGGTTTCTTACCAGCTGTGGACTTACAATTTATTATGTGATGCTGAAAGTCTAATGTCTTAGTTAACAGGCTGTTAATTATGTTAATGGTGCTTAGGAAAAGATTATTATGAAATTTAGTTAATAGTCCTTTGCAGTGCAAAAACATTGTAATATAGACATATGAAGATTATCACCATGGTGTCTCTTAGTGAATGAGAATATGAAGAGATGAAAAGGATACATTGCTTACTGCAGAAACCTTACAAGAAGAAAAAGTGAAATTTCAAAATAAATTATTTAATTGGACTCAAGATACAGGTGTTGCTACAGCCCATCCAGCCTCTGGTGCTGTTATGTTTTGTTGCATGGTCACTGACAGTCTTTCAGAACATAATGTCATTCAAGGTGTAAAAACTGGGTAAGAATAGAAGTAATGAGAAGCAAAATCCCTGAGGTAAAGCCATGTCATGACATATTTCACTACAAAGAATAACATAGGAAAATATTTCCATGATGAATAATGTGCCAATAAAAAGTAGTGTTTGTAAAACTAGACTGAATGGAGCAAATTAGAGAGGGTTTAATAAGACATATGATATTATTATGGAGCTTATTTGTGCTTATTTGCAACTCCTTGATAAATTTGCACTTGGAAAATTTGGTACATAATGGCAATTCAGGAGTCACTTGAAAGAAGTGAAAAACCCATGTGGAGATGTGCATGAGAAAACATCAGTTAGTTGTGCAAGGCAAAAACACAGTGTGTGTTGTCATCTTATATATGCAATGCACATCTTTATGGAGGGTGCTAAGCCAGATGATTTTAATCCAGATTTATAAATCTTTTAAGTTAGTCAAACTTGGCACATATACTCGCTGTCAATTAGAAAAATGTAGTGTTATAAAAAATGTACTTTAATAAGAATTTTCTTTAAACTAATAGTTTCAGGATTTTCAAGGGAAAAAAAAAAAAAGCAAACTAGTTTCCCTGTCTCGCTACCCTCAAATCCTCCACCGTGCCTTCGGGTTTCAAGCAACAAAGCAATATTTATTAGGAGTCAGTAAGTTAGTGGGTATTATTCTCAGCATGCTATAAACTAGAGATTTATAGGATGGGTCTCTGGATATAGAATCACAGAATGATTTGGGTTGGAAGGGTGTTTAAGGATCATCTAGATCCAATTTCTTGTTATGGACAGGGGCACCTTCGCAGAGACCAGGTTGCTCAAAGTCTCATCCAACCTGTCCTTGAACTCTTCCAGGGATGGAGCATCTACAGCTTCTCTGGGCATCATGTTCCAGTACCTCACCACCCTCACAGAGCAGAATTTATTCTTAATAGTCTAAACCTACCTTCTTTCATCTTAAAAACATTCCCCCTTGTCCTGCCACTACATGCCCCATCTGTCTCAGCCTGTCCTCATAGGAGAGGTGCTCCAGCCCTCTGACCATCTTTGTGGCACTCCCCTGTGCTTACAGCAGGATTAGCTACAGAATGTTTCTCAGAGTCATGATCAGACATCTTTTGAATATCTACAAGTGGGGAGATTCCAAAACATCTCTGGGCAACCTGTTCTGATGTTTGACCAACCTCATAACCAAAAGTCTCTTGCTTATGTTTAGATGGAATTTTCTATATTTTTGTGGCCATTTCCTCTGGTCCATTGGACACAACTAAGAACAATGTGGCTTTGTCTTCTTTACGCCCTCCTGTCCGAGGTATAATTGATAAGATTCCTTTGATGCTTCTCTTCTTCAGACTGAACAGTCCCCATTCTTTGAGCCTTGTCTTGTGAGAAAGATGGTCCAACCCCTTAATCACCTTCGTATTCCTTTGCTGAATGCACTTCAGTGCATCCATGCCTGTCTTGTGCCCAGCAGTGGGCACAATACTTGGCTGTATCACACCAGGGCAGAGTAGAGGGGAAGGATCACCTCCCCTTACCTGCTGACAACATTCCTAGTGCAGCTTGGGAGGCTGCTGGCCTGATTCACTGCAAGGGCGCATTGTGGTGTGTGTTCAACCTGGTTAACACAAGGACCCGCTGGCCCTTTTATAGCAAGCTGCTTTCTATCCATGCCCTATGCTAGTGCATTAAGTTATTCTTATACTAAAAATGAAATTAATTAAAAAAACCCCCAAACCTAAAACCAAGTATTTTAAGCTTTCTCTTCAAAACAATAGTTCTGCTTTTTTTTTTTTTTNTTTTTTTTTTTTTTTTTTTTTTTTTTTCCCACCATTACAAGGTCAGAACAGTAGCTGAGCTTCAGCAATATGGTAAATCACTACTGAGAGCACCAATGCAGCATTATGTATAACCTTACATATACCATAAGAAAGCTTGGAATCAAAATATGTAGAAATATAGAAGGATTGTGATAAGCAGGTGAAACTTCTAATGAGAAAAAAACACATGGATGATTGTGTCCTACAGTGAGTTTAAGTTATATCTCTCACTTTTATGTGGGGTTTGTGTTGTGGGGTTTGTTTTTTTAAGAATTACTCTAATAGCACAGCATAAGTTGCTCAGTTTTCAGTGTTAGAAATTGTTTTTCAGGTTCAGCTGAAGAAATGCAAAGGAATCAGTGATGTAGTCCTAAGGCCAGTTCTGGGATATTTGGAAGCAGAGATGGAGCTGGTCCTAGGCATTTTTGAAGGCCAAAAGTGCAGTTGACAACAGCTGGAAATGCACTCACTACGGCCATTGTGATTAAGACTGTGAACAAGAAGTGAGGGAGGCACAATTTTCTTGTTTGGATTTGCCACTAACTTTGTCTGGAGAAAACTTGGGCAACTAAAGGCACTACAACCACGCACCAGACATTTCACATTTTGTTGACACACTATTAGAAACAAAAAGGCTGTCTAGAATCTCAAGCAAGATAACATTAATTATGAAAAACAATCTGATGAGAGTCCATAATATCCTTGGTCAAACATTCCATCACAATGCAAAAGATTGGAAGAGCTGAATTAATTAGTATACACTGCCAATGGCATATGCCAATGAGGATAGCTAATAGGAAATCGAAGCTATGAACGGGTAAAACAGCAAGTGCACTGATAGCTCATGCTAGAGAGAAATTTGGTTGAAGAAAATCTACCATTTAAAGACTAAACTGCAAATTTTCAATAGAAACATTATTTCAATTTTCTTATATGCTATGAAAGCTGAAGTGTTGGCTATAAAGGCAGAGCCATTATCTGTCAACAGTGTGGTTCTAGGCACCTGGAACAGTATGATACAGAGTGTAAAGAATAGTTACATTGAACAGAAACGTCTTGGAACTAGCAAGACAAAAGGAAGCAAAACAAGAATTAACATAGAGGATGGACTGGAGGCTCTTTTATTTGTTTAGGTTTTGCTCCTACAAGATTTGATGGCAAGGAAAGGATATACCATCTGGATATTTGTTGTTTTCTGTCCTTGGTGCCTTACTGTGATTTGAATATGTGTAGTGTATAGTGAATATGTGCATCCAGAGTGTAGACAGTTTGTTTTACGATGCATTTTCTCTTTTGGCCTCAAAAGCAATAAGACAATTTCCACTGTGCATTTTCAGAACTTGATGAATTTTAAAAGCATTTTTCCCATATGAGAGCATCATATGAAGAATGGAATTACCAAGCTACAACAAAAAAGATTTTGTTTTCTGGATAAAACAAAAGGAATATTAGCCTCTTCAACAACATACTTTAGAGTTTAATTTATATGCAACATAATTGATCTGAATTATAATAAAACAGAATAAATACCTTGGAGATTTCAAAGAAAATGTTAGTATTATTACTCAATTCAAATACCAAGTGATGGTAATATAAAAATATTTATTTTCACAACATGTTGCAAACATGACAGCGTGATAATATTCTTGATGATTATAGCTGACATTTTCTTTGAAAAATAGTAAACAATATGGTCTCCTGGAACAATTACACAAATGGTTATTGGTAATGTGTCCTGAGATATTCATAGAGAATAGCTCTCAGAAGGGGGCCAAGGTTCCTCCAAAGCTGGGGTCATGGGTTGACAAGTGCCTCTCATCTCTCATTGAACAAGTTAGAACCTGAGACTAAGTGAGAAAAGAAGAACTTTCAGAAAAGACATAATGATTATTGAAAATGGTTGAGAATTACTGTGCTTCAAGTAAAACACAGGAAGCCACAATGCCATTTTATGTTCAAATAAAGCTGATCCATTATGTTACACAGAACTCACAGAGATGTATTAAGCACTTAAGGACTCTGCAGGATAAAGAGCTATACTGCATATCTCACCAGATAAATATTTATTTCTGAGGATGGCTAAGAACAATACTTTTATGTGCAGAAATGATAATGCTGTAAATGCAGACAAATGATGGTAAAATCCCTGTAGGATGGTAAAGCTTCAAGTACAACAGTGTTTCAAAAGAAATCTTGGAAATCTTAAATGCTTCATGTCTTGAGCAACGAGGGAAGGCAATATAGATAAATTTTAACACACTGTACAGTTCTTTGCAAATTACCAAATGTGGATGAATGAATGCCTGTGCACAGCAACTGTAATACATGGCACAAATCTTAGAGGTGTGAGCTGATTGTTTGCTTGTTTGTAACAAAAGAAGGCATGAATAACTAAGCCACTATGCAGCATATCTAAAGTTCAAAATGCTTACTCTTCTGGGAGTTAGGGACTTAACAGCCTATTCACTAGAATTTTGTAGAAATTAATTGAGTAATTTTACTTAAATCACATAATTACTTTATTAATTTATTTTAAATTAATCATTATTTATTCACATAATTTATTAATTCACATTCATTTCTATTTAAATGAATACAAATTTTTATAAAAAATAGTCTCTTTATTAGTAGTCTCATTTATGAACAAAACCTGATTATTAAAATCACATATTTATGTTTGTCAAACTGCAGTTTGATGTGTAATAACTGAAAAGATCATGTTGCAGTAGAGTAGTAATAGTGGCTAAAATTATCTATTAAAAATTTTGTTGGAAGTACAGTACTACATGGGCAATCCCTGTGCTGAAATGCATGTTAGGCACTCGTCTATTATTGAAAAGAAACTATTGGATGTATAAGCTGAAAACTCAGCTGATGCCAGACCAATGTCCCGACCATTATGATGTTATTCACTAACCATTTCCCCACTTGGAGTAGGATATTGGTATTTTTTTTCACTAGAGGATCACATATGTTAAAGGGCTAATATTTTATTTATATTAAACTCTTTCATTTGAAAACACACTTTTTTTTCCCCCCTCCGTGACTGTTTCTGGCACTAAAAAGTGGCAAGGCCCAATTTTTGTCTATGGTTTACAGTCTAGTAGTAGTTCTGCATAGGAAGAAATTGCCTGCTTAACACAATGAAAATAACTCAGTAGAGCCCAAGGACATGTTGTCAGCCACACTGTGGGATAGTGCAGTGTCATATTCAGCCTCACACATGTAGCTTGGGGAAATACACTGATGCAAAAAGTCAAAAACTTACATATGGAGAAGAGCATGCCTTTCACCAACAGTTGAAAGTGTCACAAGTGTCTCTTTCTCATACCTGCTACAGATCACAAGGCTGTAAATCAGATGCTTTGGGCAAAGTTGATGTCAGGACAAGAAAAAATGGGCACAAATTGAAAGACAAGGAAACATTTTTTCATGTGTGATTAAAGATGCTGTGGATTCTCCATCCTTAGAGATGCTAAAAAGCTGTCTGGATTTTGTCCTGGACAACCTGCATTTGATGGCCCCACTTGAGTAGGGGGTTGGACCAGATGACTGACAGAGGTCCTTTCCAACCTTGACCACACTGTGACTCTGCAGACATCCTAGAGGTCATCTGTGTTGTTAAATGAATTTTGTTGTCTTAATATACATATGGTTCTGCTCTCAGTACAAGGAACAATATTACAGTTAAAGGCTGTGATGTGGCCAGAATTTCTTGGCAATGCATATTTCTGTTTTGACTCCAGACCAAACATTTGCCTTAAGGACATGATATTTTAAGAAAATCCTAAACCTTTTATATCAGTTCATACTCTCAGAAAATCCAGGTTTTCCAACCTTCTGAGTCAGACAAACAGATCTTTTCATCAGACTGTTTTACTGGTATTATTCACATACACTATTATAGGCAAACTTGAAAATACTTGTATATAAAAAAGCACAGGTCAGATGCCTGTTGTACAGGTAATGCAAAATATTTCAATGTAGGTTTAGTAACCACAGGAAACCATAATGGAAAAGGTTAGTAGTTTGCTGCTGAATATTTAGTCTACTGAACATAATAGCATTGACAGATTCTGGTGGATTTATTAATTGCCCAGTCCAGATTTCAATTTCTCTTCTGACTGGGTGCCAAATGTGTGTACCTTTAAGTAACTAATTTGTACAGACAACTGTAATAATTATTACCTGAAAGAGAGATTGCAGAAATAGCTGATCAGTTACATGAGCTAATGAACTTTCTGAACATGTATTTTCTCATCTTTTATTTGCAGACATAAATATGTAAATGATTCTCTAAAAATCTAGGCTTACTATTTAAATTTCTTCATTTGTGCAACTGGGCTGTGTAGAAAGAAAAGACAAAAAGAATATAAATGAACCCAGATAGATTTGCATAATGTGGGAATATCACTACATTTTAATATCTATTATAATGTTTCTGATACTTAATAAAATCAGGTTAGTGCCAGATTTTAGTAAAGGTCATCATAGTGCATTTTCATTTTATAGCTACAACATTTCCCCATTTATAAGGATTATTTTAAACTGAATGAATTAAATGAATGAATGACATACTACAGAGGTAAATATTAAGGAAAGAGTAGGAGTTTTATTATTTAAGTTAAAGGATGGTATTGGCAAAAGATCAAATGACTGTAAATTGGCCATGAATAAATTTAGAGGGGAAATTGGAAGAAGGCTCCTTATCCATCCAAGAAATATATTTCTGGAAGCATCTGTCAAAGAGGGAAGAGACTGAGTAATTTAAACTGTTTTTTGAGTAATGTGATACACTTTGGAAAGGGATACACTTTGGAAATAGATTTCATGAAGTGAGATTTGTCAATAGGATCCTGGAAAGTCATTCTGTCCCAAGGCACAAGTTTGCAGTGACAGTGCTCACATACCTGGTGTGTCCCTTAGAAATGCTATTGCCAGAAGATCATGTCCATGTTGCTGAGTTTCTATTCAGCACTGGTTAGAAATAAGCCGTTTGTTTCCTATCTTGACCTATATTTGGCTTTCTTTGGATCTGCATTCACTGTCCTCTGAAGCCTTGGAGGTGAGCATGTGGACATAGATGGGGTGAAATTGTACCTTTAATGGCTTTACATCCTTAGGTGTCTTGTTGCTGTGCTCTGATCACGCAGTGTGTGTAAAACTGGCAGTTGCCAGGTATGAGCTTAAGAGAAAATGATTTCCTGAATTTAAATTAGCAGCAGTTCTGCAGTCTTTATCTACCTTAGGACTCTCTCTGAGTTTTATTTAGCAACTAAAGCACAGGGACCTGTGGTATTAGCAAGATTCTCTTTGCTTTTACCCAGGGTAAAAGCATACCCATAGTTCAGGCTTGGCTTCTAAAGGAGTGTTGGGAAGATTTTTTATCCTTTGCTGCATTGTGTACATGTGTAGTGCTTTCACATTTGCCTGTCTTTGCCAAATTTAGTGTAGTGGTTTAAGTGTCTTTGCTGTGAGATAGGATTAGGAGAAAAGAAAACAGGCCCAACTTAACGGTACAATGATAAATTTATTAACACACATTAGAAGGAGAAAAAATGAATCAAAATGAAACTTTCAAAAAGCCCTTTATCCCCCCAGAAGTGTTCACTTTCTCACAAAAACATGAAGAGACAAAACTTGTGATTTTCAGTCAGTTTCACCATTTAAAAAATAATCTTTCATCAGCTCTTTGGGAGAGGAGTCTCTCTTAGAGTCCCATGGAGACATTGCCACAAGTGAGACAGTCCTCTGGTGGCTCCCGTGTCACAAGAAACCTCTGCAAACTGTGAAATCCCTCCCGTTAGCCGCCTTTCCTGTGGCTTCACATGGGCCTATCAGCTTATTAGGCGTCCTGTTTAAGGACGCCTCTTCTAGTATAAAACAAAGATTCTCTTCCTCTATCTCTAAAATCATCTTCTTCTCTAAAACTAGAGATCTCCTTTTTCCCTAGGAGCAAAGGGCTTCATATCACTTTTTCTACCTCTATTCAAAATTCTCTATTAAATCTCAATTATATCAGTCTACAACTTTTAACTAGAGCCATGCATCCCCCTCAAACAGAATTTATATGTTACAGGAAATAGTCCATTCTCCATGGTTTCACCATAGAAGTCCAACCAAACGAGGCCACTCCTTCTCTTTTGTCCCACTTAGGACTTTCACTCTCCCTTCACTGACTTCATGCTGTGTCTTCTCTACGTTCGATCACTTTGCCCTTTTTCTTTTACTCAAAAGGGGGTGCAGAGTTTTAAAAAGTCTCACCTGTCAAGGAAAGACATTAACATTCTTGCCCGGGCCTGCAGATGGTTACATGATCTCTGCTGGGCAGCGGCCTTCAGGAATTTCAAAACCTGCGTGGCTGGGGGAAGAGCACTCCGGGACCTTGGAGCGGCCTGGCAGTGGATGCCTCCAGCCCCCACCCCTCGGTCTCATCGGGGCGGCTGTCACGATCCGCTAACGCAAGCGGGGTTCGTGTTGGTTCGTGTGATCTCAGAGCACAAAAGACACAGCAGGGGACAACAACAGCAATTTTGCTCAACAGCAATATACTTTATTACAACTCAGTATGCGATGGATTGGTAGAAAGAGAGAGAGAGAAAAAGAATAGAGAAAGAGAGAAAAGGGGGTATAGCTACCAACGGAGAGACGAGTCCTCGTGGCCTCCTGCCAATAGATCCGTCTTCTTCCGTGGGGAGATCTCAAATCAGGGTAGCTCCAGGGGTATCTTTATAGTCCCTTTTCGAGGCAACAGGCAGTTGGCCAGAAGGTGGGGGAAGGATAAACAGCAGGTGCAAAGAACAGCAGGTTCAGAAAGTAGGTACAGGACAACTTCTCAGGGCGAGCCGGTCCGAAGCCCGCCTGCAGTGACATGTCCATTGTTCAGTCCAGTGAGCACACCTGCAGACAACAGTTGGCAGTCATCCCACCTCAGCCAGGCCAGAACTCCTGTAACAGGATTTTAGGGTCTCAGTCCCAGTCCTTGTGGTTTTCCTTGGTGATGGTCATGAGGCAGATGAGGGAGTTGGGGACCGTCTCTTACAGCGGCCCAGCTCGGAGCTGCTGTCAGGGGCTGCAGGCTCCCCTCACCCTGCTGGGGGAAAGGGCCCAGGGACAGCGCCAGGCCTCGCACGGCTTCCCCCCCAACAGGAGGATGTGTCAGGGTGTTTTACTGCTGCTGGAGACCCCATCCCAGCTGGGAAGGGGGAATATTCCTATCCCCTTCCCCCAGCCCTGGATTCACTGGTCTGGCGCCTTCTCGGGAATCACCTGACCCGGGCAGGAGCTGGCTGCACCCGGTCCCCCAGGAGCTGGGGCCAGATTATCCCTTCCAAGGCAGGGAGGAAAAAGGAAAGTTTCCCACGTTCCTCCTGATTTTAAGCCTGTGTGACCCAGAGGTGTATCCCTATATTTAACTGGCTAATCTGGTTGTCAATTTCAAAGTCAATCACTAATTGGTTTTTACCATCCGTGCTAAACCAACACAACATGTTTTCAGACTTCTTTCAAACCAGACAGCTGTGGCATGGATGCCTGAAATTTGGAACTCTGGGAAATGGCTAATTTCTCCCATCCTTTGTTCTCAAATACGGTAATCACCTTATTTTAAACAGAATGTTTAAATTCCATTTCTAAACAAGTAATATGCATTCCCTAATTTTATAATTCTGTAGCCATTTTCTTACAGATTTTTTTCTTCTTGATCATCTTTCTTCACATTGGTACTCCCTACTTCACTATATCATTACATAGGTGAAAGGAGATATCTGGAATGGAAGCTTTGCCTTTGATTCTGGTGCAAGAGGGAAAAAAGAGGGTGCACTGTAATTAATATTTATCAATGGTTAAGCCTGTACTCTTAGGAACAAGGATCCCATAAAAGCCAGCTTGTGAAGTCTAATGACAAAACTGAAAACAAAATTTCATAGTACTTGCTTAGGACACCTACCTTTAGTGGTGTTTTGAGCTTCAAATCTAAAAACCAACAAAATACTCCCCTGAATAAAGTCAGTACTCACCCTTTCATGAGATACTACAGGTGGTGTGTTAAATACACCCACTATCTGTCCACCTGAAGCCCACAGCTAGCCAGCAACACTGCCAATACCACAATTTCCAGTTCTCATCTCTGTTATGCATTGAGTGTGGTTATATCATGATTAAATTATGATTCGTAGTGTTCCTGTTGTTCTTCATCATGTTCACCCATTAAAACCCATGAAATTGTGAATGCAATAAGGAATAATTTTGACCTTTTTTTCTTCAAATTTGTGAAAAGACTCCAAAATGGCAGGTAAAGATTATCAATTTATATATATTCTTGACTAAGAGAATTTGCTATGGTGACCTCTGCTTTTCCCCCTCTAGATTTTCTTAAATTTGATCTTCTTCACTGTTCTTTCTGGCTTAAGATTTTCTTCTTCAGGGTGAGGGAAAACAACTCCTCCTATTCCCTGTTGCAGAAATGAACTTTACAGTGCAAAGGCTGTCTAAACCCACATTCCAGCTGTCACTGAAAAATTTAGCATATTACAGCAAATAAACCAGTCTGCTGCTGAAAAATAAATTAGAATTAGAAGTGGTCAGAAATACTTTGCCCTGCTCAGTTTGCTTGTGATATATGTGATGAATTTCAGTAAAAGAGATTTTGATCACAATTTCCATTAAAACTTCACTTTCCAACAACAACATTTGAGTAGTTTGCCAGACCTATATAGCTTCTTGATTAGGAAACAATCTAGTTTGGACAGAGGATTGAGATATGTAGTTTTATAAATTTGTTTTCAAGGACATGAACTATATTGTAAGGGATATAAGGGAGAAAAGTGAAAAAAGGCCTGAGGGCTCCAATACAGTAAAAAGAATTTCAGATGGCAGAAATGAGAATTAAAGCATGCAGGAGAAAATAAACTGGAAAACATATACTAAGTGGGATGGAAAGAGCAGTAAAGCTAAAAGAGACCTTAGGGAAGAGAGAGGACAGCAAATTAGACATGAATTTGTAATCTGATATTGAAGCAAAACAAGGCAATGAAATTTGAGCTATTTATACAAAGGAAGTGCACCATAAAAATACTACAAGTAAATGGAGTAAACATTTTTACATCTAACTTTCCCTATAGAGAGTTTTAAATACCATTTTATAAATAGAATTGCAAATACAGAATGCAAAAAGGGTGAAGGGCTGGATCTGGTAAAATACAGGCCGTGTGAATAGTATCCATCTTGCCTGATTTTACATGTCTAGAGGTTAACTGACATCAAAAGAGCTGCCTGCCTTAAGAGGAGACACATCACCCTTTGGATATGCCTGTTCCTACAGATTGAGTCAATGGTGACCACTTTAGACAGCTCAACTTTTCCATAGCTAAATTTTAAAGAGGTGAATCATTACTAAAAGACCTAAATTACTAAAAGACCTGAGAGAACTGAGGTGAGAATGACATGGAAAGTCTAGAGTGTCTAGAGATGTTTCTAAGGTTTGAAAAACTGAGATAAGACTGAAGATGTCATGACAGGTAATAAGTATAGAATAAAAAGGAAAGCTTTGAGAAATGTGGAAAATCTATTTGAGGTATAAATGTACATAATCGATAAAGGGGGATTGAGGGGGATTTAGTATTTTGCAGCTTGTACATGAGACACACAGTCCAGTTCAGTTTATGGAAATGAAGAAGCTGCAGGGAGCAAATTTCATCCTTCAGTAAGGTGCTTCTTTTTTTTTTCTACCTTCTCACAGCTGTGACAGCATTGCAGCACTGTCAAAGAATTTACATCTGTTTAACTGCTAAATGAAGGGATATCCAAGTTGTTCCAACTCCGAGAGCCATTTAATAGGAGCCTTCCTTGAATCAACTCACTATCTGGGTGCTGTGGGCAAATTCAGATGAGCTGCAATGCTTTGCACAAACAC
Source organism: Hylia prasina (assembly GCA_013397195.1). NCBI lineage: Eukaryota > Metazoa > Chordata > Aves > Passeriformes > Sylviidae > Hylia > Hylia prasina. Next base: position 334,904 of record VYXD01016265.1, read on the forward strand.
CAAGTTTCTCAGAAAAACACTCCTTTTGTGGGTAACCATTTCCTATGCCAAAATTGTTGATTTCCTGCTCTTTTACCTTCTATTTATTGCAGATGCAAAGAAGGTATGTTAACCCTCAGGGTTTCATGATAACTATCATTTCATAGAAAAATCTGTTTTTTGTGTAAATCGATAGTTCATTTGTAACAAAATTGGAAATCTATTATTTTCGCAGTAGTTTTGAGAAGATGAGGTACTTTGTTTTGGTTTGGTTTTTATGTTGAAGTGTACATTTCCTAGTGCAAATTATTTTATTTCATCTTTTAAAGCAATTATTTGTTTTGCTTACTGAAAGATCAGTTTTGTCAACTTTAAACATGTTGACTTACACTTATGATGATGGAACTCAAATTAAGGCTGACGTAATTAAGCTCTGAGGATGTCACCCCCTTGCCCTTCCATAACCCTGTGAAACTGAACCATCCTGTCTTGTAACATGCAGCCTTTTATACTGAATGAACAAAGCTGAGGTTGACACAAAATATATCCTGGAGTCAGACTAGCAAAGCTCTTAAAATTACTCACCCAGACTCAAAATCTAATTATCTTTCAGCTTTCTTCCTTTTATCATGAGAATGGTCAATAAAGTGGTTGCAAAGCCAACTCACAAATGACATTTTAGATGCTGATGGGAGGAGAGGGAAAGGAGATTTTCCAAACCTGAAAATAACCCTTGTCTCCAAAGTCACAGGTAAGCTTAAGCACCATCAACTTTAAACACAGCATGGTACAGTTCATGTTAGACTGTTTAGTATGCACTGAGTGCACAGAGGGAAGAGCATGAGAGAAAAATAAATGGACTCAATACAAAATAAATGGGTAACATAAGGCTTTTGAGACTAAGACAACATTTCTCTGCCTCTTAGTGTTTATTTTATTTTAGGTTGAAGTACTTTATCCTTTATATTTCCAAGTTTCTATATTTATCTGTGGAGCAGCTGGTGCTATTTGTTCTGGGTGATTTAATTTATTTATTGCTATGTATTCTAAAGACATGTAGCTCTATCTTCTAATGGCTTTACTGTGTGCTCTTTAAATTGAAACAGTTGATCAGGATTTTTGGTTTTTTTGCTACACTGTCTCTTGAACTCCTTTAAAGAACAATTGTATTTCAATATATTTTTCTTAAAAAGGGAATTTAATCAAAGTGAAGGATAGTCTTGAATAACACTGTATATATTCATTAAACATGAATATCAAGATGCTCGGGATTGCATCATTAGATTTTGTTCTTCGGTAAAGATGTTCACAAAGTCTGCAAATATAGTTGCAAAGTGATGTATGATTCAGCAAGATCCCAAATAATGCTACTTTTCAATTGAATGCATTTACTTCCAACAGTTTTTTCTGTCTTAGTACTAGATAGCATTTCTTTTTAGCTCATGTTCTGTTGTGAGATGCAAACAAGGATGTAGGAACCTTGTTAAAATATGTTTTTGCATTGCTGGTATAAATGTGCCTGTCCAGAAGTATTTTTATTTTTAAAATTAAAATATCAGTAGATATAACCTATCCTGACATCCAGTCTGATCTGATTGGACTGGAAACACAGATCTGTTGATTGGGAAAAATTAGTTTGGTAACCATGGTAGAAGGGAGATTTTACATCATAAAGCAGTTCAAGAAAGAAGCGAATAGTGGACCTATGCTACTTTTTCCTTCTTTTTCTGTGCTACTTCAGGAATGAATGGAGAGCTGTAAAAAAGTTGTTATTGCTTGCCGACTCTATCTTTGATGACCCTTGAGAAATAAATCAGCAGTAGTTCCTTATGCAAGACTGCAAATAGCAGGAGCACTGCCACAGCTGACTCACACTTGCACTGCTGATTCCATTGTTTAGCTCTTTGCCAGTGCCTAAACAATCACCAGAGGATACCATTTACATTCACTCCAGGACGGATAAAAGAAACTGCCAGCTGAACAGAAAATCGTGTTAAGGTCCAAAAAAATAAAGATGCATGAGCACTCAGTTGTAGACTGAATGTGTTTTACACATTCACTTTGAAATTTTTTTTGACATTCACTTTCAATTCATGTGGGGGAGTCTTCATGTGCAAAACTAGTAATTTTTTCTTTTTTGTTTTTTTCCCTAGTTTTGGTGATTATTTTTTCCTACACAAAATTTTTAAATGAAATGAAAATTAGGAGGAGAGTTATGTATTAGAAAGCTCACAAGTTTAAAAATCTTTCTATCCTAATATAATCAGGGAAAATTTACAGGTGCTTAACGCACCATCTCTTTAGAAGTGCAGAGGTGTGGGGTTGTGTTTTTTTGTTTAGTTGGTTGTTTTTTTTTGTTTTTTTTTTTTTTCCTTTGTTTTTGGTGGTTGACCTTTGACTTATCCTTTTTATAGAAAAGAATAGGGGCTCAAAATCAAATTTTCATTTATATCCAGGGCTGGACTTTCAAAGCAGATCAGTTGACTAAATAAGTAATCTGAAAATTTGACTCTAAGTGTCACATCAGGAGCAGCTGTGCACTCTAATCACTTCTGAAAAATCTGGACCTTGTGTGCATCCAAGAGAGCACCATGTCTGATGCATCTTAAACCAGTGCTCTGAGAGCAAACCTTGTGTTGTGTAGTCATTATCTGAAACCAGAAGCTGTTTTTACAATTTATTTTGAACAACTTTATAGCTTGTGCGTGTTGATGCATTGACAGATATCACTCCAGCTATGTTACAGATATTTTATGTTTTTGAACTGAGGTTGTCAGTGAGTAACAATTCTCTGTTGAACAAACACAGAAAAATCTGAAGAAGCACAAGATATTGTGCTTTGAACTGTCATATCTGTAGGCAGAACAATACAGTAAATGATTCTCTTTGCTGTGTCAGAGCATCAACTCCTCTGAGGAATCAAATATGGCTAGAGCAAATGTTTAATATTTGTTAGAGTGTATGGAAGGATGCCTGGCATTCAGTCCTGACTCTGGAGCTGATGATCTGAACTCCAAACTGGCCTGTAGAGAGGGGAAAATAGCTGCACAGGCAGAAAAGTTTTGCTTCTCTTCCAGCTGCAGTATGAAGTTTTCTTTGTTGTTGCCTTTTAATCATTTTACAGTCCTTAAAAAAAAGCACCCTATAGAAATTCAAAGTATGAACTGCCATATTAAAAAGAGTAACAGAGAAGCACAAGTGCTCATATATTTGTAAAAGCCAATAAAAGCATTTTTTATGAGTCTACAAAAAAAATCTTTAAGATGCAGCCCCTGAATGACATGCTCATGCCTTTCTTACACACTGCCCTTTGAGGAGCAGCACAGCAGAGAGCAAGATGAATCCAACATGCCAGCTTAGAAGAGGAACTGTTTCTGTCAGAAGTGAACCAGGCTTCAGTTGTCTGGCTCCCACTGATGGGTGAAAACAGCCCAGTTGTTGGTCAGAGGTTGCTCTTACCAGCAGCAGCACTGTTCCTAGTACATATACTCTCAGCCTGTTCTAAACGCTGCTCTATGAGTCAATCCCATTCGCTTTTTATTGCTGCACTGATGAGTCCCTAGAGGAAAGGGAGTTTAGCAACCCCTCATGAGATTTGTGTCTGATGGCCTCTTCATAGCTCTGGGGCTCATATCACTTTGATCCCTTCAATTCAAATAGAGTAGGATGTGTTTTCCCATGCTCTAGGCCTGCCTATATTCCAGCTGAATAAGTATATCCTTATCAGTGTTCATTTGTGCATAGACTTGCATTTCAGCTTATGATTGGATCTTGACTGGCAGCCCACTGGTGTAAATTCAGCCCCACTCCAAGCTCCAACTAGATGAGCTTGCTCACTGTCAGTATCTAAAGGTATCATGTCTTTAGGGGGAGGATATAGTTCATAATCCATTACTATTTAATTGTATCCTCTCTGTTGATACTGCTGTTGAGGGCACCAATTAGTTTCAATTGTGCAGGTGGTTTTAGCAGAGCAGACAGTTAGGCTAATGGGAAACGGACTGTGATTGTCTACCTCATTTCACAGAGCTAAGGAGCAGCAATTTAATATGAACTGAGTTCAATTATTCTTGACTGGAACTTGCTTTAAACAAGCAACTTTGGTGCAAAGAGGCTGTTGGGGCCATTCGGCCTCCTGATTTCTGTATTGCACACATAGGTCTCTTCAAAAGTATTTGACAGTAACTGGCTTTGAAGCAGTCAATGAAACATTCCTGTTTGGCAACATCTAATGGATGGTTCCCTCCCTGCACAGCCATTTTGACATTTAATTCTTGAGAATTGTAGGGAAAACACTTCCTGTAAAAATCCACACAGATGAATCATTTAATAAGAGCAATAACACTAGGAACAATATCAAATGACCTCTTACAGGATTTTAGTCAGCTCATAGATTTATGTTTTCTTGTGTCCCCCTAAGACTGCATGGGCAATTAATAGTGTTTATCACTGTTTTCTGTCTTCTATTCTGGTTATGAAAACTTGAAGGTGAAAAAAGGCAGAGGAAATAAAAACAGAATAGAAGGTAGAGAAAATTAAGGTGTAAATGTAAAATGTAACTACACACATATGCTTACTGATAGCTGGTCATTTCCCCAGGAAAAGCCAGAGAGCTTGTGAGGGCACTCGAGAAGTCAATGCTTTTTTGGTCTTAGGAGGCAGATCTACTTACCACACACAAGTACTTGGCTTAAAGGTCATGTAACTGCCAGTCTATCTGATTTTCTCTTTCTGAAGCTTTTTGAAATAAGGCTAGCTCATCCTCACTGTCATCTTATTTTTCTTTCTATTTCTCTGCAGGGCTCTGGTCCTGGATGTCCACAGTACAGACTTACTAGTTTGATCTCTGTTTATTCTTGAACAGTTCAAGTAGATCTGATAGCAGGAAATTGTGTTTAGGACACAGAGAATAATTCCTTCCACAGGGTGCACCATGTCTCACTCTTCCTGCCTGAGAAAATCCTGCATTAGTAACACCTCAACATGCCATGAGAAAGGAAGTAATGAGACTCCCCTAAAGGACAGAGATCATGCAAGGGAACAGCCTTTAATGAACAGGAGATAAGCACTGCAAGAGCACAGTGCTAAGAGGTTGAGACAAGCTCTGGAGCCACTTTATCTCAATTCCACTACACCTCACCACCCGTGCTCAAGGGACATAGAGCTGGGACGGTCACTCACCCCTCAGCAACAGCCCTTCAGTCCCAGGACCCCTCCCAGATGACGGGGTGTGAGATGCATCATTGCTGCAGACTCTGGATCCTGTGTGACACTCAGTGATACCATACTGCTCTCCTGATGGTCCTGAACCCAGTGGGACTCGTGTGTGGGAACTGGTCCTCTGGCCCTCAGGAAAAAGGAAAGGGGAACTGCTCAGAGCTGTGGTGATGAGATGCTGGGAAACATCCCCAGCAAAGATGTCCTTCATTTTTTGCTGTTGATACAGAGTTGATTCCTCCAGAGTTTAACACCTTCTGTATGAGTATGAACTAAATGAACATAGACTTTTCCAGATGGGAAAGAGAGGAGTAAGGAGGACTAGTTAGGAGGCTGCATAACAAGAAGTGACATTGAGAAGGTGGTTGCTCACTGACCAAAATCTTTTTTGAAAAAAGGGCTTGGGGGAATGAAATTAAGTTGGAAAATAGTAGGCCCAAAGTAAATAAAAGTCAGGCAATCTTCAAATAGCCAGTAAGTAGTCTGTGAAGTTCCTTGCTACAACATCTTGTGACAGTTAATGTCTTTCAAGAGAAACTGGACACGTTGGCAAAAAAACCTGCCAAAAATTATTAATCACTTTTACCTTATGATGTTCCTTTTGTTGGAAGCAAGAAAAATATTTTTTTGGGAGGAGCTCCTAGATTTTAATTTCTCACATTCTCTGGTCATATCTACTTGTGGTTATTGTCAGAGCCGGCATCCCGGAGTTTTGTTGTATGCTGACAAAGCCTTTCTGTTTTACTTGAACCCTTTTCCCAAGGTTGAGCCACAACATGCCAAGGCTCTCTAACCCTCAGATACTGTACGAGGGCAGCAGGCAATATGCACTAGTGATACATGATAAGAATTGTCCACAGACCTGCCTGAGAGGGTGTTCGTCTCACATGGGATGTCTTAAACAGATGAGAAGATATGGTCCTTATCAGAGGGGCATCTTTTGATGAGGTGTTAAAGATTCTGAACTAAAATAATTCTGTGCAACTCTGTGTGCCACTTGTTGCACATCATGGACATAGATGGTCCATGCCAACAGAACAGTATGTAGTCTGTACAATGTGAATGCAAGCTGATCCCTAGCAATTGACCATGGATAGATCTTTGTTCCCTTAAATTGATTTTGAGGCCTGCATGGACAAAAATAAAGAAAGCAAGTGACCTAAAGAGTTTTCTGATGGACTAAATACCAAAATGGTATTGTTTGAGGATTATTTCTTCCCATAATAATAGAAATATTATCCAAGTAGTATTTTTTTTTATTTTAAATTAATTGTATTTCTCTTTTGAGTTAAAAAGTAAACAAGGCACTGAGAAAAACAAGGAGACTGTGTTGAAATTACTACTGTTGTTATCAAAAAGAACTTTTTTGAGCCTATGGCTATATTGGAGGGAGTAATAAAAATTTTAAAAATCAAGGGCTGATTTACAATTGTTGAGCAAGTGTGGTAAAAATTTCAAAGGAGTTCATGTCCTATTCAAACTATGATTAATCTATCTTTAGTTCTTAAAATTAAGTGTTATCAATTTTACTTTTAGGCAATGTTACTGTAGAAAGAAGTATAGCCAAGACAACAGTATTTTCCCTGTACAATATCTCTTCATGTGGTCAGGTTTGGCACAGGGAAAGAGTGAATATGCTTTATTTATCTAATATAGAATTTTAGGAAAATGCAAAACCAGAACTTTTAAATATTCAGTAGCTTCCACTCTGAATAGAAAAATGTAAATATTCTGTCTGATTTGTTAAATATGTCAATAAAGCAATCATAATCTGACAATTTAAAGGATTTGTTCATGGTTAGCATTCATTTTGGTCTTTCCTTAATCCCAGATCATAATTGAATCTAACTAAATTTTATCTGACATCATGAAGATTTAAACTGTTCTAAACATGTTCACTCTGTCATTCAGAGAAAGGAATTTCCTGAGCTCTGGAGACCATTGTGAAGAGAAATAATCTTGAACCATGACACTTGATAAACAGTATTTGTATCACCCCCAAAAGTAGAGTGGATGTGGAGATTAAGTGGTGATTGCTCGAACAAACTAGCTTAGAGGTTATTCTTCAAATGTAGTTATTATCTCAAGCCATCTGTATTCAAGCTGTCTCAGAATATAGAGAATGTGGGGTAAAATTATCCTTATGCCAATGAAAAGCATTTGTTTATGTATGGCATATTCCTTAATTGTGTGAAACAATCAGGGGAATATTAATTGTCTTCTTGATAAAGAGACCAGCAATTCAGTTACTTTTAGAAAATAGTAAAAAGGTACTTTCCTGATTCAGCACAGAGTTCATTCAAGCCTGTGAAAATTTGTATTAATTCGATATATCATTGTTATAAAAACTGCACTGTACATAGTTAGCTTCTGCAATAAAGTGTAATTTAGCACTTTTATTTTCGAAGTATGTTTGTGTGGAAATTCATTCTCACATTGTAGTGCCTTTCCTTTTTTTATGGTCACAATTAACATAAAACAATGTTTTTCTCTTCAAGAAAAACACAATTTAATATTACGGACATGTCTGAATGGAGATAATTGTGAAAAATAATCCTGTTGCTGTTTGGAGAGCTCTTGAACCAAACTACAGGTCCCAAACTGAATGTTTTTGGTGAATCTTTTTTTTTCCCTGGAGAAGTCATCACATGGAGAAGTTCATGAAGATAGACCTTAATCCCAAGCACTGGAGGCTACTCATCCCAAAGCAGAAACACTTACAGATATCAGGAGAGACAGAGACCTCAGATCAGTGAGGCAAAATGAATACGAGCCATTGCCTGTGCCTATGCTTGTGAGGGAGCTGCAAACCTGCATGCTGCATAAATCATGCATGATGCGTAGGTAATCAAGACCCTAAATTCTTTCTAACTTGGCTTTTTCAGTTTGCTGGAAAGGCATAGAACTCCTCCTTCACATGTAGTCACACACTAATAAAACACACAGAATCATGAAGACAACAATTTTCCAGCAGGGCCATGGAAGTAGCCAAAACTTTGAAGAGTATCGACTTAGTTGTTTCCTTCTAGTGAGTTCACAAACAAAAGCCTTTAAGCCACCAAAGTTTGGTTGTACTAGAAATACAAGCTTAAGTGCCTTTTTAAGAAGCACAAACAATCTCAATATGAGTAGCAACAAAAGTGTTATAAAAAATTTCCTTTGCTTGGTGCAAGTTCACACTTACATTCACCTGACTCAGAAACTTTCTGTGTTGCCTCAAACTCTGCTCTGTGCCTTTTGGTCCTGATGAGGACCCTTGCCACTGCCTCTGAGGGCTGATAACTGGCTTCTCCATGTGTTCTCCATCCGAACAGCAGCCCCACACCTCAGAAAAAGAGCAATCTCCCATTCCTTTAAGAAGTGTGATTTGATATCCTGTTTTATTGAAGGACATAACATGCAGCTGAGGACAAGCAAATCAAACATATGTAAATATTTATGTGCTGGGGGTTTCAAATTGTGCAGAAGTCAATGCTCAATACATGCTGGCATTACATGAGGGGGGGCTTCCTTCTGATACTGTAACACAGAGTGCTCTATGCATACCCAAAATATATTTCTCCCACCTTAAATCACTGGAGGTTTTGTGGATGAGAATGATGTTCTCATGTTTCAAAAATGATCAAGGCTATGAACAATTCTTTTGCTTCCCAATGGAGTTGAGGCTGAAGATTTCAACTTTGTGTTTTCAATATTCCAAAATTCATCCATATCTTTAAAATTCCAAGTAAGAGAAACATTATTTTTATTTGTAGTCTTAGAGAGTCCAAAAGAGATTTTGTCTTCATTTTTATCTTTTAATTGGATGGTTCTTCTCCTTTTTCATAGGCTAACTTGCAAAAGGATGTGGTTGCTCATGCACCAAAAATGGGACACAACATAATTGAGAATAGCTATATATATATATATATAGGTTATATAGATAAAGATTTTAGGTATAGATATAGATATAGATATAGATATAGATAAGGATGACATAGATATCACAGTGGAGAGCACATGTTCCATGCACTGGAATGTATTTTAACTTAGTTTGTGGATGGAAGGTCAAACTCATCTCTGAAAGATGCCTACAGGTTTCCACTGAAGATACTTGAAGTTACAAGTATTTCTCTGAGTTCAAAATATAGCCCTAAGATATTAACAGCCTTTCTCAAAAAGCTGAGCATGATAAAAGTCTGGGACAACTTAAAGTAGTAAGTCAAAAGTCAGTGTGAATTCTCTGTGGCGGAAGCAGTGAGGGGAAAATAGAAATATGTTCACAATAATTTATAGGTTTGGAAGATTAATGGAGAAAAAGGTGCAGACATACAACAGAGATAAAAAGCAGTATTATCCAGGCCAACCCACACACAGAGATCAAAGTTAATTTGAAAACATAAGTGTTTAAAGAAAAAGTAAAGAACAGCTAAAGTAAAAGAGAGTAACACTGGGGAAAAGAAGCATGTTAAAAGAAACTTGCAATTGCAGAAAGGAAGAACAGAAATGTAAAGGGGAGAAAACATCTCAGGAAGTTGCTGGTATCATTTAAAAGTATCTTGATGTGAGAGATATTTCAGAAAAACAAGCTATTTCTTTGGATGAAATTAGGCACCAGTAGAAGGGAAAGAAAATGACTAGTGAAAGTGTGAAATGTGATGCAGTTGCATGAAAGTGTGGAAAAGGGAATGTTCCAAGTAATCCAGACACAGAAAGTATATGACCATGGGGGAGGAGCACAAACCCCTCTTGATCATGACACTGACTTACAGCCTTGCATTAGAAAAGCTCCTGCCATTTTTCAAATTGCATGCACTTAGGACACTTTTCCAAATGTTTTAGAGATTATGGGGTTTGAAAAGTAAGGCTACGAAATGGGGAAAAGGAGGACATTAGCACACTGTATCAGAAAAAGCAACATATGCCAATTCCTCCTACTCTTGACCTTGTGTCTTCCTATACACCCTCCTATAAAAATGCTGCTTTCTCTTTTAATAGTGAATTCTCCGGATGCTACAGCTGTTAAAAATGCTCATGGTCTTTTGATTACAAAGCGGAGAAACATCTTGTAGAGATATAAGAAAATGTCATTTCTACCTTTCTGGCATTAACGAAACCCAAAAAACACTGAAACACTTCAAAGGGAAGTTGAGATCTTGGACAGAATTAGGAAGAAAGCTGCAAGAATAGTATCAGTCTGAGAAAGCCTGCTCTCAAGAAGAGCTTAGATGAATTTGATTTTATCTTTGCCAAGGTCAAGAAGTACTTGTACAAAGAGGAGAACTCAGATTCAAAATTTTCTTAGATCCATTTAAAAAAAGCAGAGCAGGCTGCCATAGCTAATCAGAAACAGGAGAACAAGTATAAATAATACTAATTCTAAGGAATTTTGTTCCTTGTATTTTTAAATATAGCTCGAAGCCTCTCAGGTAGCTACACTGCATGCTGGGAAGTTGTGGACTTGATGACTGGGTCAGGTTTGATGGTATTTGGTATATGAGGTCAGATTAGATGATCATAACAATGCCTCTCATTTTATAATGCACGTGTCTTTTCTTAAAGACTATTATAGTGAAACACTCTCTCTGTCACACTGTATTGCATCTAATGTATTTTCTTCTTTGATAAGGTATTCACTCTGCATGCATACAGGTTCTTGCATTATTTAATTGACTTTTTCTGGTACCTATTGTATTTTTGACTGCTTGAAGAAGCATTGTGATCATCTTTGATTAACACAAGTTAGCAAGGGTAGTTATGCTTTCAGAGCTTTGTTGTTTGATCACGATGACACAGTAAGAGACATTTAACTAACTGCCCAGAAACTTTTGTGCTACTTAGAATTTAATCTGTGTCCAGTCAGGCTTGTATTTTCACCATGCTGAAAGGAAAGAGGCTCTCTTCCAGCTAGTGTTCCTGTGCATAGACACACACACACATATATTTTATAAAGTTGCCATGTCAACATATTTGCATGCATGCAATACTTGTAAAAACAATGCCTGTGTCCATGAATGTTGAACCTGGTCATGTTGAACCAATGCTAGTTGAACCTAGCAAGGTTTCTTCTTCATTGAGTGAGTAGAAAGAAATTCTGTAGAATCACAAAATATTCTGAGTTGGAAGGGTCTCATGAGGATCATCAAGTCCAACTCCTGGCCCTGCACAGGGCAGCCCCAAGAATCCCATCCATATGGGATTCTTGAACTCAGTCAAGCTTGGCACTGTGCCCACTTTCCTGGAAAAGTGCTGTATGCTGCTTCACATGAAGTCATTTGGCAAACTGTAAGAATCCAAGAGACTTCCTTGAACTTTGGAGATATTTCTCGGTGTTATTGATTTTTATGCTTCCTCTGAGGCTGTGACTCTTTGTGCTCAGTGTAATGAAGTCTACATCTTTTTTAACAAGTATTCAGCAATGTTTAGAACAGCAAGCAGCAATCCCTAAATCAGCTTATTCTTTTTCTTCTCTGCATTCAGAGTATTGTCAGGGTCTTCCTTTAGCCCACTGTTATTCTGTATGTTTATTCTGTCACTTACAGACATAATCTGTTGAACATGGTACCAGTTTGGACACGTAATATTTGCAGATAACTTGAGCATCTTTAGTTTTTCATTGAATTGCACTATATGCAGAGATTTAGGGGAGAAAGTTATGTCTTTAGTTCTTATATCAGATGACCTGTTAAATATGCAGTGGACTCTCAGGCATTTCTGGAAGCAGTTTACAGTCTTTAACCCAGCCTGATTGACAGCCTTAACTATAAATGTAGGTCATTCAGCCATATATAGCTTATCCGTCAGACTTCTAGCTATCTGACTGAAGGAACACAACATGTCAGTCCCACTTGAGATTTCAGCCCACCCAGGTGTTTTTTGTTGCATTGATCTATGAAAGCTTCAGAGATTCTTACTGTTTTTAGCAGTATTCCTCATTCAGCCATGTATTGCATTTTTTATTGTAGGCTAAAATCACGCTCTTTTTATACAGTATCATTCACCTAGATGGCCCTGAATTGGTGTTAGAAATACTCCTGATTTGTCTTTTTTTTTTCTTCAGGAGATGCTCCTATGTTGCTGATGAAATAATTTCAGAAAGTGTTGCACTCTGAATGCCCTGGCCTCTGGGGTACAGTCTGTCAGGGCTTAGGGCACTACCCACGTTTAGAAGATGATAACATACCTTTGGTTTTTTGAGTATCATTTCATGACATTTTGAGTTGACCAGTAAACCTGATGGTTATTGAAAGTGCTGCTTTTCTCCTTCTGGGATTTATTGACTATCTGATCCAAGCCTTTAATCTCCCACAAATGTTTATTCGTTCATTTGAACTATCTCATGAGGAACTGAGAGGAGTACAAAGAGAGTGTCATGCAGACCTTGTTCTCTGGAGCAAACAGGCTGTTCAGCTCTGAGGCCAGATCAATAAGGATGCTACAGTTGCTGATTTTTAGCTCTGGATCGGCAGTGAAGCTATGCAGGAAGGAATTTTCCTAGGGCTGAAAGGTAGAGTAGCAATTCTTTGGATTATAGGTAGCTTTAGGACCTCATGGTCCCACTTTGGCACCACTACATTTGATTTGGTATGGGAACTTTATTGCAGTCTCCTGAACCTTAAGAGACTCTGAAATTCCCCCATCTCCTGTGTTTGTTGGTGTTTCTTATTTTCTGCTGCTAAATCTGTTCAGTGTCATAGGAATAGTACTTGTTAGGGAAGAGTCATTAGAACTGGAACTAGGCACTTGTCCTTGAAGAGTCAAAGTTGAGTGTTAGGTTTTATTCTGCCCTTTGGGGTTCTGAGATTTTTGATGCCATGTCTTGATCCAATGGAGGAAACTCATGGCTATGTGATATTCTATGCCTGTTCTACTGCAGGGGTATCTGGAGGATACCCCTGCAGTAGAGACTGACTAACTTAATAATGGCTAGAGGCACTAAGCTGGGATAGGGCTTACTTTATAGAACCCGCCTTCAGACCTCTATTTTTCAGTGAATTGTCAACATCTTTATTAGGTATTAGTGTGAAGTGTCCAGGTAGGAATTGTGTTTCAACTGAGTGCCAGCAAAGCTTAGCAGTCTGGTCAGCACACAGCACATGATGGAGTCTGCAACACCAACCAGATTCCATGACTTATAGAGGCTCAAACTCTTTCACCATATGCTCCTTCAAAGGATTTTGGCCTTTGACACACACTGTTAAACAGTCTGCAGAACTCATGAACTGCAGAATTTATGACAGTGTTGAAGGGGTCTTCATTCTTATATGGATTCTCTCAGGGTGTGTTGTGAATGTTTTTGACAAACTAAGCAGAATCTTGACAAATAAATGCAACTCACTGGCTGCTCTGCAGAAGTGATGAGAGGGACCAGTACTCTATTCTCTCTTGTGTGTTTCTGAGTCTTGATCTGCTTTTATGAGTGTCAGGGTTTAATCCCAGTCAGCAACTCAGCCTCCTCATCCAGCCACTCACTCACTCACTCTCCCATAGTGGGATGGGGCAGAGAATTGAAAGGGTAAAAATGAGGAAACTCATGGATTGAGATAAAGACAGTTTAATAGGGAAAGCAAAAGCCATGCATGTAGACATGCAAAACAAGGAATTTATTCACCACTTCCCTTGGATAGGCAGGTGTTCAGCCATCCCTGGAAAAGCAGGGTTTCATCACATGCAATGGTGACTTGGGAAGACAAACACCATCACCATCACAAAGAACATCCCCTCCTTCCTCCTGCTTTCCTGAGTTTTATATGCTGAGAGTGATATCATAAGGTCTGGAATATCCCTTGAGTCAATTAGAGTTGGCTGTTTCAGCTGTGCTCCCTCCCAACTTCTTGTCCAAAAGACAGCCTCATACTAATGACTGTGAAGAAAATTAACTCTATCCTAGCCAAAATCAACACTTTTAGCCCTAGGACTTGAATGCACAAGGGATTTGTGCAGCAGCTGTACTGTTGTTCAGAGAAGGAAAAAAGACTGAATCTATCTTTGAAGTTAGAATCTGCAGAGCAACTGTAAGAGCATGCTTAGAGTGCAGTAATATATCATGGGGTGTATCATCTCCTTTTTCCTCATGTTTTTACTGTATGCTTCATATAGATATATATGTGATAAAAGTCTGCAGGTACAGAGATCTTGTTAAATTATATATTTGCAGTAATTTATCTAAAACTGTGATACACTCTGCACCACAAGACAAAAGTTGTTGCTGAGAAGATAGCACAATATAAATAAGACTCCAGTGATTTCGTAGCATTCAGGCTTGGTGGTGTCTAATTCAGTCTCAAATTCAGAGTAAAAATCTTAGTGGTTGTGTTTTAGAAGCCCTGATAACAAAAAATAGGCTGAAAAGAAAGAAAAACAGTGAACAGGAAAAATCAGCAGCTTGGAAGACCATTTGTAGATATCAGGGTGAGTCAGAAAAATATATGTTTATTCTACAAAATAGGTTTCCTCCTTCAGGCAGGAAAGCAGCTTCACTCTCTTTTTTCCCTCCTTCGCCTCTTCTTCCTTTGATACTATACTGCTGGACTACACTTGTTACTATAATTTTTCTGTTTTCCTACCTCTTTTATTGAATTTCTTACAGAACATTTGATAATGAAGATAGCTATCCTTGTCCTGGATGAAGCCTTATCCATCCTAAGCATACAGTTGAATCTAAAATCTGAAACATTTTTTGAACCATTTCCTGTTGCCATTTGGGCTTTTAAATTTTGTTTGTTTGGTTTTTTTTTTTTTTAGATGAGGCAAAATACAGAGCACATATAAGGTGAAATAAATTACTTTTGATGTCCTGAGCTAATAAGTCCTCTAGCATTGTGGAAAGATATGAAATGCTATGCATAGACTGTGAAGCATGAATTTAATATGTCCTTTTAGTTATTTTCCTGATGGCAACCTGCAGTATTTGAAGCACTCTGACAACTCTCCCACCCCAAATGAAGCTGTCAGAATACATTACCACTGTTCCAGTTGTTTCCACGACTCCTTGCAATGTATGTCCAATCCACTGTGTAGCATATGTATTATGCCTGTCATCAATTATAACTGGATCATGTGAGCATATTTTCACAGATACTGTGGGATCAACATGGCCTGCAGTTTTCTAGAGGACAAATCAATCCACAGTCTTAGGGGTGCAGCTTCTGGCACCAGGGACCTGTATTCTGCAGAGATCTTTTATTTTCTAGCCCTGTAAGATTTGCACTGGTGAAGACCACAGGGGCATTTGCTCCACCCTGATTTGCAGCATTTTAACTGAGAAAGGATTTGAGGGCCAGGAAATGAAGCAACTATTTAGTAACCAACTGGGAATGCAATATCTTTGAACAAATGTGCCTACACTTTAGGCAGTTTCTGTTACATATATTGGCATTTCTAATCTGCTAACAGAGAACATTTTAATTGTACTTGTCTTATCAAACCTGCATAAAACAGAAAATCTGCTGAGTTCTTCAAGATGCTCTTTTGTTTTAAGCACAGAGACATTTATTGTAGTCTTCCCAGCTTTATTAATAATGTTATTAATATTCTTTTTGCACAGAGCAGTAGTGGAAAAGTGCCTGGTACTCATGGGTGTTTCATTATTTAAAATGTAAATAAGAAAGGATGCAAGAAATTAACCATCTCAGCAGGAAAAAAGGAACAAACCTTTACTTTGACAGATATGGGCTTATCACTGTTTCCCTCATTACAGCATATGAAATACTTTATAGTCCTATATTCGTAACATCAACAAGAATATTTTTTCTTTGTTCCTCCACAGAATTATCCACCTGCCTGTTTCTTTAGGAAAGGAATCTAGATGCAAATTTTTTGAATAGCCTGTAAATTGATTTTATTTTCACAGAGTTATGAAAAAAACTTTCCGTGATTCATCCCCTACTTTCTCCACAGTTGAGCTGACTAAGGCAAAGAAAAGGCAAAGGTAAGCATATTTCACGTGTCATCACTGAGGCCTGGGGGAGCTCAGCATGTGGAGCTCTCTGTGGTATATATAAAAATATAAAAGGGAGGGACGTGAGCTTTCTTTTGGGCCTGTACACCTCAGAGGTTTTGTGCTCTTGGTGGCTAGGTCCATGTCAAACTGAGCTGAGAAGGATTTGAACTGGCTGGGATTTGGCATCTTTCATATCCTGGTTGCAGCCCTGCAGTCAATGTGAATATCAAGTTGATAATTGGTATCCACATTATAGAAGATGTTTCTCTACAGATCCTTCAACTGAGCAGCACTGTTCTCCCAACCAGTCCATGTTTGTGCTCAGGTATTCAGAAATCACATTGAAAGTGGTCTGAGAGCAGGTCCAAGTGACATGAGTCACCCTTCCCCGCTGGATAATTTTGGACATTAGATACCAGTGCAGCACACGTAGGAACCACAGCTGCTTTCCTGTGGTTCTGTGGTTCTTATCGCTGGTACCTGCCCCAGGGTAGGCAAGGACTAGGTAGAAGGCAGGTATGCACCTCTCAAATCCACAGTTGGTGATTTTGTACAGCAGTAAAGAACTTGGTCTAGTTATGTATGTCACAACTACTTGAGGTTTGAAAATTGCATCAAACCACTGCCTAG
This sequence comes from Hylia prasina, assembly GCA_013397195.1. Classification (NCBI taxonomy): domain Eukaryota; kingdom Metazoa; phylum Chordata; class Aves; order Passeriformes; family Sylviidae; genus Hylia; species Hylia prasina. Next base: position 351,651 of record VYXD01016265.1, read on the forward strand.
TCTTTCACACAATCATATAACTTTTTAGGTTAGAAAAGACAGGTAAGATGGTTGAGTTCAATTATTAACCCAGCACTGCCAAGTCCACCACTAAATGCCTCTTAGCCACATCTAAATGTCTTTAAATATCTTCAGGAATGGTTAATCTACCATTTCCTGGAGCACCCTGTTCCAGAGCTTGACCACCCTTTTTGTGAAGAAATGTATCCTAACATCCAAACTTGAGGCCATTTCCTCTTGTCCTACTGTTTGTTTCTTGGGAGAAAATATCACCCCAACCTGGCTACAAATTCCTTTCAGGCAGTCAAAGAGATCAATATGGTCTCCCCTGAGCCTGCTTTTCTCCAGGCTGAATGACCCCAACTCCATCAGCCTCTCTTCATAATACTTGGGCTCCAGACCCTTCACTAGATCTGTTGCCCTTCTATCCAGCACCTCAATGTCCCTCTTGTCATGAGATCCCCAAAACCAAACACAGGTTTTGAGACATGTCTTCACCAGTGCAGAGTACAGGGGGCTGCACCTCCCCAGTCCTGCTGCTCACACTTTTGCTGATACAGGATGCCATTGGCCTTCTTGGACACCTGGGCACACACTGGCTCATGTTCAGCTGCTGTGGGCCAGCACCCCCAGGTCCTTTTCTGCTGGGTCACTTTCCAACCACTGTGACCCAGCCTGTAGCACTGCAGGGGGTTATGACCAAAGTGCAGGACCAGGCACTTGGCCTTATTGAACCCCAAACTGTTGGCCTCCAACCCATCAATTCAGCCTGTCCAGACCCCTCTGCAGAACCTTCCTACCCTCCAGCACTCCCACCCAGCTTGTTGTCATCTGCAAGCTGATGGAGGGTACACTTGATCCCCTTGTCCAGATCATTGCTCCTTCACTGGATATTCATCATGACTGAAAAGTGGAAATTAAAGCAAGGCAGATTACATACAATTACTGCAGATTTCAAGTGTGAGCTGTATTTCTTCATCCCTTAACTGAGGCTAAGGCAGGAAGCCTTTGGAAGCTGTATCAAATCAGGGCTCCAGAACCTGCAGAGTGAATACATTTGGATTGGATGTGGATGTGGATTTTACTGAGACTCTCTGCCTACTTCTTAAGTATTTAACAGCCATAGGAGATGCATCTTAAGAGTAGTATAAAAAAATTAGTGTAGCAAAGAAGGCAGGGTAATTTTTGAGTCAAAAGTGTGAGACAAGAGGAGCAATCATTAATATTCTTGAACTTCAGTGTGAATAATCCCAGTCTTGAGTAATACATATATATGGAATGACAGTGGATTTTGCAGTCTTGTGTATAGGACTAGAACAAAATAAAGAAATTATTACTGTGGCAGATTTCAACACATGGAAAAGTGTTTGAACTGAAAGGTTATTTTACAATAGATAAGTACAGCAAGGATACCTGTCTGAGTTTGCTTCTCGAAGGTCCAGCATCTTTTTCAAAATAATGGGCAAAAAATGGTTGCCCTCTATTCATATCGCCTGCATTCATTTACTGTTTTTTCCATATGTTATGGAACAACCTAAAGTGACCTCGTAACAGAAGTATATACTTTTTCAGCTGAGGAAACTACAAAAGGAATCATTCTCATCCTTTTATACTTTTTTATTCTCTTTTTATGACTACCTTCAAAGACTCTTTGTCATACAAAATTCTGACTAAAAAGGGAAATATTGGCTCATAATTTTCTGAGCTTCTGGAACTTCTGCTATTGTTGGAACTTTGAAGGAATGACTACTTTTGAATGTTTTCCTTCTCAACTTCTTTTAGTACCTGAATTGGGAGTGGTCCTGTTATTCTTTAGAGCATTTGTTGGTGTTGAGTGCTCAGACTCACTGAAGGAGTAAGACAGGGAGAAGAGAAACAAAGAGAGAAAATATTGTTAAACTGGAATTATGGAGGAAGCATGCACTTTATATGACAATAAAATAATAAGAATGCCGGTTCTGAAGGTTAGAAAACACAAAGACAAAGCCACCTCTTTAGAAACTTCCGTAAAATATTTGATAGCCTCACATAATGAACTAGATATTGCTGACACATCACTTTCCATCTAAAATTTATCTGCCATATTGTCTATAAGGTATACTATCCCTCATTCAATTTATTGTCCAACACATGCAGTTAACTATTAATGAAAGGACAAAACTATATGGATTATTAAACAAAAGATATATGGAGCTGTCTACTTAAGTGCATGACAGCTGAAAGGTAGATTAATTTAGTGTATGTCAATATATGGTAATCACTTGAATTATGCCACCACAGCAAAAAGATTGAAATGATTCAACTTGAGTACCTAAGGTTAAGGACCTAAATCTGTACTTGAGCAACTGCTTTTCAGGTCTGCCAGGTGTTAAACATGCAGCTCACAATCTTCACTGAGCTCAGCAAAGGCTGTGATTGCTACACATTCCTGAAAATAAGATCATTTGAATTTTGAGCTACTCTGCCCAACTCTTGGCTCCAGTTTAAAAACTTTGACCAGCGGTACCTGAGGAAGTGAGGGTAAAACGTCCCTTCTGACAGCTTGACTGAGATTTGTTGTGTGATGCACTTCCTCCAAAGAAAGATGTTTAATGCTATTGATTGCAAGGTTGCCTACTTAAAATAGCGTAATGTGACAAATGATGGATACCACATAGAGCAGAATTGTAAGGTAATTCAATATATGGGCATGGATGGTATGTATATCAGAGAGGCAGCTTCATTTTTCATGAGGGTGAGTTAGAAGGTCATCTATTTCACTTAAAGGCATTGAACATTTTTGTTAGTTTGACAGCCATTATGGGCTTGATCCTGTTATTCAAGGCAGTCATTAAACTCCTATTGACCTAAAGTGGGTAGGAGTGGGGCCAAGTTTTAGAATATGCAAAGCAGACACGATGAGATGAAAAAAACCCGATGGATAATACTGCAGAGTAAAAAAAGCATTATGGTGGCTGCTATATATAAACAATAAAAATCCTAAGAAATATCTAATGATTTGAAATGTTTTCTACAACAGTATTACTTCTGTTAAAAATTTTCTTGCTAAACCTAGGATTTTCTCAATCTTTAAAGAAATTCATGCAACTTTGTACTGTTGCTTTTTTGCATTACAGAGCAGATTAACTGCTTACACTTTTTAATGCTGTGTTTATTCTTAGATATGGGTTGTTTGATGATCTGTAAGCCTTACAAAAATCAGTGGTTTTAAGAACATTTAGACTAATTCTTGAATCTGTATTAGGAAAATCAGGTAGGAAGAATGCAAAGAAAACTTTTTTGGAAACAAGTATCTTTATTATTGGAGAAGTCAGTAAAAGAGACAAATTTAGGAGAAAAAGAGTATTTCTATCGTTGCAATGCATTTCGTGCTCCAGCACAAAGCCAAACCCCTAGCCCTTTCATTTCTTCTTTTTTTCAATCTGTCATATGTCATCAATTTATTTCTTCTTATTTGCAGCTTCCTGTGAAACTTTGGGGTATTTGCTGCACATGCTTAGGAGTACACAGAACGAGGACTGGGACTGGCCTCTTGCTTATGCATATTGCAGTTTGACACATCCACCGAGATAGTTCTCATCTTCCAAGACACACTTGAGGAAGACCCAAGTCTTCCTCAAGTGTGTCTAGCAGGGCTAGACCAAGGGACCACTCCTTGTAGAGAGCCACTCTGTTATCCTGCTAATTACTGGTCCCTGAGATACAGCAGCTCCTCAGTTTTTAGCAATGTTTTCTATGGCTCTCTTTTGAGAAGCAGAATGTGAGCAGGTAGAGAATACAGAATTGCTTCACTGAATGAATCTGCATTTAGGTAATGGCTTGAAATGCCATTTAGATAGCTCAGTGATATTTCTGACTGCACAAAGAGAACAACCCAAGATGTTATGCAGGATGTGAAGAGTCATCCCCATCTTTCACACTGAAGCCATTTTAGTTAAGTGCTCTAACATGAACAGCTCAATATTTTGTTTTCAGGAATCAATAGCATGTTAATTTTTAAAAATTGTGCTTAGATATAACTCAGCTTTAGTATTTCACACTTTTTCCAATAAGAAATAATAACTTCACCATCTAAGTTAATGCAATGAAATAGTAGGTCAGGTTTAAATCCAATCTTATGTTCCTTGAAACACCCTGGATTTTAAAATCAGAATAAGTTTTATAAAAAACTTACTGTGGTTAAGCTCTGTTACAGTTTTAATTCAAAGCAAGGTTAAATGAGTAAATTATCTTATTTTCATATTACGGCAGATGAAATGCAGAACTTGGAGAATATTTGCTTTGGTCTTTGCCCATTCAAGCTCAGACAGAGAAGACTGCAAACACACCTGTCATAAATCATAGATACATCCCAAAAATATCCTGCGAAGTTAACATTTTCGGTTTGAAAATTGGTGTATCATGTTTTACATCATTAATTTGAAAGGTTATTTTTTATGTAGCTTTATTTAAAAAAAAATTTAAATGAAAGTAGATTTTGAAAATAAAAGCAGTAAAATCTGAAAATGCAGTTTAAAGTGGGTAAATATAGTACTCTAAGGGCTTTCTTTGGTCCATCTTCGTTTGCAATCATTTTAACCTTTTTACCTCTCCCAGAAGAGTCTAGGGAATTTAGCAAAGGGTATCAGATTTTCCCTAATCCTTTAATGAAGGCTATTCTTGACTGTAGTTTGCTGTTGAACAAGGATCAATTAATTAATTAATTAAATAAATCTCATGTTGTTGCTTTGACATTTCCAAACATAGAACAAAAGGAAAAGGTCAGAGTTGTTGCCTGAAATGCTACAAACAGATGAGAGGATTGTTTCTCCCGTTTATTTATCAGAAAGCACTTGGTTTATATTTAGAAAGCTTATTTAGCATATATATCTGTCTTAAATTTCTAATACTGTTTTCTCTTTCTTGAGTTCTTTGTTACAAATATTTTATTATAACCCTAAGATTGCCTATAACTTAGAACACTGCAGTGGGTACTCAACTGTAGTTGATTCTGATCTATTTAGACTTGCACTGTTAAACTAAGTAGAAAGATTAATTGTTTTTTAATTATACACTTCAATAAAGATACTACAGTTGACTAAGTTTTGTCTACTAGAGAACAATTTCAGCAAGTGCTGTCTCCTTTTGTTCTTTTGGAGTTCAAGTCTATCATGTGAATTACCTGTCACCCAGCAGTTTGGGAGCTCTTTGTTATAATAATGCTTTTTTGCTTATTCCAGAACTGTTTCAAAATGTGTGCCTGGACTTTTTCATTATGTAGAAGATAAAAAGCAGTTGAGAGGTTTTTCTTACTGTCCCAGGCAGCTTCAAGAGGTTTTGACTCTGAGATCAGAATCTCTCTGGAATCTTGAAGAGGAATATTAGAAAGGAATCCATGTTTTTAGCTGGTTCCATAATTTTTTCTGTTTGAAAAGATCTAGATATGTTTGATTATTTAAGAACATTTTTCAGTGTTTTTTCTTTTTTTTCTTTTTTTTTTTTTTTTAACTTGGCATCTATTTTCAGTCTTCCTGTCATCCTTATTGTTCCATCTTTGCTTTTTCTTTGGTTGTGAACAAGACAGACAGCTTGCTATTTTTCTACCAGCCCTAATGGTCTCGGAGCCACTGCCTGTAAACTGACGGGGAAAAAAATTGCTCAAAGGACTTATGACACTTTAGAAGCTGTGATGGATGACTTTCAAAGCTGCTGCTGCCTTTTCCCTTTTATTTTTCTTACTTATTTGAACTGTGACTTATTCCTTTCCACTAATTCTTTCTGAGTTGTGAAGAAAAAAAAAGGAATATTCAAAATGACACACAATAGACTTTAAGGATTTAATGAATTAATTTTCTGAGATATATTGGTTAGCAATGGGTTTAAACCAGACCAGATGTGCTTTTCTCATGGCCCCAAACAAAAAAAAAAAGAAAAAACCAAAACCAAAACCATAGTCTGGGGTTTTATCACTGATTTACAGCCACCAAAAGTAGCTAAACACAAGGTTATGTGGATGCCCAGCTGGAAAACATGATCTTTAGAAGCAGAGATAATAGCAGTGGGAAAGTAAATCAGCTGAAATGGTCAGTGTTTTGTAAAACTGGTGGTTTGTTCAGAACTTGTACAACATGTGAGTAGACCTGCACACTCTCTGGGTCTTATGTGACAGGAAGAAGAGATTGGGAAAGACAAGGGTGAATCTGGAGCCTTCCTTACAACCAGTGGCCAGAATAGGAAGTTGCCCCTCTAGCAAGATCGTTGTTGCTCAGAATCAAATGTTTAAATGATGGACTGCTTTCTGAGATTTATTCACTCTGCACTGGCACTGCATGTAAGATGACATTTAAAATGCATTAACACAGTGCTACTTGATGTACTGTATTATGCAGCCTATCAGTTTTGAAATGGATTTTAGCCTGTCAGCAAAATCCTCCTCGGTGTACTCAAATAAACTTAGTCAGCCTTGGATCAAGGTGGCTTAAGAGACCTACATAATTTTAATGCCTATGTCATGTTTTTCCTTTATTTTTTTGTTGAGTCTGTCATACTTGAGTTCTATAGGGGATCTTTCTCCATATGTGAACATACAGACATTCTCTTTGTGTCCACAGGGCTAAAGTATTGATACAAAATAAAATAACTATAATTCCTCTGCTGACTCAATGTGTTTACATGTATGATCTTCCTTTATGTCTTTTCCTCTGTGCTTGATGACTAATTTTTCTAGCACTTTGCAGCACAGTGTTAAGTGATTTTTACCCCATACAATCAGATATTCAATTCTGAAAAAAGACATCACAGATTTCAATGTTGCACTTCAATAAGCCTTAGGAAAAAAAAACAGTTTTTCTTAATTATTTTCTAAAACTAGAGTTCCTCTGACCTGGATAACTTCTGATGCGATTTTTGGTGAGATCTGGTGATCACCCCAGTGATTACAATAGCAAGTTCAAGTAACATCACGTACAGACAACTTCCCAGGAGCAGTCCTTATCTTGTTGTTATAATGACTGACATGGATTTTTACAGAACATCTTGCTTTTTGCTGTGTAAAATCAAAATTCTTCACTGCTCAGGAATGAAGGACACCAAAGTCCACCTCTGAGGCATCTATATGATATCCTGCCCTTAAATTCAGGGAGATCCTCTTTTTTCCTGTTCTTTGGTTGGCTCTTCTTGCTTCAGAGAACATATTTTATTTTTAGTAATTGAGAGTTTTTCTGGCTAGTGATTTGGATAATTGAGATGACTCTGTATATATTAGTATTTACCAGGTTCTCATAGCAATCTTTCTTCCATGACTTCTTCTGTATTTTCTGCATTACTTATGAGGCATGCATCACTAGTCTTTCATTCAACAACATGACAGCTTCAAATCCTTCTGAGGCTCCATTGAATGAGAGGTTGTTTATTCTTGTCAGTCTGTACAGGGCTTCCATTCTTTTCTCAAGTGTGTAAACAGTGTATGCCCCTGTCATATTTCTTAACTCTGCAGTTAACTCTGAAGTTTCTTTCTTCCCATACTCCGGGGGTTAATTTTCTTAAGTGGATAGTGGCAATATAAAGTTTCATTTGCATTCAGTCCTAGATATTTCTTTTGACTTCACAATTTTTTAGACTTCTACGATTCACATATGTCAAGTTAGTTCCTCTTTTTGTTCATATAGTGGATTGTTTGTCTCATGTTTGTAGCCCCTCCTTAACTTTTTATCTCGGTTGAATTCATGTCCCTGATTTCAGAGCCACAGTGATATTTTACTGATGGCTCTGGGAAAGGGCCTTGTGTGTGTCTTTGGTAGGAGAAATCATTTAAGAAATAAGTGTCTGCAGCTCATAGATTTTTATGAATGTCAGATTTTGTTGGGATAATATGCACACAGTAAATGCAGTCACTTTGTATGTGTACATTATTCCATGGCATGTAAATTTAATAAGGCAAAAAAATTAGCTTTACTTTACTTGTGACCATAATTATATCTTTGCATGGCTGACAGATCAGAGAAGTTCTGTTAAGACTCATATAATTCTGATGGATATTTTTTAAAGTTGCTGTTCTTTTAAAATGTTCATCAGATTGTTTGATATAATTTTGGTTTATTTTTTGCATTTAGGTTGAATAAGCATTTTCAATAGCATAGATAATATGGCAAATTCTTACTTGCAACTTTAGAAAATATTAACTTTAGTTTGAATCTAATATCTCCTCCTCTAGAGTCATGCAGTTTTAGCCTTGCTGTATGAACTTGTTTGCTTTCTACTTTAGGATATTCAATTTTCACAAAGTTCAGTGGTTCTAATAATTCCTAATAAAAGATGACAGCTTCTATTACAAATTAAGAAATCATCCTCAAAAAAAATGAGTGCAACTGAATAGGCAAAGGTTTAGTTCTCCTTTACAATACATCACTAGTCTAATAACTATTGCTGACATAACTCATGGACAGAATCAAGTATATATATATGAAATATTGTTAGAACAAGGACTAGAAGTATGAGAAGGAAAGCAGTTGTAGAACCCAATTTTAGACACTAAGAGTTAGCTATCAAGTGAAAACTGGTCATTCTAGAATTCCTCTGTAGGGCAATTAATTTTACTTATCCTTAAGTCTTATTATGAGATGACCTTTAAGAAGTGCTTACTTCTTTTTAGTAAGTACAGAAGAAGCCTAGTTTGACTGAACACCATTTAATTAGGGCAGATGAATCTCATTATCTTAGCACTAGATGATACCAATGGCTTCCAGTATTCAAAAATAATTCGTACTTGAGCAGAAATGTATGAGCTAGAAAAGAAAAATACTTGTAATCATGAAAACATCAGTTTTTCCAAATGAGATAAGATAAAGGCTAAGGAAGAGTTCTTGATAGCTCGTGTTCTTACAAGGTTTGTTTGTGTTCCAGTACAGACAAATCATCAATTTAAGTTCTTCCAAACACACTTATGTCTTTCTGGGAGAGACCCTTTCCAGCTGTGCTGGGGTGAGGACATGTTCCCTGCAGAGCTGGGCTCTCTGCTTTTCACAGGAATTTTGCTTTGCCCACATGAACTGTAGGCACTCTGCAACATCCCTGCATGCCTCATCCTCCACTCCAAACTGAGCATACGCAGGTGTTTGTTGGCAAAGCACAATCCCCTCTCCCATCACTTTTGCTGAAGTGGTCTAACCTGACCCTGACAGAAATAGCTGGAGTATGCAGCCAGCCTTCCCTTCCACTGCCCAGTTGCAGTCTTTTAGCCCAGCTTACAACCTACAGGCTCAAACACAATAAACTGTAGAACCCCAATCCTTTAAAATCTCACCAGAAAATGGTCTCCAAGAAATTCACTTATAAATTTCACAGGCAATTTCCCACCTCCATTTCATCATTTCCAGCTTACCACTGACACAATTCTGATCATTATTGCCAATGCAGATAACCACGAATAAGTTTTCGTAAACATGTTAGAAGTGAATGATAGAGCTGCACAGGATGGAACTCCTGCTATTTGTCACCTTTATATTGTTGGGATGTGAGTGGAAAGAAGCAGGGTATACTTCAGAGTTTTGGGGATTTTCAGAATTAAAACACATAAAGTAAACAGTACTTAAAATTTGATATGCCCTACTCACCATGCTTATTATTTTCTTTCTCCATCTGCTTATAACTGTTCTGGCATGAATTCTGAGGTGCCTGCCTCCTGCCTCCATTCCTTGGGGTCAGACCACGTCATTTCAGAAATTTCATGTTCTGAAGTACCTAACAGGTCTCACTCTCAGAAGCAAGCACAATGGTCAGACAGAAAAAAAAAAAAAAAAAAAAAAAAAAAAAAAAAAAAAAAAAAAAAAAAAAAAAAAAAAAAAAAAAAAAAAAAAAAAAAAAAAAAAAAAAAAAAAAAAAAAAAAAAAAAAAAAAAAAAAAAAAAAAAAAAAAAAAAAAAAAAAAAAAAAAAAAAAAAAAAAAAAAAAAAAAAAAAAAAAAAAAAAAAAAAAAAAAAAAAAAAAAAAAAAAAAAAAAAAAAAAAAAAAAAAAAAAAAAAAAAAAAAAAAAAAAAAAAAAAAAAAAAAAAAAAAAAAAAAAAAAAAAAAAAAAAAAAAAAAAAAAAAAAAAAAAAAAAAAAAAAAAAAAAAAAAAAAAAAAAAAAAAAAAAAAAAAAAAAAAAAAAAAAAAAAAAAAAAAAAAAAAAAAAAAAAAAAAAAAAAAAAAAAAAAAAAAAAAAAAAAAAAAAAAAAAAAAAAAAAAAAAAAAAAAAAAAAAAAAAAAAAAAAAAAAAAAAAAAAAAAAAAAAAAAAAAAAAAAAAAAAAAAAAAAAAAAAAAAAAAAAAAAAAAAAAAAAAAAAAAAAAAAAAAAAAAAAAAAAAAAAAAAAAAAAAAGCTTTTCTCCCCCATTTGGCTTGGTGCCCTGCTTATTTAAGCAGGTATATTAGATGTGAACCATAGCACTGCCTTTCTTTTTTCTTCCCTGCTCATAAAGGATGACAGTGAGCTGTCTCAGCTCTTTGACAAAACAACTGCAGGTGCTAGTCGTGGAAATCACCTTCCTTGGTGGATCAATTTTCTCTCCCTATTCTCCCTCATTCTACAACCCTCCTAAGCACTTGACAGTATGATGAGTGTTCATCTGTGGGCCAAGGTTCCTAAAATTCTTGTCAAGCTCAACATCTCTCACCGGATCTAATGCTGAGTGTCTGCCTTACTTCTTGCATTACTCCTATCCAGCCTCAGCCCACTTTGGCACTTTCTTTGGGTATTTGAAACGGAACAGATGCAACAGATGATTCAGCTACTCTCTTGACTGTGAACTCAATGTATTAGTTTTGCTTTAGATGAATGCACAAAATTTTAACAACTTCTTTGGGGAGACTATTTAAAAGCCAGATGTATTTCACAGTTACGAAAACAGAATAGGTAAAGTTTGCTTTTTCATGTTGTACAGGATCTAATTGTATACTACTTATGATTTTATTGCTACTTTAAGTTCATATAAGAATGTCCCCTGACAATTTTGCTTGAGCTTTTTATTCATTGAAGCTACACATTATTATGAGGAAGTAAATTGAATTCTCAAAATTTAACATTCACATAGTTACTAAAGGCATTGGCTTCTATTTCCAAAAACAAATGAACAGGTCTGTTGTTTATCCTACAGAACTGTTTAAGAGTTAAATGATGTTTGCATCAAATCCTGTTTTTCATTTCTGTGCAAGTATAGGAACCTAACACTAGCAAGGGAAATAGAAATTGAAGAACATCTTATGGAGAGACTTTTATCTTCTCTTTATATTATTTTTTCATTGTGAACGTCTGGCTTCTCCTTTTAATTTATGCCTAAAAAGAGTATTAAAATATTTCAACACAAGACAGTAGGCTGCCAGTACAGACTGATAAAAAAATATCTAGGAAGAGTTAAATTCATGGCTAATAGTCAAAATAGCAATTATGTAGAAAGCAGCTTTGCAACCAGCATTGTAGACTCACAGAAATAAGTAATGCACACACAAAAATCAGTTTAACTATACCAGATAAAATGTTTCTTTGAAGTTTTCCAGGTGGCATCTTCAAACACAGAAGCTGATTTTTGTTGACAGAAATAGGTACTTTGCTGTGAAATGTGTTCAGATTTGAATGTGGCAATGGTACATTTAACCTGGAGCAAATATGTGAAAATGTCATCCGGGACAAAATTTGACCATTACTTTCCAAGCAGAACAAAATGCACTTTTTGCATGTAACATTTCTGAAAGCTGTAAACTATGGTTCCTCACAGTCTTACAATGGGAGCTAAATAAACAACTATAAATACAGCAAAATCATCATATCCAAGATGGAAAATAATTTTAACTTTTTTTGTTTGCTAATAATTTTCCAATCACAGATTGGTAAATAAAAGTTGCAATAACTTACGTAAATGAAGGAAAATCATGAGCTGATTAATTTACTGTTTATATAGCTCACAATTTGTCACTTGCCCAGAAATTTGCCTACAGTTCTGATAAGCAGCATTGAATCTAGAATTTTCACAAATTCTGCATGCGTATTTCTCCTCCACTTTTTCCATTGAAGAAACTGGACCTGCACAAAATGATGTTAACTACTGGAATTTATAAAGTTATTTTCCTCTGGTGTGACTAATTAGAATTAGAGTTAGATCCTACATGGGTTCATTCATGTTGTAGAGATGCACGTGTCTTTCTACTTGCTCCAGGGAGAGATTAGGGTGAGTGAAGCCTCAGTTGTATTTTTTTTTAATTTTAGACTGTGACAGGATTTATCTAGTTTTCATACAATACTATTGGAATTATATCCTCTGCAACGTCAGAACATCCTTTCCAGAATTTTAGGTCCCAGACACATAAAATTAGTCAGAAAGTAGCTAAACTGACCAGCAGAGATGGCTTCCAGAGTGTTCATCAAGCACCTGAAATCAACCATATAGATGGGAAGTAAGCCTTGGATTTTCCAGAGCCTGCTCTGTTGTTGACCAATAAAGTAGCCAGTGCTTGTTTATACAATTCACACCACCAAACTTAGGCTTATTCCTTGCTTATGAGATATTAAAATTCAACATCTATTGATTTTTTTTCCGTGTTACAAATTTCATCTCTGTAACTCTGTGTCATAGTACATACGGAAATGGAAAGACCTAAATTCTGTTATGCAATGGAAAGTCAAAGTAATTTTTTCCCACCATTCCAACATCATTTAACAATCAATCAGTTGTAAGATAAAAAAGCTATCTTGCCAAAGATGCCCACATCTCCATAATTCAATATTTTCAGTAGCGTGAGCTGCTGTGCAAATCTGAAGAGCAAGAGTTCAGCTTCTCACTATGGTGTGATATTGGTGGTGTAAGGATTCCTTTCCCATGTGTTAGTTCTGTATGCATTGCATAGGTGCATATTGCATTGCATAGACATTGTCAAGCTGCCATTTATTCTCAGCCATTTTCTTTTTTTTTTTTTTTTTTTTTTTTTTTCCACACCTGAAGCATATAACATATCTGGAATATGTCCTAACATCAGTGCATGAGATTGTCTGCTAGTGTGATTGTCTGAACAGTGTTCAGAATGTGTAAATTGCTAATATTTTCTCTTATTTGGTGCCTTTGATTGAAGGCACTAACCACTATTAAGTATTCAATACTCATGGCAAATACATCCATAATTCAGAATTATTCCCTCTACTTAAAACTCCTGCATATATTTGTAGTATTTCAAATTCTCTTACTGCCTCTGTTCCATGAAAGAACAGATTTTCTCTTAATCCCTAGAGACTGTGTGGTTCTAAGAAGACATTAGTGGTGAGAATGACTTTATTAAGCCTACTAAGTTATGAACAGTTTTATATATCCATAATGGAGCTCTTTAGTCATCTACCTCCAAACTAATTGCTATATATCAATCCTACAATTCTAAAGGATCCAAAAGGTATTGCAAGGACAAGGAAAAACCCACAAAAAACCCACACAGGGTCATAAAGCATAACTTTTTAGGAAGTTACATACAAGTCGTGAACCCCTACAGCAGAAGCAGAAGTATGCAGGGGTACCTTGGGAGGAAGCTAGACTTTTGGAACAGTGCAGCTCCATCCCACAGTTCTTTCCCAGCTTTGCTGACAAGCTGCTGCTATTCTGAAGTGACCAAAACCCATTTCTGATGTTTAAGGGCTCTGAGTAATCTTCTTCACCTGCCAGTGCAATCCCCTCCCTGCAGAATGTGGTAGAAGGTGCCCCATGATCCTGCTCTGTTGCCTGGCTGGGGTTAATGAGTCCTGGCCTGCTGGCTGCCTTCCTAAAGCTACCTGACAGAGGTTGTCTCTTCAAAAACAAATGGCAGCAACATGTTAGTGAGGTTGTGAAATTATGAGACTAGTCCTGAGCTACAGGAAATATTTCAAAGCATGGCACTATTTTCAAGTGGTCAGCATCAGCCTTCTTTGTGATTTGGTACTCCTTCTTCTTGGAAAGTAACTCAGTATCAATTATTTTGGTACTTCCAGTGTGAATCACTTTTCATTCATCAAATTATCTTTTTCTATATTCCAAGTAGTAGATGGGTCACATCAGGTGTGGAAGCAAATGCCCTAAGATCTGAGTTGGCTGTCTGATGTTGCTAAGAAGGCAACCCACAGGAACATGACACCAATGGGTTTTAAATACCTCATTTTTTAATGCTATCTATGACATCTCATATCTGAAGTTTCCCATTTTAAATTTTGAAGAAATTTAATCTCAGAGAAAGCTTTATTCAATCATTGTGCTTTTAGATGAACAACGTGCAGTCTTTTCCCTGAAGTTTAATGCAATACAATTCTGTTTTCATGTATTTCTGCTTCACCAGTGTATTCCATTAAGGCATTTTTAGAATCATAAATCAGAATACCTCTACCACACTGTGCATGTATTCCTTAATAAAATCTGGGAATGTCTATGTGGGGATTCTTTTGCTGTTGTTTCTTTTTTAATCAGCATGTTCTGACTTTTTTTTCCTGAGTGAGCCGGTTGCAAAATTCCTTGAGGGTTGATATTTGTAACACCAAAAATTTTGGAAGTTGTCTCACACTGCTGCATATTTTTTAGTGATTAGGGTGCTGGTTCAAAAATGTCTATCACACGAATTTAAAAGATCTATTTAAAATTTAAATTTAATCTATTTTAATTTAATTTTAATCTATTTAAAAGATCTTTAGAGTCGAAACAAAAATGAATCATGGCAATTAAAATCCTCTTCCAGCTACAACAACTCTTTCATATATTCCTCTCTAAAGTAATGTTTTATATTCATAATATGTTAAAAATTAAGTGCTGAATGCATATTCAAAAATATTTTCAAAATGCTTTCACTTTTCACCTGTAATTGAGTCATCAATTTTAGCAACCAGCTATGAAACTAATTTGGCTTATTGCATTACTCATCCTCATATCTTAATTATTGATTAACATTCTTACTGACAGTGAAAGGTTCCCTTTGAAATGTAATTACTGCATTGTAACACTATGCTATGACTGTCTCCAAAATTATCTCTGCCACAAATTTTCTTTATAATTAAAATAATATGTTTAAATTTGCATCTGGGCAGTCAGGCAAGTATCTTCATACTATATTCATATGTATTAAAGCATCGTTTGTAACAGACAGGGAGTTAAACATCATGATATGGTTTATTTCTCCAGAAAATTAACTCAGTAGCCAAATGAGTGTCTCATGGCTTTTGCCACCTGCTTACCTTCCTTCATTGTCTGTATATTTCTTGAAAAGATCATATTTATTTGATTAAAATACCGTGTCCCTGGGAAATAAAAATTTTAAAAAAATTCTTCATGCTAGTAACATTCTTTTAGCACCTTACACTAAGCCAATCATAACATGATGAAAATATGTCCACATGAAGTTCTTATATGTGATATATTATTAATCTTATATTCTATTTTAATAGATCATAGAATGTGTAAGCTTGGCTAAAGCTCTGCTTCTAGTCTTGAAGAAGATTGTTTTCTATGTGTTGAGATTGAAGAGACATGATGTGAAACGTTCATGTTTTTAACAAGGTTGAGTGATTACTGCTAAGCAGCCAAAATTCTTTGCACACTCACGAAAACTATTTTTGAGCTACCACAATAGACTCTAAGGAACAACAGCTTGTTGGTCACAGCACAGCAGAAGCCTCTTTTTTATCAGCTGGGCATTGGGTAAAGCTGAATATTTGGGTAAATATTCCCAGAATTGCTCATATTGTGTCTGGTCATCCGTACTATTGAAATGAATCAGTTTACCTGGTCTGCATCCCGTTATTTAAACCATTAACCTTATTCACTTTGTGTTGTATTATCCATACCTTAATGGACTTAGGGAAGGTACTGTGAAAATGCAGTGTCAAGTCCACTCCCCAGCAGGCAATCCAAGTGTAACAAGAGAAAGTCAGACTTTGGCTAGAACAGTCAGTTTTGAAGCCCAGAGTATAGGTTGGAATGTACCTAATTTTGACTAGAACAAGAGGAAATCTGTGGTGGTGAAAAGCACATTTAGTAAGCAGTGACAAGCAAGTGGGATAAGAATGGTTACTGGGGGGCAGGAGAGAGCTTGTATTGTCAAGGGCTCTGTGTAGTGTTGAACACTGAGTTAGGAAATGAGTAAGCCAGTGTGTAAGAATGGGAAAGATGCAGCCACTGGGGCAGGCTGAGATGTCAGGGAATGTATGGCTCTCATGACTGGAAGTGCAGTCACAAGGGGCTGTTGTAAATCAGACAAGGTAATTTTTTTTGTTTCTTTTTTCCCTATAAAACATGTTTCTGCTGCTTTCTTATTTATGTTGCTTTTCATGACTTTTATCTTTACAGGAGTAGCCAATAATCAGTGATAGAAGTAGATATGGATAATCAATGTATAGAAAGTGTTTGTCTTAATCAGAAAATTTTGTTACCCCTTTCTTGCAACAGTTCTTTTCACTCTTGTGTGTCTTCTGTTTTGTGTCCTTAACATCTGGAAATTTCTAATTACATAAAAATACATTTTTCTGTACTGTTACTATTAGTAGACTAGTATCTCCACTTCTAAGGATCAACAAATCACATTTTACTGTAATGGTATTTCAGATTTTGAAAAGCAGAGAGGCAGACGTCAGCAAAGTAGTTTTAAGTCCAGTTTCTTTTGAGAAGTAGGGAATTATGAGATCCAACCAAAGATATTAAACTGAGACATCATCCCATCTTATAGTCACCCGTAAAAATCTAGTCCTTTTCCTTCTCTCAGTGTATTCTCCCCAAATTACTGAACTTCTTTTTAAATAAAAAAAAAGTTAGCTACACGAAACAGTTTCATTAAAGGACTCCGCTTTGGGTAACCATATTCCCAACTCAGACAGTGTTACAGATCCAGACTTCCAAACAATGTACATTCTTACCTGGCAAAATAGGTGAATATAGAGATCTTTGAATTTCTGCAGCTGCTTCAGGTCTCAGGCTTCATGTCATCCTCCATCCTGACAAGTAATTACTTCTATGCAACTTCCCTTTGTGATTTAAAAGCTGTTCAATGTTTATAGAATGGCATATGTAGCCCAAACGCTGATAATCAGCCCAGGGTGCCAGCTGACAAACTTGTTTGTGGTGCTCTGGCGAGCAGGCGTTTTTCTGCCCAGCTATTAGAGTAAAGAAAATCACATAATTGTAGGATCACAGAATGGCTTGGGATGGAAAGGACCTTAAAGATCATTTAGATCCAACCTCACTGCCATGGGCAAGGAAACCTACTAGATCACACTGCTCAGAGCTCCATCCTTGAACACTTCCTGGGATGGGGCATTCGTAGCTTCTCTGGACAACCTATTCCAATGTCTCACTGCCCTCACAGCCAAGGATTTTTTTCTAATATGCAATCTAAACGTACCCTTTTTCAGTTGGAAGCCATTCCCCCTTATCCCATCAGTATATGGCCTCATCAAAAGTCCCTCTCCATCTTTGTTATAGGGGTGCTTTAGGTCAAATAAAGTACATGAGTCAACTCTAACACTTCCTTAACCTGTCCCCTCCGGTTACAGAGGAAAGCTGTGTTGATTCCATGGAGCTGAGAGAATAGATTTTGAAACTAACAAGTACTTTGTCTTTCAGATTTTTTGAGGTTTCATACATTTATTAAGAATAAAGTGATCTTCAATACTTTGAAGAGATACTAAATTTATTTATCAGAACTTAAATTTATAGCAATGTTTTCATGAGTGTGGGCCTACACTGAAATGAAGTGCAAAAAATTAATCAGAGCAAATAGAAACCCTTTTTGAATACTGATTTCAGGTCCTATAAACTTAAAATGCCTATTCTACAAATGTATTTTTTCCTTTAGAGGGGTCTCTGAGTCTGGCTTCTATAAAATTTATCATTTCAATTCTCTTATTAAAATAATTGCAATGATAAACATTCAACAACCTATATGTGCTAAGTTATTTAATTCATAGTATTAGGTGCTTTCAGACACTATAGCTGCAAATTATAATATTCAAATTACATATGCAATTGATCATTTACTTGTTGCATAACTCATTCTCTCTTATTTTCCATTGCTATTGCTGATAGGAATCTTTAGAAGGATGATTAATGTGTTCTAGATAGCATGCTAAAGCCACAAGATTCACAGCTGCACACTTGCCAAAAGAGAGAAAATACTTCTGCTCTGTAGTGCATGTAATTAAGCATCCAGCTGTTGAAAATGTTATAAAATAATGAAGCATAATTGGAGAACTTTTAAGCAGGATTTCTGCTCTGTCTTGTAGCAGCTGGTACAAATGGAAAAGCCTAGTAAACAAAAAGTGGCATTGCTTCTTCCACTCATGATTTAACAAGAAATTGATATATGCATATCCTTAAGAAAAAGAAAATTCAGCAGAGTAACTGAAGTAAATAGAAGTGGAGAAGGGATCATCAGAACTATTGACTATGAATAAATCACTAGAAGCACATACAGCTAATGAAAGAAGTAATTTCCTATGACATTATCTGCTAAGCAGTGGCTTACCAACAGCAAACCTTCCAGAGAATAATGTGCCACTTTCTTGAATGCACAGCGATTAATGGCAAAGAAAGTACAACTCCAAATAATTTTCTTTTGAAAGCCTCTTTGTACTTTTGCAAGAGGCAACAATAGCCTCTGTTTACAGCTCTGCTGGTGTAAACCAGTGCATCTCCAAGGAAGTCAACAACATGGTGCACAAATTTATTTAGTGAGACTCTGAGTCAAAGGAAGGAAGGTGAAATCAAAGAGCAATCCTTGTTCATATGCACAGTTCCACAAATGCCAAATACACATTGATATAGCCATGCTCTTAACCTTGTGAATCTGACAAGGCCAGTATATGGAAAACAGGAAACTGTAAACCTTTCTCTTGAGCAGCCTACAAAATGATACCTGCTCTGGGCAGGCCAAAGGATGGAATGGATCATCTGTGTCACTGAATCTGTTTCAGGTAATTGCATCATATAAAGTCTCACATAACACATATATAGTGATTTGTTTCCTGAAGCAGCTGCACTCAATGTTCAAAGTATTTATAAATTTTCTATACTACTTCAGTTAGAAAGCTGTCCCAGCACTGTACTTTTGCAAAGCTTGGATGAAAACCTCTCATTTAACTATGTATTTATTTGTGACTACTATACTTACATGTATGGTACCTATGGGAATGGTTTCCCAGGACTTCAAATCACACAAAAAAGCTACCATGGTTCATGCAATTTGGATTTAAAATTATTGTTTATTGCAGTAATATTAAAAGGAATTATGATCTACGTGGTCACAAACAGAAAGCACTAGAGCACTGGACACCATCAGAGAAAACATAGGGTTTATATGAGTTTTTGAATATATTTCACTATATCTTGATTTGACATGACTGCTGCACCTGCTTTCATCTATGTATTTCATTCATCCACCCATGTTTTAGTAGGATGACACTACCTTTCTTCATAAAGCAAAATTTCTAGAACGATGCAATCCCGTTTTGTTAAAGGCAAAATCCAGAGCTAGTGAATAGGTAATCTGCCTAAACACCCAGAAACACTGTTTCAGCTTTGTAGTCTGACAGATCGCTGGCAGTTTCCACAATTCTTTAACCATTTCTGTCTAAATCCTGACATCCGTGTAAGAATGGGATTTATTTAACTATTAGCATTTCTGCCTGATAGCTTTCTTCAGACTTTTCCAAATCTCTCAAAAGCTGTTCAGCAGCTTTATAAATTGTGCTTGGCAAGGCAAATTTTTAGCACTGGATTATATTTGCTTTTTTCAAATTTTCCTGACCTTCTTAACTTCCATCTTCCATGCAAAACAGACAGATTAAGTATATTGAACATTACTAGAGAATTCCGTTTCAAATTGTATTTAATATTCTTGTGATTTTCAATAGGAACTTTTATTTTTCATGCTGCTTTACTTTTTTTCTCTCATAGCAAGAATAAATGAATAAATGAAATGAAACTTCTGAACCTGAAGTTTCTGTGCCAGTAATTCTCAAACGATCATACTTTAGGCAGAGCTTCATATAGTGCAATTGTTTTAAAATAAATGCTGTACATTCTAAGTGGGAGAGACCTTGAAAAGGGATATAAAATATGTAATTTCTGCCGTATTTGAAAGAATAACATTAATCTTACCTTTGAAGCACATGCTTTTGTTAATATGAAACCTTTCTCAGTGAGGATTTGCATGTGTGAGTAGTCAATTGGTAACTAATATAGCAAATATACTCTGAAAGAGGATAAAACTAGTCTGGAAGTTGGTAGGGAAACCCAAATTTTTAGGGACCTGATTTTATTCTCCAATTTATTTTCCCCATTATTTTTTATGCCTTTTAAAAAAAATTTGTAAGAAGTTATCCTGAACCTCCCAACTTTTTTTTTTTTTTTTTAATGTGCAGTTTATATGTACAGTAGACCTGCAAAAAATCTGAGGTATGACTGAGCTATTGCTTCTTTGACTGCTGCTATTATTCCTTCTTGCACAATAGTTCTCTTTTCAGTGCAATTCGCAACTCCTTGTCTAGTGAGGAACAAGATACTTTTTAACAGCTTGGACATGAGGGAGACCCAAGCGTGAGGGCTCTCAAAGAGGAATTCCACCTTTCTTTCCCCATATGCCATTTAGGTAAATAATCTAAAAAGTCCTCTGTTGACTCTTTCTATAATCATTTGAGACTGAAACACTTGTACAAGTGTTGTACAGTTGATTCAATTATCTGGACTAAAGGGTTATTTGGTTATGATGACTCAATCTCTAGGAATGTCTAACTTTTCCTGTTCAGTGTGGAAAGACCAAGGTGACTTTTTTAGGCTAGACACTTTGTTTTCAGATGACTGGATTTGGAGATGTGTATCCTACCACCATAGCCTAGTGGAACCTAGGAATCAAGACCCACAAGTCACCTTCTATCTGACAAGCTGTAGACTCAGACAGACATATCTGAAGTAACTTTACCCAGTTCCTCAACTTAAAGGTTTCAATCTAATCAGAAGAGTAAGGGACAGCTGCATGTGATCCATCTTCTGTAAAGACAGATGTGCAGTGAATATATGATAAATTTTACTTTCTTGCCAATATCCCTTCTTTTGGAAGAATATATTTTAACATAGAAATAGATTCTTTCTTTACATTTAAAATAAAACAAAAGATTCAGGCACTTGTTTGCAATTGTCTTGCTTAACCAAAAACATATGAGTAAATCAGTGGAACTTAACCCCAGGATTATAGCATGAAAAAATACACTTTTTGAATAACCCAAGATCATTACAATCGTAGCTTGCTTAAAAGGTCTATTTATGTTCTTACTTTCCTGCATATCTATGAAAGGCACATTCAGTGATATTGAAAGTCATTAATGCACTTGAACTTGCTAATACCTTGTTGTAAAAGTCTTATTGTATCTCTGCTGTGTCTGCACATGTAGAAGACATATTTTCTGAGCCACAGAATGCACTAATGCACATACTCAATATATCTTGAGAAAAAAAAATACTTGTGATAAGCTGCTGTATGAAAAAAAAAAGGAGGAGTGGTAGCTTTAAATACACAGATACAATCGTAAACACAACAATCATAGCTGAGTTAATCTGTGGTGCATATGGTATCTTAGGGTAATGTCACAAAGCGGGCACTCTTAGGTGTTGTCAGACACCTAAGTATTTTCTTTAGTGTCTAAATTTGACCTGGCTATTATAAGTCATCTCCAATCTGGAGGCCAGGTAACCACATGTCTTTCTGCAGCCTTCTGGATCAAGGTGATTGCTTTACTTTTGTGTTCAAACTGATACATTTTTGTTGGGTCTACAGAATGGAGGATGTGAATTTTTGACTATCTGAAAAGTGTTGTTGGGAAGCTATTATCACCACCTTAAAATGAACACTTTGTTGCTGTTATGGTCAATTAGCCTATCACAGTCTATGACTAAAACGAAATGTAGGAATCTACAGCAAAGCTAGCAACACATGAGTCCTAAATCATCAATAAAAAGAGTTGTCATGCCATTCAAAAATCTTAGGGTAACTTTTGCAGGTGAACATGTCTGTACAACAGACACCCAACATTAAGTCAGGTGAATTCCACCCTAAAATGTTAAATATAGCCCAATCCATATTATTGCATAACAATATTACTTGTTTATATTGTATCTTACAAATAGTCCAAGAATAATCTTAGCTGTTGCTAATATGCAAGAATATTTACCACTAATATAAGTTCCAACTAAATATTTAGCAGTCACATTAGATTATAGTTTTGTTCAGTTCTTTTTCTTTATCCTCCTTATTCACAAGAGGCATTTTTCTTTCAAGGTCAAGTTTCCTATTAGTATGCTAAAACACACTGCTCTTTCTCAGGAGTTAGTCTAATAATTTACGTGTGTGAGAGTTGTAAATCACTGCTACATTTAAAATTTGGCTTCTTGCTGTTAAGCAAAGCAGTGCACAACCTCCATTTTGCTTTGCTTTGCTTGTACGATTACAAGGGAGTTTTTATCTGCCTTCTAGGTTGGAGAGCTGATCTTTTCATATCTAAAATCCCTATTTCTGAAGGAGAAAGTCTTTCTGATTTCAGAATCTCCTGGGCAAATTTTCCAGATTCTCTCTGTAGGCAATATGGCTTATTGCCAATTTGCCCTAGATATATGAAGTACCGGAACTCATGGAACAGTAATTCATGATGAGGACCTGATGTTCAACACATAGTTTTGGTTTTATGTCTATATGGGATGTCAAAAGCACAGGTGTTCATCCAGTGTAGTCAATATATTCCTGACACCAGTTCTGGTCATTTGCCTCATCTTCAGCTCCAATTCATGAATCCAGCATTATTAGAAGGCCACAAGGAAGGAATCTTTCCAGCACTTTGCACCATTTCTTCTATAGTTTTCACTCAGAAGCCTGCAAAACCCTCGGCAAATATGACCACAGCATCCCTCGCTGTCACTTGTGAAGACTTTTACATTAAACTTTAAGACGAAAGTGTTGTGAATAGCCAAGAAAAGCTTTCATTTTCTTCATATCAGTCTTTCCAATTTAAACATTTTCCTTTCTTCCATGATTTAACTTTCATTACAATCAAGCACATTTTGGTCTTAGAGTCACAAAAAGTCTCAGAAAAAATAAGCTTGGTAAAACTTAGACACCTTAGGCATACCTGCCAGTTTCTGCAGAAAGCCTGAGGCAATGATAGATATACCAGGAAGTGTGTCTATTTGTCAGATATTATGAAATTATGAGCATGATACTTTCACTTGTTAATTGTTGTGTTGTCTTGTAGAGCATGTTAAAAGCCATACCTAATATAAAGATGTACACAAATTAGTTTGTGTGGCCTTTCACTTTTTTCCACAATTGAGTAGACCAAGGGTCTTTTTATGTCTATATAGGACTACTATTTATTTGTGAGAAGAATCTAAGCATGAATTTCAAATCTGGAGGATTCACTTAGTGGGTGAATCTTTGTCTGAACAGAACTTAATATGCTCTCACACTCTTGAGGACATTTGCATTCAATTACTCATTCTCTTTTTTTTTCATTTTTTTAAATTTACATTCTTTTGGTAAATAACAGGAAAAGGAAAAGGCTATGTCAGAAAGTGATTGATAGATTTTTTCTTGATCTTCAAGTTTTGTTTGTATTTAATTTATTTCTTAGCTTAGTCTCCTAGATTTCTTGAAGCATTCAAAAATTTCTCATTGTATTGTTCCTTGACTAAACATACTCTGAAGCTGATTTTTTTTTTCTCTTTAGCTTAAACAGGTGGTGAGTTTACCCCTAGAGGTCATTGTCTTTTTAAAAATAAAAAATTAAAGGAATGATCTTCAATTGGATTAACACAAATTTGATTTAATATTAAATTGTGAAAGGTGGAAAAAAAGCACATTGTTTACTAGATTTTTTTTATCATGCTATGCCTCTTCTTAAATTATTCATAGAGCATAAAGGTGCCTGTTTGGCTAATATTCAAGCTCAAATTGAATTTTATTTTGTTAATCTTCTTGTTTCCTGCTAAGAAACTTGTGAGAGAATGTGATTTTAAGTGGAAGAGATTCACTTCTCTTTCTGCAGAAATAAAAATCCTAAAATCAGTGATACAGAGATATAAAAAATTCAACAAGACAACTAAACCAGCGCTGTAATATATAAGGTAAGTCACACTGTGGAAATGGTGGCTGTAAAAAAGGTGTAATATATTCTGTATTACCCATGTGCACAGTCTTTTAAAAAAACCCCAGAATTGCAGACAAAGATACATGATTCCATTTACTCTATTTTGTAGGAAATTTTCATGGAGTATCTAATATCTGCTGGAAGACCAACAGTGCAGATCACAAAAAATCCAGGTATGTGCATTGGTGTGATAAACTCATGATGTGGATGACAGTGTTGTTGATGCTTTGCTGGACCTGCTCCTTAAAAGAAAGGGAGAACTGGTTGAAGATTTTGGCCATTGGCTGCAGTGGTAATGAGATGGTGGATTTTAGGATACTGAAAGGAGGGATGAAGGCAAACAGCAGGATTCCAGCCTTGGACTTCAGGAGAGTGAACATGTTAGGGCTTGCAAGAATGCCATGGGAAACCACACTGGAGAGAGGGAATTTCCAGGGGAGATGTTTGGTTTCAAACATTATCTCCTCCAGCCTCAAGAATGATCCATTCCAATGAGCAGGAAATCTAGCCATTTTGACAGGAGACATATGTGGGTGAACAAATTGCTCCTGATTCAACTCATGCATGATAAAAAAAACATGTAAGAGGTGGAAGCTCAGTCAGATGACCCAGGAGGAATGCAAAATCCCAGAATCACAGCCTTTTTGCTGATCCTAGAATCATGAGCCAGACACAGCTAGGTGTTAAAAAGGGATTACCTTTATACGGATCCTTAAGTGCACAACTTGCTAGGTAGAAAGTGTCCGAAGATGTACAGGTAACATAAAGCACATACAATTCTTATAAGTTTAGTAAATTAGCATAACTGACACGAATTGCCAATTGGAGACATAAGTAATGAGGTAATTCCTCCCTGGTCCAACCCTTTTTGCATGTCCCCCCTCCCTTAGATAGTAACTAAATTTTGTTTATGAAATTGTGTCTCGGAGAGCTAGTTTCAACCTAGGCTTTCCAGAGAATCTAACCTTGGACCCCCAGCTGGGAGCCACTGGGGAATTTATTTTCTCTTTCTGTCTAAGAGAGTAGGTAAAATGCTAGCTACAAATACTGTAATAGGATACAGAGCTTCAAGTGTATATGTAAAGAATATAGAGAATATATAAAAGCAAAAAAGGCAAAATCAATTCAGCATCAACAGAACAACTGAAATCACCTGGCACCTCTAGGCATCATGTAGTCTGACTCTCCTGCTCAGCACAGGGCCATCTGTAGAAAACGACACAGGTTCATGTCCAGCTGAGTTTTGCATAGTTTTGTCCAGGATGGACACTCCACAACCTCTCTGTCCAGTCCATTTCTGTGCTAAGTCACCCTAAGCCAATGCCCACAGTCAGATACCTATGTTATATGGTGAAATATTTTAAAATGTTGTATTTTAATTTTTTAATTTTAAAAAAAACAACAAACAAACAAGAAAACCAACAAGCAGGAAATGAAAATGTGTGCTTTTCCCAATAGCCAAAGGAGGAATCTAATCTCTATAGTACTTTATAAAAAAGTATAGACACTTTTCCACACCTATTTTACTAGGAGCAAAAAAAGCAGTGCCTAACTCTGTATATAGAAAATGGTGAACAGTAGGTATCTTTGAAGTATCTTTGAAGGCCTGTAGAGAGAGTTCCTCTCTGACTCGTTTTAGGTGCTTAAATTAGGCAGACTGATGCCATCTCAGTGTGTGCCAATTATTAGAAATGGACCAACGTGGAAGAATGTGGAGAGGAAATGAATCTGGGAAGCCACGGCTTATTTCCCTTCCAATAGAGATTTCTTTAAAAGAATGCCAATATTATGTAAGTTCAATACCAAGTTTCATTGAATAAATCAGTTAGTTCATTCTATCCTCCACAAATATCTATAAACCAAAAAAGCTATCATTTTTTACTACACACAGCCCCATTCATCTACTTAGATGCATGGCTGAGCTACTGCACTGCTTTAAAAATCTTGGCACATGATGATCTAATCTTTTGCTTCAAAGGTGAATAGTTGTACAAACCACCTCTGTCATTATTATTCTGATGAAAGCTGAACTCCATTGATTCCAATTTGTTGTTACCTCACAAAAGTCATCAGCATGCATTCATGGAACTGCTGCAGAACTAATTGCTCTCCATTCTACACTCTGAGTATGAATGTCCAGGCATAACATCTCATGCCTTAAAGGCATAGAAGGAAAGGTAAGAAAGCTCCCTGCCCTTTCACAGGGTTGCTAGTGTCCATGCCCTGTGCTCTGGGGATGGTTATCCAGAATATCTGACTAAGAAACACTTATCATCTGGAGGCCAGGCCTACAACCAGCTGAACAGAGTAACTGGACAACCTTAAATAAAAATATAATTTAATCTTATTGGTAACAATAAAACTGAATGCAAATAAACCATTATAATCTGAGTTAATCCCAACAATGAGCAAATCAAAGTAATTGTCTACATCCTATATTTTTACTGCATTTGCCTGCCTATGAGACAGTAGCTTTTAAGTAAACTTGGCAACTGTTTGTCCTTCTTCCCAGTGCAGGAATAGGAACCCAAGGGGGACTGGAAGCTTCAGGGATGACTGTAAAAGGGGAAAGTTTCTGCTACAAAGGTAGGTGGTAAGCAGGAGCCCATCAGAACCTAGATTTCATCTGTTATAAACAAACTTCTCATACTCACTTTAGAAATTACTTTTTTTACTAGATTTTTTTTTTTTTTTACATTTTAATAAATCTTCCTTTTCCAGTGAATCAGTAAGAATGGTTTACAATGTTATTGCATGCTACTGTTGACAGGTAGAAGAATCATAAAAGAAAGGCCTCATACAATCAGGCCTGCTCTATTAAATTAATAGATGGCCTGTCACCTCTTCTAAGTGTAGTTAAGCAATTTGCAAGTTCCCATGCAAAAACAATCTTAGTATGGGAACTCGTTAACATAACAACCTATTCTTGAGTTAAAAACCAAATTCACCTGCAATAACAAAGGATTTGTCTCAAGAAAATCAGTAAAAAAATATGTAATCAATCCAAGAATAGAGAGATTTGATAGACAAGTCAAATACCTTTTACTAACCAATAGAGTAATTAACAAGAAAACTATTAACCAATTAAAGTTGCATATCAAGTCTGTAAAAATTGTATAAAATGAGTAGTAAAAATAAAGAATTAGCTTTTCCCTGCATGAAGATAATGGAGGCTTGGCTAACTTATTACAACTGCATGCATCCTCAGTCTATAAACAAAATTATATCCTTGGTACAAGGTACAAGTAAGGATGACATAATTTGCCTCATAATACCATGGTACAATAAATCCATCATACCATGTAACATCCATGGAATAACAGTCCACAGCCTAGAGGGAAGTGCCTTTTTGAGTAATTACTTATTAGAGAGTCACTTTTTTGACATTCAAAATGGGATTTAAAATGGCAAAAAGCCTGTAATTTTGACTGTTTCTACTAACTTGGAAATATGTTTTAGGTGTGCAACTTAGCAGTGTTGAGTAAATGGTTGGACTTGATCTTAAAGGTCTGCTCAAACCTAAATGATTGTATAATTGTGTTGTTCTATAATTCTCACCTCTATTTCCTTCCATCAGTCTCCTTCTCAACAGAGCCTTTTCACCCCTTGGGAACTGCATTCGCCTTACTGTTAAATGCTGATGTGTTGTTTCCCTAAAAGAGTAAAATGAGGTTAGAAACTTGGGTCTGTGAGATGATAGGAACTTGTCTGAAAGAACACTATCATCCCATTTTAATCACCCGGAAATGTTTATCCAAAAATTTCTTCTTGTGGTTTATCTTTCTTTTTCTTATTTTTGAGCTTTCTGCTGCTATACTTCCATAATACATTCATACAATGGATAGCCAAGCAATTTTGTCACATATGATACAAAAAGAGTTTGGCAGAGCAGAGCCACATTAATCTCAGTTTGTGAATTTGAGCATGCATCTCAAACTGAAAAAAAATGCTGTTGTAAGGAGACATATGGTGTAAGGATAAGCTACTCATATTCACTGCCTTTGCTATCTGTGGAGCGAATGACTATTTAATCCTTCCTATTTTAGAGACTTATTTTTTTAAAAAAAGAATGAGATAAGTTGCTTTCAGTAAGTTCCTAACACTTTGACTACATAGTGATCTTATAAAGACCCTTAAGTTAGATACCCAACTTTTCAAGTGTCTAATGAATAATAATAAATTGCATCCCAGTGAAACCAATAAATCTTCCTTGAATGAACCGTATACTTGAACCTTGCTGAATGTTTAGACTTTACTCATGGTGCTTTTCTTTCCCTTGGCTTGGTATGAAAAGACAATATTTCGTTTCCCTTTGCAAATATTTCTAGTTTCCCTTTGCACATAAAGCAGGCACCACAAATAATGTTACTTCTTCACTAAAGCACAATTTAAAATTTTAAATGCTAAATGTAGTGCAAAAAACTAATATTAGATATGGTCCTGTTTTATTAGTTTTGACAAGTGATTCTTATCATTTGAACTTTCTGTCTGCTGTATGTAGAAAATGGATTAATTTCTCCTTTAAAGGTTATCATATCTTAAATTCAAGCAGTTTAGGGTGATCTTTTCTAATCAGTATGCTAGCTGCATTAAAAATGGCCTTTGGCTAAAGGTGTTAAACCCTTCTGGTTGAAAAATTTGTACTTTGTTAGATATGCTATTATTCCCCATTCTTGCCACTAGACTCAAATCTAATCATTATATATTAAAAGCCAGTAACCACACAGATTGGTAGAACCTATGAGATGAAGATTATGTTCCTCTTCTTTTGCCCACAGTAGGAACTCACCACAGCTTTGGTCTCCAGTAGCAAGCTGCCTTGAAAGGAAATGATTCAGTCACAAGCCAATTGATTAGGGGCTTATTTTTATTTGAAATTTCAACATTTACTTAGTAAACTCAAGTGGTATGTTCACTTATTTATTGCTATACTTTGTTTCTTTTTTTCTTCTTTCTGTAAACAGACACCCACAAACCTATGTATTCATATATTCACACAGTAGACAGTGAGAGCTTGCTGTATGCAAGTATGCTGATTAAAGTTAAAACCACAAAATTGATTTTTTCTCCTTGTCACTCCATACAAATTACCATTCATTCTAATAATGGGAACAATATTAAGTGGAAGTTCATTGCATTTACTCTTTCAAAAATCTAACTGAAATTAATGATAAAACTTCCTATTATCTAGTGGCCACGGGATATGACCTATATTTTAACATCAGAAAAATAATCTGTAAAACAATATTTCTTCTCTCTGTTTTATAAAAAAATCCTGAAAATTCTCATTTCGTCCAGATATGCAGAAATCTTCATGTCTCCCAAAGCCAACTTTTCATGTCCAGCACTTAAAGCCATATGCACATATATGGACAATAAATAACATATGACTATTTACTTTTTTGTTGTTTTTATATTTTTCTCAACCACACATTTAAGTTTGACATGTATTATATGTGATTTCATTTACAGCTTCATATGAATAGTTATAATAAAATCTTTGCTTGACAGGTTACTTATGTCAGCTTATTGTCTCACTGTTTTAGTGACGAAGAAGAAGTAATTAAAATTTCACAATAAATTTTGCTTAGTGATTTACTGATGGAAAATGATGTTGATATGCTGCATTAAAGTGTGAGTTCAAGTGAAGAGGTAGATTACAACAGATAATTTATTCTCAGTAGTGGGAGTGCTTTTGCTCTGGACTGCCTGTAAGCAATGTAAATGCACTTGGCCCTGGGCATGTGTTCATAAGGTACTTGTAAAGGCAGATCTGGGGGTGCAACGAGAGGAAGGAAAAAAAAGATAATTTTCTTCACAGAAATTTTTGAGTTATTTAGAGAAGTTTTATTGTGGATTTGTAGTTGAACTCATCAGTCAGACCACATAACAAGTAAAACTGTGTTCCCTAAATGCAATGTCTTCCTAAAACCAAATCTTATAAAAGGGATAAGAATAGCAAAGCTAAAGTAATCTAACATATTTTTATGTGTTCATGTATATTAACATGATGGTTTTTCTTTAGAAAGGTATTATTAAGCATGCAAAGTATATTAGAAGGAAGAGATCTTTTTCATTCTATTTATCAATTCAAGTGAAGTATATCAATAAAGTAGAAGGAAAAGTGCAGTGACTAAAGAAATGATTTATTGATACTTTAGGCTTGTTAAAGCAGGTTAATGTCAATGCAATTAACTTCTGGATCAAGTCAGTCCACTGCAAAGTGCAAGCTGACAGAATGGCTTTAAAAACACATCCTGAACAAAATGAGAGCATCAATGAGCTTCCGGCCTCAGAGGAAGAACCTTCTAGTGACAAGGCTGACCCTCTTTCAGTAAAAGAAAGGGTTTCTTTTGTAGGAAAATGTTCAATTAATGGGCCAGTGAGCAGCATGCTGCTCACATAGTTTCAGACCTGCATAAAGAAAAGGAAGAAGGGATAACAAGACAGTGTACAGAAATTAGAAATTAAACAAAGTTGAAAGTAACAATACTGCATGATCAGCAGCTGGCCAGGTTACAGGATGTCAGCTTCATTTGCAAAATATTAGATGCTAATTACTTTGATTGGAAGAAATTCTGCCGGGAAAGTGAATAAATTCTTCATAATTTACTCAATTATGTAATGCCATTATAAATTAGCAAAGAAGTTTTTTAAGATGTTCAGACTGCTTCTTTAAGTGAAAGTTAAAGTGTATGTAAACCATGGGAAGTTAAAATTAGCACCAAGAAAATCTAGAGCTGTGCAAATGAGCTATAAAGGAAAAGCAGATAAAAAAATACCCTCTCATATTTCAGTCATTTAAATAAATTTCCATGTGTAAAAACCATATCACATATTCAAAAGCAACTTTTCTGTTTCAATGTTTCATCATGATATTGCAACAGTGATTGAATGCAGTCGTATATATTTTATACTTGATAAGTTACTGCTCCTCATGTAAGTTGTGGCCCACACAACTTTGATCATTTCCACTGGCTTGTTGCCCATGGATAGTGGCAGCTGCCCTGTAGGATCCCAGCCTGTGCTATTGGTGATGAGCTTTATGGAACTGTGAAGTAGAGCTTCCACACTGAAATGAGAGCATGGGAGCAAGAGAAAGGATCTTGAATTAATTTCTCCAGTCCCTACAACAAGAGGCACAGCAGGGTTGAGAGGTACAGGCTACAGGCATGTCTTTCCTTTGATAACAGTAGCACTAAAATATATTAGCTTATGCTAAAGGAGTGTTTCCACAAAGATATTCAAGACACCCTCCTCCTTGTGTCAACTTCCAAATCAGTTAAACAAGCATTGATCTTAAAGCATCAATAATTGGGTATGTAGTTTTTACACTGTATGTTTTAACAAGCTCGTCAAACACTGAGAACAGTTAAGCTGGTAAGAGCCAACAAGAGCTTGTTACAAGATTGCTCCATGAGTAAGAACCTTTCAGAATCAGAAGGTTCTTGTATTTAGTTCTATCATGCAGCACAGATAATGGAGAGTTGTAGTAGTTACTTGGTTATCAGTCTTACAGAAAATATTGCAAACTACCAAACTTATGACTAAACTGTCTTTTAAGTTAGTATTTCTACAAGGCCTATATTTCAGTAATTAATTAAAAACTGTGACTTCCTAGATGCTTAGTGACATGAGAAGAGCTTAACTCAAGGTGAAGTATTGCACTGCTATAGCTTTCCCCTTCCAGTAAAACCTACCAGGCCACACATCAAAGAAGAAAATGAAGTCTTTGAACCATAGAATAACATAGGTTGCAAAGGATCTCCAGAGGTCATCTAGTCCAGCCTCCTGTTCCAAAAGGATAAGGTTGCTCATGATGATTTTCCGTCAAATTCTGTATATCCCTAAGGATGGAGATTCTACAGCCTTTTAGAGTCACTGTTGGACTATTCTCATTGTAGAATAGTTTTTCTTTATAGCTTTTTTTCCCCCCCATGTTCAGATGCATCTTAAATTCATTTCTTTGTATCCTAGTGCTTCTTGGCAAAGAATCATTGAATTTGTACTGATATTATACCCTCAAGGTCTGTATAGACATTTTTTTTAATAATGTGGTTTTTTTAATCTTCCTGAGGACTAAATTTACAAAGTTAATTTTTTAATAAGTGAAATGTGTTCTGCCTAATTTTTATTACACAGAACTTCTCACGTCCATGCATGGCTTTTATTGGTCAAGTTCTGAGAAATTACACCTCTGCCATAATTTTTAAACCAGTTGCAGTGAACTTTCAACAAATTATTCTGTGTCATTAAAGGCTGCAAGTGTTTGATAGTCTCATTGTCCAACAAGTTTCACTGAAGTAAAAAGACAAATTTCTGTGTTCAGAGAAAAGCCTATCCAAGAGTTATTTAAATTTATTTACTTTTATGTCAGGGTGTTGTAATCAGCATTATTTTATAGCTTTTCAGAAACACCACAGGAATTTTGTTCAGAATTTGAAGTTTTTATCATGAAGTTTATTTTTCCTTACAAAGACTCTGAAACAGTGACCATTTCTTTAGTACATCATTCTCTGAAGAAACCTGTCTTGTAAAATGAGGCTGTTTTATGAAGATGAATCAAATAGTTGAGGCAAGGGACATGTCCTGGGGACCTCTGTGAAGAGCACCTACTGAAGATGAATGTGGATTTTCCAGCAGTTTCTCTGATGCTGTCTAGGAAAAGAGAGGAAAAAGTGTTGGGAATGGAACTGCTCCAAACTGTGTGGCTCTGTAGTCATTTCTCTGGAGCAAATAGGCCTGTTCATCAGGACAGATGAGGTTTCTCAAGGATTACTTTGCACAACTTAGAATACAATTTTCATCGTGTGTTTTTCTTGTTCTGTTTTGCTTCAGCTGTCTTGAAGCACATCACAAATTTCTGGGGGCATCACACCATATATGTCGTCAGACTGCAAGCAGAAGATTCTACGCTCACATTTCTTATTCAACATGGGAAAATTCAAGTCTGTGACATTGATAATAGTCAGGGACTGAGAAGGCAAGGTTTTCTTTTAGCCCAGGTTGCTCTCTCTTGTATTTTAAAGAGCTCTCAAAACACAAAAGGATTAATTTTTTTTAAATACATATTTTGGGACATAGTAATGCTTACCAAGGGACTCATATTAGCCAATCCTCTATCAACCCTTCTCTGGGTCTCTGTTACAACACTGTCTTGCTCTTCCAGACAGTGCAACAGCAGGCAGACAACTGGGCCAATAAGGAAAAGCTGAAGACAACTTACCCACTGCTTTGGTGGAAATAAATTTGGAAATAAATTATAAAACTAGGTTATTTTAAATTATATATTCTATAAAATCACAGAATTATTAAGATTGGAGAAGACATCTAAGATCATTGAGTCCAACCATTAACGCAGCACTGCCATGCTCACCNTGCTTTGGAAATAAATTATAAAGCTAGGTTATTTTAAATTATATATTCTATAAAATCACAGAATTATTAAGATTGGAGAAGACATCTAAGATCATTGAGTCCAACCATTAACGCAGCACTGCCATGCTCACCACTATACCACATGTGCCATATCCACACATCTTTTGAGCACTTCCAGGAATGTGATATCACTGCTTACCTGGGCAGCCTATTCCAATCAATGTCTGACCACCCTTTCAGTGAAGAATTCTTTCCTAATATCCCATATAAGCCTCCCTTGGCACAACTTGAGGTAATTTCCTCTGGTCCTGTTACTTGTGAGCTGGGAGAAGAGACAAACAAAGAGACAAAAAGAGACAAATTCACCTTGCTACAACCTCATTTCAGGGAGTTGGAGAGAGTTATAAGGTACCACTTTAAAGCTTTAGTGGTACTTAAAACACAATTTCAGTAAGCTAAAATTACGACAATACCAGAAAAAATGTGTTGATCAAATATAATTATAAACTGTTTCACCTAAATTAGCTGGCTCTATTGTCTTCAATAATATAGGTTTTGAAATATATGCTCCCTTTCAGAGATTCAGAGGGCATTTATTCTAGGTCTACCTTATATGGCCACTGGATGTAACCATTATTCTTCCAAAGCCAAGCTTTCAGTGCATATTTTCCAGCAATATATCAGCTGGTTATAAGAAGGCAAGTGTACGCATTTGAGTTGTCTGTAGTAATTTTCATTTGTTTTATATTTCATATGGCATGTTATCAATACCTCCAGTGGTAACAAGTACCCACTTTTACGTATGTGTGCTGCCTCTGTGCTAAGCTTGCTTACTTCAGCGGTGTCTATCTCCATGCAGCTTGCTTTGCTTTTTCCAGGAAAATAACTGTCTTTAGGAGTTGCTAAGAACTTCTTGAGACCTATTTTTCTCACAGTTATCAAATATCTGTTCTACTCTGTACGTATTCCAAATTTATAATTTATAGCAGAACAGAAGTAAGTTGTGTGCCATGATTTGTTAGCTTCATTCATATTATATCAATTCTCACATTATTATTTTGTCAAATACTTTCAATTTTTAATTTTTCGTGCTTCTATAAGCAAGGAAGATAAGCTACATCAATGTGAGAGATGCTTAAGTAAGAATCCTAGAAGTACATTTTACATATTTTGTATTTGCCTGCCGCAACACGACACGAAAGAACTTCATGAGGGCACGGTGATGAACAAAGCAGAAAAGGGTCAAATTTATTTACAAAACTCAAATTTATACATTTCCAAAGGTGCCTGTGGATTGGAGGATGAAATCCCATCTCCCAAACCACATTGGTCAAGACAACTGTCAATCAACTTTCTCAGCCTATCTAAAAATATGTAAATAATGAAGGACACTTGGGAAAACAAAGCTACTATTTATAGTAAAAAGTGTGGGAAAGTAAAAATTCTGACTCCAATATGAAAGACAATTCAGAAGGGCTAGAAAAATCCTCAAAACCAGGGCGACATTTGCCACCCCTTCATTGCTGAAGGGTTTTGTTTCCTAAAAATGTACAGATTAATACTGTAAGGAGAAGATGACACTTCTAGTCCATATTTCTTCTTCCATAAATGTCCTTTGATATAAGTAATCTGACTGTATAGTAATTGTAAGGTAAAATATGGCTTTCAAGTGATTCTTTTTGTTGAAGGTACTGGCATGTTTTGGCTTGGTCTAAAAGGTCTTTTCCTCTTGGTTTAGACATTACTGATAAATCCTTTTATTTTTTGGAAGTGGATATCAACAAGAAAAATTTGTAGACTAAT
This sequence comes from Hylia prasina, assembly GCA_013397195.1. Lineage (NCBI taxonomy): Eukaryota > Metazoa > Chordata > Aves > Passeriformes > Sylviidae > Hylia > Hylia prasina. The sequence continues at coordinate 386,964 of VYXD01016265.1, forward strand.
AAGTTAACTCACACAATTTTGATAGTAACTTGTGGCCTGTTTGAGCCGAAGTTAATCCATCAAATTTAAGTGACTAGCATAGTTTCTTCAATGTGACAAGAAAAAAAAACCCAAAACCTTCAGCTCCAAAACCAACAAATAAACTTTATTGGCCTGCTGAATACTATTTTATTGTGTCCATAAGTTCATTGCACCTGTAGTGTCTTTAAAAAATGAGGAAATGTTAAATAGTATATACATGCTGCCTGAAATCTTACAGAAATTTGAATTTCAGAAAGTTTAAAGTTTGTAGCATGAGACTTGGTTGTGCAAATGAATTAAATTAAAAAAGCCTAACTCAAGGAGAAAGTGTTTTCTGTGTGATGAGAAAATGCAAACAGAGTATACAAGGAATTTTTCATTTATTTCTTGTTTTATCTCTGTATTTGAGTGTACCTAGAAATCCTCATCTTTTTTTATCCTGTTGCAACATATTCCCCATCCCTCTTTTATGCAGTTTTCTTATGGTAATATTCATATAATTTATATTTAATCCTTATGAGAAATAGATTTTAAATGAAATAGATAATTCATACTGACTTCCTACTGATTGCTTTCTTCACTTCTTTTCTTCCTGTTAGAGAAAAGTTGCAAGAAATATCCTTCATATAATTATAAAATAAAATTAGGTCAGTCTAGGTGAAAGGAGAATATATAATAAATCTTATGCTGCAAAGGAAAATCCTCAGGGAGCCAAGTTCTTGACCACTGCATAACTGCAAAAAGATCAGGGTCTTCACATGTCACTACCAGAAAAATGATACTGCTCACAGAAAAAAAGTGCAATCTCTCAATGCATACTTTTAGAAAAAAAAATGCTAAATTACAAATTATGCTCTCCAGTCTTTTGACAATTAACTTTGCTGCTTTGTTAGTTCATGTACTATTCTTCTCCACAAATTATTGCATGTTAAAATATGCAGAGTTGAAGAGACCTACAATGTTCACCTTGAATGACTACCTACAGTACACGTAACCTGTGATGGTTAGTAATCTAAGACCTATCTTAATGATTGTACTACATAAGAGAAGATTAACAAATTCAATAAACAAAAGAATAAATATGTGAGTTTTAAAAGCATTATGTTTGCTTCTTATTAGGTGATTTCCCTTATCAAATGTATCACTTGGCATATTGATTTAAATATGCCTTGTCAACTGACATTCCTGTTCTAAATGTCCTCCTCTGATTACTAAATGGAGAGCTATTAAACCAATAATTTTTAATCTGAGGTATTAAAGGAAAAGTACCTCAATATGCAATTATTAATGGATGTAAGTGTTTGCATGATTAAACCTATAATTGTAAGTTGTCTTGTGGCTGAACCCATATTATTTTTGTGCAATTGCATTACACCAAAATAAGAGGGACCAGTCCCTGATTTTAATACCTAGTTTTAGTGCATAATAATAGATGAACAATTCTATAATGCTTTTGCTAAACTGCCATGACTGAATAATTTTTCAGGGTATGAGTCCATTGGTTATTTAATTTAGAAATGTCTGTGTCTGCTCTTTAATCTACTGCTTGCAGGTGTATTACCATTAAAACTGTGGGAATGACACCATGGCTCTTTGAGGAATGGCCTGTAACCTTCTGTTATATAACCCGGAATCACATTCATTTTGTCATGCTTGCATGGCATTGGTGGCTCATAGATATTCCGTGACTGATTAATAGATCCAGCTGCTTTTCCTTCTTTATTGTTTCCAACTGAGAAGCTCCTGGATTATAGAAGAAATTCTAATTATTGGTCCCTGCATGAATGACCTTTACTTTCTGCAGCTGAATTTCATCCATATCTGCATTACATTCCTTAATGTCAGGGAGCCTTTCCATTAGAAGGATCTGATCTTTCCCATGCTCACAGGGTTGCCAATTTTTTGTCAGCAAGTGAAATACCTATACATTTTTCTTTCCAAGGGCAATAATGAAGATATTAAATGAGTGTTGACTAGTGCTTCGTTATCTACTTGGAACTCAATATTCTCTTAAATATTTTTGAAATTTCCTTTTGAGTCTGTCTTTACATATTTTACTGTTCACAATCTAGTTCTCTTCTTTCCCATTACCATTAATAATGTCTAATATAATCCTGAGTGGCACCAATATCTTATCTTACCAAAGTATATGTTTATGTTGTATACCATACACTATAATGTATAATTTATATTACGAAGTACATTCTTGCACTTAGTACAAGAAATTATTTTAAATATCTGATGAATTTGTCATAACTTACCTCTGAGAAGCAGTCCTAGAGGAGAATGACCATGTCTAGATTCCTTCCCCAGTGGCTGGAACAATTCTGTTGGATATCACATGGGGCAGTTGTGTGTCTCAGTAGCTACTTTAGTTTGGACTAATCCTCTTGGTCTGTTCCATTTGAAATCTACGGCGTGTCCCTGCATGGAAAGTGATCAGTGTCTGTATATTTTCCCCTGTTTTTTTGACAATACCTTTCATCCCATATCTCAAAGTATGCATGCTTATTCCTGGCAGACTTTATAGTGACTTTCCTGGATCTGCTGCAGTGGCAGATTTGTTAGTCCATGCCAAGGACTCTCCAGTCACAAAAACACTGGCTCTCATCTTAAAGTTCTATTCTGAGTTATTTCTCCTGTCTGTTGACTTATCTTCTGTGTAATGTCTTTGTTTATACTTGGGCAATTTCTCAAAGCTATCTCCATTACCTCTTCTCTTATGGGGTTAGCAGCTTCTCTCTTCTGTCATCCTATCTTCTCCTTCAGCATGTTTCTCTTCATTGCTGCCCACTGCAACATAGCTGTTCCTAAACTGGTTCTTAATCCTCCTGCCATTTTCTTACAGTCGTTCTTTTTTTTGGTTTATTGATCTGCCATTCAGCTTCTGCTGTTCAGTAAATGCAGGCTGTCAGTTTTTTATGCTGCTTTCTCTCTTCCATTTATCTTAACATTCTCACCTGGATTTCTATTTTCCAAGTCCATGTCCAGTCTTCATTTCTTCTTCTCCATGAGCCCCATGGGGAAAACTCGGAAACTCAGGTTCTATCTGTCACTTGCTCAGACAGAATGTACTTCTCATAGGTTTTTTGGTGTTTTGTTTTGTTTGTGTTTTTTTTTTTTTAATTGAATTCTTTTTTTTTCATCTTTGTCTTCCCTTTTTGGTGAGCAGATCACTGTTACTTGTTGCCTGAGTAACTATTTGTACTCCTTAAATTGCCTTTAAAGCTAATCATAGGTGGGTTACAATTGCTTTACACAAACTCAGTGTTTTCTGTCCCTTGTTGGGCTCATTAGTCAACAGTCAGATTTTTATATCTGGGAGTTTACAGTCTCCATGACACCTCAAAATATAGAAACAAAAATTGAATTAAACAAGAAAAATTAATTTTTTTCAAGTAATTCCAGTGCTTTTTAGCTGAAGGCCATGGTAACATAAACATAGCCAACAAAGCATTTTTTAGACAATATTTGCTGATCCTCTTCTGCTCTGAATCAAAAACATCTATATGTATGCATGTTTTCCTCCTATTTATCAGCAGAGGTGTCCTAGCAAATGCTTGCTGTTCAATGTTTCTCCATATCTGTCAGCTGCAATTCTCTACAGAACATCTGGAGAAGAATGTTGTAAAAGTAAATCATTGGAGACAAGGTGAAGTGTGTACTCTGTTTTTATAATGCATTTCACTGCCCTGTTCTTTCTCAAAGCATGAAGCTGTAATCCAACAGATCTAACTGATGAAAAGACAAAATGCTCTCCTTCTTTTAACAGAATTTCAAATCCTTTTTCTGTGAAAACTCCTCTTGGAGACTGAATCTGACAACTATATTTCTTTAGTAAAGAATTTAAAAGTAAGAGTCAGAAGTTGAAGAATGTGGTTTCTCCATTTTGGGGCTCATAATGAATTATTTAATAAAAAAGGTCTTAATTCTATTGCACTCTTCAAAAGTACACATATACTTATAATAATTTGATGCAAACTTGCTGAAATTAGGATTGTTCCAAAATATAAACAGTTGAGAATTCTGAGGAAATTTCAATCTTTAATATTATATGAACTTTAATCTTGCTTTACAAATAACTGAGAAGAATTCTGTTCCCTGAAAATTTCTTCCAACTCTGCCAACTGGGGAAAGAACTATTTTCTTAGCATGAAATAGAAACTTTATCATTGTTTCACCTGAGGTTTGTTGATATCTGTGTTTTTGATCAAAATGAATATAGGGGAAAAATTATAGAGATATAAACCAAAATGACTTTCACAAGCATTAACTGCAATCTACAAAACTACTATATTTTTGGATCCTGTATTTTAAACTGGTACAGCTTTTAAGACTCATGAAATATTTCTGTTCTGTGAAGCATATGGATGATATATAGGACCCGATCTTTAGAGAAGTAAAATTTGAAAAGAAATTGTACTTAAAAGTACACACTACGCATATTATTCACATTGAAGACCTGGTTCTCACATACAATTGGAAGAATGGTAATTAGACAAACTAGACTACAATTCTTTGCTATCATACCCTGAAAAGTACAAGGCTTTTCTTTCTCATTTTATCACTAGGAATCTGTTTCAAATGGATTAGTGAGGTGTTTTTTTTCAACTAAATGCATTAAATTCTTCAGAAGTTCTTTTGTATAGTAGCCGAATAGTGCTTTCTGGAAAAATTTGAGTGCAACTACATTGTTGGATGAAGATTATGAAGATAAGTTGCAAACTCTTTGATTATTTCCTAAGTTTTCTGCTGCATAATATGTAACCCAGGAGGGGATTCTTACATTTTTATTACAAAAGCCTACATTTCAAATAGCTTTGTAAGTTCAATTCTGTTTCCATGCACTTTGAAGATTCAATACAATCAAGACACTTTGGGATGAATTTTAAGAGTTATGCATGAAAAATAATCACATACAGTTTGATCATAAATAAAGGGGGGGTTGTGTGCATTTTCTACAGATTGCTTTGAAAGTTTACCCTTTTAGAAGTTCATAGGCTGCAGCGAAGAAAGAAAGGCCTTAAGGGTCAGACAGGAGTTCTAAAACTTTTAAAATTTTTTCCATAGCACACTCATTTTAAATTTCTGTAGGCATGACCCAAAGTCTGCCAAAGTAAATGCAGTTGTTTTGCTTCTTTCCAGTAAATTTTAGATGAAAAAAATCCCTTAATTTTCTAAGAGAAAGAAAGCATATGTTTGACTGATTTTGGACTCAAAGGATTATTTCTTTTGAGAAAAAATTAAGATAATTGTAATGAAATGTCTTATCATCACAGGAGTTGGACATTAAATATTTTATTAAAAGAAGGACTGTAACTGGAATATAAAGTGAGCCTATTAGGTATCAAGACTTCCTTTCATTGTCCCTACGAGGTAAACACAAAATTTCATGTTCTACTGCTTGATAGTGACATTTCTGAAAATTAAAACAAATTAAAAACCTCAAAACACCAAACAAAACATCAAGACCTGTTGAAGCTGGTCCTGACACTGCTGTATTATTTTAAGATGGCTTCCAAGGCTTGATTAACTCTTTATATTTCTTAAGGATGTTGCCATAGGTGGCATAAGACAGAGACCACTGCAGATAATTGAATTTTTACTAAAATTTTGCAAGATTGTATTATATTTATGGCATATGCACCAAATAGTATTAAGATTAATGACGACTGTTTCAGATTTCTAAGGAAGAAAAACATAATGAAATGTACTGCTTCCTTGTTTTCTCCCAAACTATCCTGGTGCTATTCACTTTTATTTACAGTTAAGTATTTATTTTATTCTAAATTTGTAGACGATACTACGTTTGGAGTGTTTAAGTCACAGTGGAAAACTGGAGCTAACATAATAATACAGAAAGAGCAGCACTTTCATTAACTTTTGAACAAAAAATTGTTGTTGCTAGAGATGATGCAACTGCTCAAACTATGAGGATTTAAGAGTTTAGCAGAAACTGCAGACTATTGTTCAGCTAACTAAAAGTATTGATGCCTACAAATTACTTCAGAGCTTAAAGGAATTAAACTAGTTGAAAAGCAAGTAGAATAATTCATTGTGTGGAATTTATTCCACAAATTTAGTTAGAGCGGTCTAGATTACTGATTGCAGACACCTTCCCCTGAGAATTGATCTCTTCCTACTGTGAATTGCTCATGAGCTGCTTTTCAGTTGGTTAATTATAAATGTTGTGGGAATAGGGAAAGAACAGCCTCCACACCACTTAAATTTAGGCAACTAACTTAAGTGCCTGAGACAGCAGGCTAATCTACTAGGCTTCTTATAAACTCAGTAGAAAAAAAGATAGACTCTTCCTCAGGGAGAATTTAGATAAAATTTTTAAGCCCCTGCTCTGACTTGCAGTACTTTCATTTTTCTTTAGAAATTCCAAGAATATTCTCAGTTGTTTCTGTCACCTGAAATGTATCATTTCCCTTAACACTCTGAATCTATAATTTGCTCCTAAAAGAAATTAAAACCATACATTTGGTTTAAACACATTAAGGCAAAAATTTTGCTTGAGCATAGCAAAATAGCATACAGATATGTTCAACAAAACTGGCTCTTCCCTGGAAGCATTTAAATAGAAAGGGTAGAGGGGTCCAGCTGGGGCAGAAGAGATCCTCCCAAAGCCCTGCACTTAGTGTAGAATCATGGAATGGTTTGGGCTGAAAGGAACCTTGAAGATCAGCTAGTTGCAAACCCCTACCATGGGCAGGGACACTTTCCACTAGATCAGGCTTTTCAGAGTCCCATCCAGCCTGGCCTTGAACACTTCCAGGGATGGGGTATCCATAATCTCCCTGGGCAACCTGTACAGTGTCTCACACCCTCATAGTAAAGATATTCTTTGTAATACCTAATCTAATGCTCTTCTCTTTCAGTTTAAAGTCTTTCACACTTGTCCTATACCAATAGGCCTCAGACTTTGCATCCATCCTTTTTTCATAAGCCCTCTTTAAGTACTGGAAGTACTGATGGAGAGATCAAACAATACCTGTCCCGGTACAAACCTCTAATTCGCCACTCATGTCTCTCTGGACAATGGGCTGTTGACCACTACTCTCTGGGTAGGATCATCCCAATGATTCCTCATCCACTGAGTAACCCATCCATAAAAATCCACAGATCTATGATTTAGAGAGAAAGATGTAGTGGAGAATCATGTCAAAGGCCTTACAGAATTCCAGAGATGACACTGAGAGCTCTTCCCTTGTCCACTGATGTAGTCACTCCATCATGGAAGGCCTCTGTGTTCCTCAGGCAGGACATGCCTTTGGTGAAGGCATACTGCCTATCCCAAATCATGTCCCGGTCCTCCATGTGCCTTAGCACAGCTTCTAGGGGAATCTGTTCCATGATCTTCCCAGGCACAGTGATGAGGCTGACAGGTCAGTAGTTTGTCACTTAGAGTGGGAGCTTTGCTCTCCCATCCCTTATCTTACAGTCCATCTACTCAGGACGTGTGGGAAGAGATGTTACCAGTGAAGACTGAGGCAAAAAAAAAAGGTGGAATAGCTCAGCCTACTCCTCTTTTATTTTTGCTGGTTGGTTCATCTTTCTCATCAGGTGGGGTATGCTTTATTTGACTTTCATGTTTTGGCTAATAGGCCTGTAGAATCCCTTATTATTATTTGCATCCTTTGCTAAGTTGTACTCCAGCCACACCGTGGTCTTTTTAACTCCAACCCTACACAATTGAAGAGTGTCCATTAACTCTTCCCTGGATACCTGTCCCTGCTTGCATTGCCTGTGTCGTTGCTATCTGTTAGAATAACAACAATGGAATTTCAAACAAAGCTAATGGTATGGATAATTAGCCAACTTTTATAACATTTTGTAAGATATTTCATGACCAAAAAAAATCTACTAGTTTGCTGGACACACCACATGTAAATCTCCACAGAAACCATGACCTAGCTATACAGGCAGTGGTCTAGATATGGGTAGCTGTGCTGCAATTACTCTTTATTTGGCTATACAAAACCTAGACTTTGGGCAGATTTCCTTTCTTAGTTTCAGGAACTGAAAAACTGGGTTGAAAAATACGGTCATTTGGAGCTGCCTCTTGCTTGGTCTGATGCTGTCCAGAAGTTTTCCAAAGATATGGTTTATGGATATTGCTCTTTCTACCCATGTCAGCTGATCTCTGAGACTTAATGTTTGCAATATCAATGCTTGCAGTTGTGATTTCAAAACTGGTTTTCAATTAAAAGTTACTAATATTGACTTACTAGGTATACAAGTAATAAACATCCAGATAAATCTTTATTTAAGCGGAGTCCTATAAATCCCTGTTTCAGATTTTTGTTCAGATGTACAAAGGGTTGTAAAATATATTTTCTAAAAGAGTTTATAACCATTTCAGGAATCCAACTAGTAAAGTGAGTTTAAGGCTTAAAGATTTAATTATGTCCTCTCAGATCAGAAGAATACAAAGAATCTCAGTTTACAATAATAAATAGTTATTTGATGTAGCCCAGGCCATGCTGGTTGGAAAATCTATGCAGAGGATTACATGCAGGAAAAACAGAAACAACAAAGGTGTGAGAAAAGGCAAGAAGAATGAAGGAACTGTGGATCACTAAGGGCAATGAAAATGTACAAGAGGCTTTGAACTAAAATTCAAAACAATCTTGAAAAAAATGAAGTTACAATCAAAAAAGAATGAGATTTATTAGGGAAAAGAGAGCTTTCAAATAGGAATAGTCTGATGCATAATTAAAGAGTGAGGAACCAATCCTTCAAAAAAAAATTTGAGCTGTTAGTAAGCTGCTTATAGGTTAGCAATGTCATGCTGAACGAAAGAAAAAAAAATTGTACAACATGCCAGCACTTGTACATTACAGCACTTGTAAGCCATATGCATATCCTGAAGATAAGAATGGTTTTCATTTCTATCTGTTCTGAAATAGTCATGGCAGTTTGTGTCAGCTTCTTTCTGTCTTCCTTGTAGGCTCTAATGGAAGTCCAAGAATAGACCATTAACTTCACTGTCTTACTTCATTTCCTTTTTTGTCTTCCTGTCTTCCATTTACCAGTTCCTTTATTATTTACATGGGTTTCCATGCTCCCAGACAATGAAAAATTCCTGACATTTTGGCTAGTAGTCCTGGAAATCTCTTATCTTTCTCACTCATGAACATCCAGCCTCTTGAATTGAAGAAGCAAAGTCCTCAAGGGACAGGTTTTTGGATCTCACAAATTACTCTAGATTCCTTCCAAGAAAATAAGCTACCAAGCCTTGGTTAGTAGATATATGAGTTCTCAGGAGCCATGGGTTTTGATTTTGCCATAGTTTGCCTCTATTAGGAATGGCAAGAAAAACACCTTTGCATTTTTAGAGATGAGTCTCTTAAGCCTAAGTACTGTGTTCCATTTGGGATGTGGATTTCATTCTGAACAGCTCATCTGAAACAGATTTTTCTGTCTGTGCCCTGAGGGATTTATTGGCAAAACTAGCTATCTATTAACGTTATCTTGGGACTCCACACAGGGAGAACAGATACGATAAATCTTAGTTGTGTAAAAAGCCCAGAAGCTATAAGGTTTTACTGGACAGCAAATGGAAAATTGCAAAAAATCCAAACCTGTTTATTTTACTTGGAATGAAAGAACATTCTGAGTGAAGCCTGGCTGGAAACATCTTTGGAGATGGCCATTTTGCCCACCTCACACTAATCAATTACACATCGCACTTTTCCCTTGTGCACTTTTCCTTAAAGACATAAAATTATTTTTCATGGACCGTGCAAAAGAACAGGAACTTGTATTACTAATTACTATGTCAATGGCCTTGGGCTTGGGTGAGATTAGATCTAACAATAAAATAAATTAACAAATGCATCCATAATATCACACTGCATTAGTGGTAATAGTCTGTAATTTAAATTTACATTACGCATCAGGATTCATGTTTCTCAACTGTCAGATAAATTAAGATTGTTCAAAGCCCAGTTAGTTCTGACTACTTCTGTTAGTGTTTCTTGACTGGTCTCACAACAGTTATTGCAGAACATCACAGATTTACTTAAGCATAGTTAAAAATTTTCTTGTTAAAAGTAGAAGATAGCTACCTACTCAGAACTTGTCAGTAAGAGGGTACATGGTGATCGCACTTGGAGCATTTGAGATCCAAAACATACTGTTTGGTTTGTGTTTTTTAAATTTTAGTTTTGCTGTACATACTATTTTCCTTCCACTTTCATCATGCATACTTCATTCTGGCTAACCTCACTTGCAACAGGTATTTTTTCAGCAGTTACTGGCATATCACCGTAGTTATTCTGTTATAACAGTTTACTGTACTGCATTTCCAACCAAGTCATGCTCCAGCAAAGAAATAAACATTACCACTTGTCACAATTATTGGCTTTATTTTAACTTTTAACCAACAAAAATCTGATTAAAATTCTTCTGGATATAAGGCTGGTTTTTATACAGTATTATACCTGTAGTACAGTTTACTTATCCAATAAGATTTTTTTAATCTGTGTTGCCAGTTTGCATTTCTACATTATCATAACAGGGCTAAAAAGCCACCATTGGGCTCAATGAAAAAGGAAGCTTTATTACATTATGTCTCAAAACCCAAAATCTTACACATTTGTGAATTTTAAAAATTCAATTATTAAACATAAACCTGGAAGATGGCAAAATTGTTCTGTACCTACTCTTATAGGTGGGTGAATAGGTACAGAATTCATACTTTTCTTAGAGATGTATTAACCTCTAAGTTATTTGTAACTTATGTAAACCAGAAAACACCTAGAGGAAAAATTTTGTGACTGAACTATGGCAGTTAAAATAAATTTAAAAAATCTTCACAGCATTGAAGTTTCCCATCTCATTTAAAATATTTAGAATGAAAGTACTAGAAACCACAAACATTTATATTATTTACCAAACAAACAAACATCATGTTACTCATGCGGGACATATCTCTGGCATGCAGCTGTGCACACAGCTGCACATTAACCTTTCATCTTCCTTGATCCTTATTCAGAGGCAAGGAAGGAAACTGGAGATGTCTAAGGTAACTTGCAATCACTGTTCAAGTCAAGAAAAAATACCACTGAACCTTATCCTGAAAGTTTATAGGGGCGATACCTCTTATTTGGATCCCATTAAAACTTAATGTAATCTAAAGGTAATGAATATTCATAATCCTGAAGGTTCATAAAACAATCAAGTCCTCACATCTTTGGCCACTTTTAATTTGGGAGATGCTATTTCTTTCCAAATAAAATTAAAGCAACAGAATTCTTCAGTAATTAACTGCTCTAAAACAAAACCATTTTTCTTTCAAAGGCTTTGTTTATATTAGAATTGTAGAATCATAGAACAGTCCAGGTTGGAAGGGACCTCAAAAGATCACCTGGTCCAACCTTTGATGGGAAAGGGAACCTACATGACATTATCTAGCAGCCTATCCAATTGCTTCTTGAAAACCTTCAGTGATGTCCCTGGAAAGGGTATTCCAGTGAATGACTGTTCTTGCTCTAAAAAATATCTTTCTTATATCAAGAGGGAAGTTCTTGATATAACGCTGGAATGGGAAGAAACAATTAAAATTTTTCGCATTGTGAAAGTCTCTAATCATTTACATGGAGAGTTACAGAACCTGAGTCCTCTGGAAGCTCTGCAAGCCTTTTCATGGGTAATGCTTCTGCAATGCAACATGCTGCTTTTGATACCAGCTTCACATTATTTTTCCTTGCTAACAAAGGGACTGGATGAAAAATAGTAGTCTGAAGACTTGATTCTTAGGCAGTCATCTATTTATGACAATAGGCTTTATTGTCTTCACTCTTGAAGAGCGAGAGAGAGCCAGGATAAACTACCCATTAAGATCCTATGAAAAGCTCATGTACAAGGTCCTGACCAAGATGAGACTGCCAAGCATGTTACTAGAGAAAAATCAATACATTAAATTCTACAAAAAAATTAAGCACTCATCCTAGGAAATTGAATATGAACAAATCATTCAGTGTGATAAATTTAGCAGCAGTAAGATGGCTGTTTCAGATACTTGTAGGAAAAAGAGAACCACAAGAAGGTTTCTCAGGATAAGGACCAGTATCAATCATACAAAAGTTAAGAACATACAGATACACAGACAACAGGATATAGAAAGGGGGAAGAAAAGAGAAATTGCCATCAACTTAACAATAAGGAAGTGTACTTTATTTTATGACAAAAATGTATGCCTTCCAAAAAGGAAGCCAAGGCAATTTCAGGCAAGCTGTGAGACTGGTGCAAGAGTTTGTGTTTCTGTGAAGTAAATGTTGACTTAACACTAATGGCAACTGAATTAGACTCAGAGCCAATTTATTAATCCTTGTTCATCAAATGAGGGCCAGGAAATTACTTGGGAAAATCCCCATCAGGAAAAGCTACACATTTACAAAAAAGCAGGGGAGATACTGTCATTACTGTATTCACAGGCTTCACACATATTGTAACGCTGTCAGGGCGTTACCTGCCGAGAAGAGACCTTGACAATATGTTCTATGTCTACCTGATCTGCCGAGGAGGAAGAAGGAGGTTTTAGAATGACACCAAGTCCAATAGATCAGATGTTCAACTTAAGAAATTGAACAGAATATACTAAGAATATGAAATAGAACTACACTGTAACTTCACAGGCTTCAATAGATCATTTGATCATTCATGGCAATGAATACTGTAGACTGTGATGAAGACACTCAACATTAGCAAAAGAACAGTGACAACCACTGAAATCCTTTATTATAGTGCAGGGAGTAAAGTCCTTGAAGGCATCACGCTGAGTAAGTAGTTCCATATAGCAGCTGGTGTAAGAAAGTGATGTCTCCTATTGCCACATCTCTTCAATATTTTCCTTGTCAAAGGACTCTGAAAACTTTGAAGGAGTGCTATCAGTTAGAGGTAGTATTACAGGTAATCTATCCTTTGAAGATGATGTAGATTCAATGGGAGGAATGGGACCAGTACATGGAAAAGTAATGACAAAGCTGGGCAGCACTGCAATGATATATGGTATGGAGATCAGGACAAAAAAAAAAGCAGTGTAATGACAATGAAGATTACTGACTCTGAAAAAGAAATAGATATCAAAAGCAAGAAAGTTGAAGGAGGGGACTTATTCAAGTACCTCGGTACTACTGCCATGAAAGATAGGAAACTTGAAACAGAAGTCCAAAGAATTTCCCTCATGCTAGCAGTGCCCATACTCCAAAATACAACCTGGAAAGACAAGAACAACTTTAGTAGATCCAAGAAAAGAAAAAAAAAAAAAAAGAAATTCTTAGAAATATTGTGTTCTCAGGAGCATGAACAGTGTGAAACAGGTGAAACTCAAACAGAAGTAACAGAAGGAAGAATTCAAGCCTTTGAATTCTGATGTGTCTGCAGAATTCAATAGATACCATGTACAGTGCACAGAACTAACAGCTCTATTACAGGGAAGCAGGATCTGCAGTAATTGGATCCCATGAGCCTCTGCTAGCAGTAGTGTAAAGAGAGACGCTGGAAAGGTTTGGCAATGTGACTAAAGCAAAAGTCTTAGCAAAGATAATTTGCCAAGGAAAAAAAAAATGAAAAGAGGAGGAGCTGTTTGTTGACAACCTGATAAAAAACATCACCAGAAGTTGGACAGGCAAATCTCTAGCAGAACTTTTTTGAGCAGTTAAAACCGCCTGAAATAAAAGATTATGGTTATCACCTTACTATGACCGAGCCAGCCACAGGAGGGGAAACGGATTATTGCAGTACCAAAAATCTGTTATAAACTCCACCAATACAGAATTTCTAGGAAGCCACATCACTGTCACTATATTTTATAAATAATAAGATGTAATTTTTTGTTCTTGACTGACTTTCTTCTATCCTATATTTGTTCAAGTGATATTAAATAATTTCCATACCTGCACTTCCTTTGCTAGGTAAATGGGAAAATGTTTGCTCAATACATTGCTGTTAGTGGATTAAGGACAAATCTGGCAGCTCTAGAGAGATGAAATTGTCACAGCTTCATGTCCCCAGGTTCATCAGTAGTGAGATTGAGGATATAATCCCTACACACACCAGAAACAAGCACAAACATGTCTACACTACATTTAAATATATGATGGTCTGCGCAGATCAATACAGAGAGAGACACACAGCACTTACACAGAGACAGCACAGAAAGCAATGGCCTCATCCTGCTTCCCTCTCTGCTGAGCAAGATGGAGATCTGCCACTAGGAGTATGTATGTGCTCATATATACAGTGCTCCCCACAGCTGGGCTTACACTCCCAGTCTGCCCAGTAGCTAGCACCTAGACACACAAACTGCTGAGGCCACAGCCATGCTCCAGCTGCTGGTGCAAATGCCCTCACAGATGCACACATGCACAAAGAACCATTTGAAACTCTCCTGATCCCCAATAACCACCCCACAACCTATCCCTATCTTTCTTTTAGAGATCCCCTGACACCCAGATCACCACAATGCCTTGGTGGCTCACCTCATTGCTGGCACTCACACACTCAATTTACACACTTGCTCCGGTGGTTGGCACCATGGACATCCCTGAGACCCGAGGTCCCACTGCAGTTTCTGGCACTGACATCCATGCACCAGGGTCTTGGCAGCTGCTTCCCCTCCAACCTGTGGTCTGCCTCCAATCACAGTGGCAGATGCACAGAGGCACATGAGAGTTCATCACCTGGAAAGGAGTAGAAAGGAATCTAGTAACGAAACAGGAAAATCTGTGCAGATCAAGTGCAGGACACAGACAAACAGGTTTACCAATCACCAAACTATTTACATGCAACAATCCCTACTTTCCTCTTTATTTTCCCACTATTCTTCCTCCTCAAACCACCTTGATTCTTCTCTTTTCCCACCTTTAATTCCACCTCTAATTCCACTCTTAATCTTCCCATAATAATTCTTGTGCAATGCCCAAGTGTTCTTCCCCCACACCACATAACATGTCCCATGCCTCTGGGCAATACCTCTCCAGTCCAAAAGTTGCTCTGATGTTTACCTCTGGTGATGGGTTTCATATCTGGACAAAGAGAGTGCAGCTGTCCTGTAATAGCCCTGGGAAGAGGCTTGACCATGTGTTATTTATTTCCTCTAAGAACTCAATTTGGGTTCCCTCCTCTCCTTGTTCTCCTGTCTGGGTCCTTGGAGATAGCCCCTTGATGACTTGATGGATTCTGTGATGCTTCTGGGAGAAGCCAGGCCAAGGCATCATTTGGGTTCCCCCACTGGTCTCTGTGGTCCTTTTTGGGTATATAGACCAGTTATAACTGGCTAGTGTCATATGACATTAACTTTTCTTCTGCTAAGCAAGGTAAGAGGTTGTACTTTTTACTTCTACCTTTTATTTCAGTTTAATTTAAACTTTTGCTGTATGTCCATCTTCTGTGTAAGCATCCCAGTGCAGGTTGTTTCTCAACCTGTTGGAGACTGACATGGATTCAGTTTTTGTGGGTTTTTTTCCTTGTCTTTTCATCTGTAGTTGTATATCTATCTGTAGTCTATCACTGCTGTATTCTTTCACTCTGTGCTCCTTTTTTTTTATCAGGAGAGCTAATACGAACATTTTTTTTTTCTGTGTAAAACTTGTGATGTTAACAGAATCCAGGAGATATTAGAACTGTGAAAACCTATAACTCAAATCATTAGACAGAAATGCATCACTTCTGATGTTCCTGAGCTCCTCAAACTCAGACACACCATCCTCACTGCACTTCTGCAGCTGAATTTTTTTGTGAAAACTCTTGGACAGTGGGAGCCATTGCTCATGCAATCTCTGTTCCGAACTCACTATAAAGATATTCATATTCAACTGGGTCCTGTAATAAACCAAATGCACTTAAAATATTTAATTAGCACACCAACACAAAGAATATATATTTGAAATTCATTCAGTCTCTCTACCTGTGGTGCTTCATTTGAAATTTGAATGCTTTCATCTTTCTACTATGCTGCACCACCCACACAGAAGTCTTGGGGAGTCCTCCCAAATCCCCTCCTAATTTACTTTAAATTCATTAGTCCTCTAAAAGACTATCTGGCATGTGAACCACATGAAATATATATTTTTTTCTTGATTCTTTGGTGAAGATCTACTGATTCCTAATGACTAAAGAAAAAATGAAGGTTAATTAATTCTCAACCAAAAATTATCATGAGTAACCTAAATGTGAAATATTACTAAACAGGGGGAAAAAAAAAAAAAAAAGGAAGAAAAGAAAGAAATGAGAGTAATTTGATTTGGGCTTTATTTCTTGCTTTGAATCTGAAAAAATAAAGTGACAATAAGATATGGCATGGATATTCTGTGTTAATTATGTGCAATAATAAAGAACAAGTTTGCCTTATTTTTCCCCACAGAAGTGGAGTATTTGATGTGCGTGGCAGTCTAGGAAACACTGAAGATTCTCACCCAAGTTAGATTCTGACCTTTCAATCTTCATTTATGTTAATGGTCCTTCAGCCTCAACAAAAAGTCAATGGGACTATTCTTATCAGTAAATATTATTGCTGCATATAAATATGGTACATCTTGTGGTATTTCTGCTTGGGTTGGATGAAGAGATAAGATTCTAATTACTGAGAAATCCACCTGCTGGCTTTTTACTTTCCTAGTTGAAAAATCAGAAGCAAAAAAAAAAAAAANAAAAAAAAAAAAAAAAAAGCAAAATGGGTCAGAAGTCGAAAAGAGTTGGTTATTGTAAAGATAAAGTAAGAAATCAATGACAAGCTGCACTAGAGATGTAAGCCATAAAGGAAAGGTTAGGTGGAAGATGGGAGTCCAACAAAGCCGTGGGAGATAAGAGCAATAATAGCTGGCAGCGAAATGTGAAAATTGGTTCAGAGATAAAGCACAACCGCTTAAAAGTATAGCCAACGTGTATGGCTGAAAAAAAAGTCTAGAAACTTTTGGAAACATTTTAATTTTATGTATTCACCAACAGAAAACTCCCTAGTGGAACAAACACATTGGATCCATTTCCAAAACAACAGAATGGATGCACAATCAGCCAAGTGCATAATGAGTATTGCTGTTTCCACAGCTTTATTTTCATCTGCCTGTGTGTGGTACTCTTGCAATAGTTTCTTGTTTTCTATGTGTGACTTTCCTAAACTCTATAAAAGCCTCTACAGAGTTTATCTGTATCCTCTTTATTTCACTTATTTTTATTTTCTCTAATGCAGATACAGAAGAACCAAAATGATCATTCATAAATAAAAGTTCTAAGAAAATGATACAGGAATTGCATTAAAAAATTATCTTTTCAGATGTCCTGAATAAAGCAGCCAGTATTTTGTTTTGCTTTGATGTGCTGCCAGTTGTTTATGAAACCATGATTAAGATAAATATTTTCAGTATCAATAAGGACTGGGAATTCTAGCTATGGTTCAGTACAAAGGATTTTACCACTTTGTGCTGAAATGGGAATGGAAGAATTTGAAATGTTCAATGACCTGCAAGCTCCAATTCTCTTTCCATTCTTTGCTGTTGTAGCATTATTTAGAGAGTGTATGAAATAAGGCGTGTAAAAGTCTAGCTATTTAAATGTCTATGAAAGCTTTTTATTTCCTCTGAAATTTTTTTATCTTGCCCAGAGTTGCTATTTGGTTTTATACTTCAATGTGCTTCTCATTATTTTACACAAATCTAAGGTTAGTAAGAATCAATCATGACATGGACTTGCTGGTAATTTGCAATTTCTAGAAGCCTAGTGTCCCTCAGCTTCTTCTAATTTTGAACTACTTTTAAAAATAACATTCCCAAACTCTCTTTTTATAAATATCCCATTGGTTTAATGGATTTCTGATGCCTGGCATCAGCTGAAAAGCTGACTAAGGTTTCTGACTGTGAATATGGTTTTGCTTTTTGAGTAGAGCCAATTCTGTATTCTGTTCCCTAAAGTTTGACAGACAGGCAGACACACACACAGAAGTAGTAGTTCCTAAAGTAAGGTCACATAATTGCAAGTGAAGGAATTAGTGGGGATTAGCTGGTTACTTATCTGAAACAAGATACTCACCTGAAAAAGAGACTATTCAATCTCCTAATTCTGTCCACTTGAATTATAGAAGCAAAGATTGGCCCATCCTGTTGAATACACTGGTATATTCTACCAGGCATTATCAATGAAAGCACTTGTAGTCTGTTGCTGGCAGTGGATTAATTTACCAGACTGCCAAAATATGGCAATTTGTAAATCTGTAATTGTATTCAAAGACAAGAGAAACAGGGTCCATTCCGTACTGATGATACATCCATGCTGAATGTAATATTCAAACCTTAAACTTTACACTCCTTTACTAATTTAAAAATTGTTGCTCTGGCAGGAACACATAGGTAATATTTGCCCATTGTGAATACATAACATATAGTTGAAGTGGCAAAGGATCAATTTAGTTTGCAGAGTACAGGTGGGCTGTGAATTTCTTTCCTCTCTAATCAATATTTCATAGATACAGAAAGCTGCCAGCATAAAATTTTCCAAATTCTAAGTGAGATGATTTTTTTGTTTATGTTCAAAGAATCATTTGTAGAAAACTGACCTGAAGTATTTAAAACTGAAAAAAAAAAATAAAAATTAGCATGATCTGGTAGAGAAAGAGAGAAAGAACTTTCCATTTGTATCTTTCATGGTACTCAATGTTCCAGTGATTCTCTCTGTGTTTTGGAAAATGCACATGAGAAAATTGTGTTCTGAGAATGTGCTGAAAGTAACCTTCACTTCACATAAAAGCTTTCACAGATCCAAAACTTCAGCCTGCTTGCTCCAGCGAGAGCGTTTTTGTTCACAACACTGCAATGACTTTGGGTAAGTGTTAGAGGCAGAGAAGCTGCAAACTTGTGTTTTATATGACTAGCATTTGCTCACAGCAGATGGAATTGCACAGAAACAAGTTCCTGAATATGTTGTCTCCCACTGGAGCTCAGCCTCTGGTATTCCATCCTCAGATCTGAACTGCACCATATAGTCCCAATGGCGCTCTGTAAGTGAAAATGCACTTTCAGAGTGTTTCAGTGACCTCGATTGCACTAGGCAGGTGGGCCCATTTCAGATGTGCCAAAGCAGCAGATCTCTTAAAGAGGTGAAGTGCCCATTCCAAACCTGATTTAAGTAATATTAATTAATCTCTTCTCCAGAACACTGCTGCTTACTTCTCTGCCCTGCTTACATATTTTTTACCTACAGCTGCCAACATTTTAACTCAGTAAAGGCTAGACATTGATAGCTAAACCCATTAAAAAAAAAAATTGCACCATTTGAGGTCAAAATAACCACTAATGTAAACATGATTTCTGTCCATCACCATCCCCCCCATACAGCACACACTCCTGCCCCTCAGATATTTAATTGGTGAAACTGTTGGAGAAGATCTAAGTGATAGTCTGCTAGGCATTTTACTCCCAGACCACCACTGCATTTATTGCATATAAACAATGCTCGTGTTGCTCATGCCTGTTCCATATTGTTTAAAACTGATCTCATAATTTCCTCATCTTGCTATTCCCTCCAGTGTGCCTGGAGTTCTGATTAGTAATTTACCACAGAGTTCTATAACAGTGAATACTACTGCTGCTGTTAATTAAATCTGTGTGGGTAACTATTCACTCACTAGAGACAATCATTGCATCAAGATATTGTCAGGCCTGAGGCTTTGCTCTAATAGAATCTGTACATATCCCAGAGGTGATATGTTCTGTATCTGGAGAGGAAGCAGTGAGCCAGATCTTCTAACATACCCAGCCAGTGATTCAGTGAATGAATGCCAAGGGGACAAACTTCAAAAGACAATGTTCCTAAGACTGAAAGATGGACAGAATCAGAGCAAAACAGTATGGATATTTTATCATTCTTGATATAATGTAATCTCATAACCTGAGATTTAGCCCATGTTTCTTTTAACTTTAATTTGGAACACATGACTGACATGGAGTGCTTTAAGTTGTTAAAATAAATCATTTAGAGGGATGTCATACACTGTGAATGGTATTGTTATATTAGGAGCATAGATGAGTTGAGGACACACATGGTTAAAGTGGTTTATAGCACAATACTGAAGAATTGCATAAAGGAACTTTAAAGAAACTACTGACAATTTTCCATCACTTAGTTTCAGTGGTGACCCATAAAACATTCTCCTGTCAGATAATGATAGTTTTTGCCATATTCAAGGGATTTTCAAACGTGTGTCAGGAGGTTATACACATCACAGGAAAACTGAAAATTTTTAAAGGTTACCATTGTCTTCATTAGCCCCATCACATTAACAAAGGGACAGTTGCCTCCAGCAGGCAATTGCTGCCTCATGAACTCTGCACATGAATTGCTGCAGTATAGGCATCTGAAACAACCAGCCTATTGTTAGGAGGGAATGCCTTAACTGGGTTACACAAACTGTTTAAGAATTATACAAAGCATAGCATTTCTCCTTATTAAAAGCTATAAAAACTGTATATTATCTTCCAATTTACAAAGTGAGCGATTAAAAATTATCTTTTTTCATACAGATGTAATTATCTTTTTTATATGCACATGGGGTTGTATAATAACTAATGAAACAAGAATTATTATAATAGGTGAAGAAAATACCTGGTTAGTAGGCAGTGGAAATGCTTCTCTCAAATTTTGGAAGATGTGGTGAGGCTAAA
The DNA here is from genome assembly GCA_013397195.1 of Hylia prasina. Lineage (NCBI taxonomy): Eukaryota > Metazoa > Chordata > Aves > Passeriformes > Sylviidae > Hylia > Hylia prasina. The sequence continues at coordinate 407,648 of VYXD01016265.1, forward strand.
CTATGTTTTTGCATGTACACATAATGCTAGTACACAGAATGCTTTATATGTTCAGAGAACCTGTTTCACAAACATCAATGTAGTCATAGTTAATAGTTTATTTTCCTTGTTCCATAGATAAAGGTGAACAGAATGAGAACTGATTTGTTACATATACATGAATAGGTATACATGTATACAGATAATAAAACATATATATAACTAATAATAAATGCCTTATATAAAATATATCTGATAAATAGTTGTATATATCCAAAGAAAAGGATAACTAGATTATTAGGTATTATTACAAAGTCTGGAGACAAGAAGCTTCCTGGAAGCAGGTGATTTTCTAGAGTTGTGGTATCAAATGTCAACAATTTAAACCTTGGGCTATCTAATCCAAATGGGTCATCTAAGCCCCAGCTGTACCCACTGCAGTAACACCTCTGGAAGATTTGTCACACCTATTGTGGGTATTTTATTGTTGTGCTTATGTCTATACACTTATCATTGCAGTGCTCACCACAGCCATTTGAAGACCACACTGTTCATGATGAAAAAGCATGAGCAGTTGGCATGATTTCTCTTCTGAGATGTTGACAGCTTCATAATTTTCTTCTGTTTAGGAACTGGAAGAGCTTTGACAGGTTACAGTTTTGATCACTGGAAGAAACCAGAGGTGATTCACTGAGGTACTTTGATATCAGCATGTACAGCTCAAAGTGCCTCTGTGACAAATAAAAATTGCCAAGGGGAAGTTGCTGTTGATGATGAAATTAAAACAAAGAAGAAAATGGTAATTTTATGATTTAATAATTTGGGTTTACCATAAGGATATTGTAAGACAGTTGCAGGTGATGGAATGGAGATAGTTAGCTTCTGCTCGTTGACAAGGAGAGGAGCTCAGCACTTTCCATCATGACTATTTTTAATGCATGCATATTTCAAAACCACATTGTGAAGAAATTCTGGTAGACACACACCCTGCAAGAGACATGGTCACATTGTTCCTCCTTCATGTGACTTGTGTGGATTCTGCTTATCTGGCACATGGAAATCAACAAGCACAGTAAGAATGGTATTAAACAACACTTGAAAAACCTGTGAATATTGATATGAGGATCAATTCATGATGCACATGCCTAAAAAAATATTTCCTGACTTATCATCCTATATTATTGCTTTTCTATGACATGTAATATGTATTAAATATTGCATATAGACTTATTGTAAGCAGCTATAGAAAATGAGAGAGCAGTGAATTTAAAAGCATCCAGAAACAAGTAAAAAATGAACTAGAAGGCCTTTTTGTTGCTAAGTGGTAATTAATAACTAAAACCAGCCATGGTTACTTACTTTCCACTGTTCTACAAAGCGCTCCTGACTTTAACACATTGAAAAAATTAGTAGATGGTTCAAATGAAAATTTTATGGAAAAAGTATTTGCTTTACAGTTCTTTTAAGAAGGGCCCTCCGTAAATTTTTATTTGGTAGGATAGGCACCCAGAATCCTTTCTAATGGAACATACTGGAAGTGTGGGAAACTTAAACCCTGAAGCCTTTGTGAGTATAACTGAAATTGATGTAAAGAGAGATTTCTAACAAAAGAATTTAATAGGTTTTTAAGGCCAATTTAAGATAAAAAGATTAATACCTGTGTGCTTTACTTCCTCCTTTTGCCATCTCTCTCTAGCACATTAGGGAGCTTCACAATTTTCCTTTCTGGATCAGATTAATTTCTTTACTGTGATTAGCACTCATTTGGACTGTTTACAGTGAGCACAAGGGAAAAAAAATGCATGATTTAGTGAAATTGCTAAGAAATGCTTTGTGAAATAGCTGTGCCTTGCAGAAGATGGGAAGAGCAAAAGAAGCTATATCTTGATGACACCAATTTAAAAAACTATTGACAAAAATAAAAGTGAATTATAAAATTCTGCATTTAAGTTCATGAAGAGAAATCACAAAGAGAAATCAATAATTTCTTAGGTGTTATCAGGTGATTCCAGTATAATGATATCTACATGCTTCGTATGTATATTATGATGTATAAACATGAAAAAAGTGATATTTTTTTGTCTGTCATTGGCAAGAAAGGTTTATTAATGATTATTTTTCTATAACTCTAATTTACAAAGCAAGGTGGCAAACTGAGCAATGAGAGAAGGATGAAAATGAGGAAGAGTATCACTTTGCATTTTAGCTAAGATGCTGAGCCAGCAAATTACATATATCTGCAGTAAAGCAGTTTATTTTTGCTACCCTGCACTCTTGCTGTTCCACCTTAAAAAATTATGACTCATATGTTTTAAAAGAAATTCAGGGAATGTATCGTACATATTTAATAATGAGAGAATCAGAATTTCAGTAAGTTCATGAAAAGTAAATAAACATGCCAAGTTTTCTTTTTCATCCACAATATCAGTTGCCATACCAGGAGTTCAGTTTCATAATTCCTTAGCAATCTGAACTCTTTATTTAGCTTAAACAGGAGACATGCTTACAGATATTGAAGTCTAACCTCCTTGATTTGTTGATAAACAATTAACTTTTGAGTGCGGAGTTTCATTCTGATTATTGCTCAGAATCTGCTTATAAAATTTCGTTTTGGTTTAGACAAATTACTTCCTTGTGTCCTATTCTTGAAGCCTGTATTCAGCTGAACCTTATATGAGTACTTGAGCATCAGAAGTGGATTAATGGTTTTATGAATTTCTGAGTCATAGGAATTATCAAGCTGGAACACAATACCTTCCTTTGGGACCATCAACCAGGTCTACAAGACCTGAATCAAATGTTCCAGTACACGATACAAAGAAACTAGAAGTAAATGGACATGAAAAAACATACATACCCCCTACACAGTTTTCTACAGGCCTTGTTGTACTCAGAAACTCCAAAATCTTTATTTTTTCCAAAACACATTTATGTATATAAAAGTTGCTCCGGATAATCTTATCCTTTTTTAAAGACACTACTAAATACTTTACAAACTTAATTTGCTTGGACATCAGCACTAGCAGCAAGGAACAGTTTTCACAGTGCCTTCAAGAATGGTTTTCTTTCCTGTGTCATATCTGATCTGCTTAGGTAAGTGGTTAGAAAGATCTATAGAATTAAATCTTAAGCAACAACATCATTGTCTTTCCTCTATAATTCCAGGCATTTTCTCTGTGATCTGTCAAGCAGCGAGATAAAAGCCCCACTACCATGATTTCTTATGATTTTGATTTGAGAACAAGAAAGAGTAAGGGATTTCATTGCAATGACAGTAGACTCTTGCTTTTGGTGCTTTCATACTGAACTTCAGGCAGGAGACTGTGGTGCCCAGTTTAGGACACTGTCTACCCACAGCTTTTGTAACAATTACTGAAGAGCAAGGAAGAGGAACATCTCCAAAGAGTGGTCCAAATCTTGGATGGTCTGAGCTGCTCTCCAGAAAGGTCTAATTTTTCTTTCCTGATTACCAAGACAGAAAGCCAAGGCAATAACCATCATGATCACTTGAAAGAGTGAGGGATGGTCCAAACAGGAGCAGCCCAGTAACACATTCAGCGGTAATTTAACAGTCTTTTACATTCCTTGGTTCAAGACGTATAAATAATCCACAAGAAATGTCAAAAGTTTAATTTTATTCCTATTGATCTATCAACTAAATGCTGTTTTCAAGCTAATGACAAACTAAAAAAGGGGGAGGGATGGGACATGAACATCCCTTCTTACGTTGTACAATTATCCGTTATTAGGAGCTGCTTTAAGATCTGTTCAATACTCTGACTCAAATAGCAGAGCACTGGAAAGAGGAGGGAGAAGAGGAATCCAAAGGGGTTTGAATCAGAACGAAAATCAAACCAGTTTTGGTTTGTGATACTTGGTATTTGAAAAAAAAAAAATCTATATGAATTTGAAAGCAAAATTTGTACATCAACAAAATAAAGGGAGACAATTATATGGGGGAAAGGAAGCATGTGGGACATAAAACTGAAATGCTGTGTACAACAAATATTAACAGTCATGAAAGCCTGCTGAACTCAATGATCAGATTGAAAGGAATGTATTACAGAATCACAGAATCATAGAATGGTTTGGGTTGGAAGGAACGTAAAAGGTCATGTTCCTTGCAGCCCTCCTGACATGGGGAGATATACCTTCCACTAGGCCAGATTGCTCAACAATCCATCCAACCTGTCCTTGAACTCCTCTAGCATCCACAGTTTTGCTGGGCAATGTGTTTCAGTGCCTCATCACTCATAGTAAATAATTTTTTCCTAATACTTAATCTAAACCTATCTTCCTTCAGATTAAGGTCATTATTTCTTGTCCCATCACTACATGCACTTGCCCAAAGTTCCTCTCCAGCTTTCATATAAGCTCCCTTTAGATACTGGAAGGCTGCAGGAAGGTCTCCCTGGAGCCTTGTTGTCTTCAGTCTGACCAACCCAACTCTCTCAGCCTTTCTTGATAGGAGGGATGCTCCACGCCTCTCTCATCTTGTGGACCTTGCACAACTCTCTTCAGCCGGTTCTTCTTATGTTTGGAGCCCCAGAGATGGACGCAGTGTTCCAGGTGGGGTCTTATTTGAGCAGAGTAGAGGAGGAGAACCACCTTCTGTGACTTGCTCGTCAAACTCATCTTGATTTTTTGCTTGTTGTCCTGCTAAGGTAGCAGAAAAACGAAAGTCAAAAAAGTTGACATTAGCCTTAAAATGTTGGCAAAAATCTGCAGTATTACAGTAACATTTTCTGTGAGACATAGTAAGAACATAAAATTAAGAAATGCTTCAATCGAGATTTTCAATGTAATCTGAACTGTCTGTTGATGTACCTTTGTCTTATAGTTCTTAAGTGCATGGTGACATATGCCCTGATGTAGTCTACCTAAATTAGACACTTACTGAAATACCTAAAACTCAAGAGTAGTTATTCAACATTTTGCTGATAGCCTGTCAGGAGGCAGGTAACTTTTATATCTGATTCTGACACTGCAGGAGCTGAATGGTCTCTGGGGTGGTCTGTTTCATCCCACTGACCTCAGAAAAAGTGGAAAGTAGAGGCACCTCAATTAAATGCATACAGCATGATGGGATGAATAGTGGCAGGAACAGGAGTGATTTGGTTCAGAGAGGCATCTGTCAGAATGAATGGTGCAGGTTTAATGAGCAGCTAATCAATATTTGGTATTCTCACTGCTGGTAAGTGGGCGAGCACATGTCATCTTTGCTGAACACATCTAATTTTCCTATCCATGTAGAATAATTAATTTCCTCATTAGTATTTCTGTGGTGCTCCTCACTGAAGTATCTGAATTACTCATAAAAATGAATTGGTGCATCTTCTTAATACCTTGTACAAGACAACACACAGAGGCAAAGACTGTCAGGATACACAATGCTCAGCACTGTAACACCCAAGAGCTATTTACCATGGCCACAGCAAAGCTCATACAGTTGAATTATACTCCAAGTCACTTTGCATTCAATGGAAGACAGTGTTTTTGACTGGAGCTTACATGTGTTGGGACACTGAGGGGGTTAGGAGGTCCATGCTGAACAGCCAGATAGTACAAAGACGTGTTGCATTCCCCGGGGTTCTCTCACCCCAGGGTGCTTCAGGAGAGGTGGCACTGCACAGGGTGTGACATTACCCCTTTACGAGGTCTGCAGGTCCCGGTTATTGAAAGCTTCGGCGCAGGGACATACGGACAGCAGCCTGGGTCTTGGGGGTTGAACAGAGATGTCTATTCAATACATGGTGGAACCCAAGGACCCCCCTCCACATGCTGGGGGTCCTTTTATCCACACGGAAAGTGGAAGGGGTTGGAGTTGGGGTATCTTATCCAATGAGGACAGAGCATGAGAGGGGATTAGGGGAAGTACCTGGGTATAGGCTAATGGATTGTGCAAGGGAAGGATTGCAAAACCTGGGTCAAACCAAAAACTGGGGAGAATACAGGGGTGTGCTGGGTTAAACCATAAAATGAGAATATGGATATGAAATGACCTAAAAGGCACACTGCAACGAACCTGGATGGGTATGTCTGAAATTGAAGGTGGCTGCCTTGGAAGTTCAACAAGACTTCTCTGTTAAACCTCTTTTGAGTTTACTCACGTAGTCCATTCTCTCAATCAAGTATTTAGCATGTTCATCCCAAGAACTCGCCCACCCTACACCTAGAGATGGAAAGCAAGGGCTTCAGTGTCTCAAATTACCATATAGGTTAGGTTTTAACAGAATATGTGTGGGGGTGCCCAGCATTAGTCTAAAGAATTCTTAATGACGGACTTGTACATCAAGAAGGAGGGAACCAGAAGGAGTATATGCCAAAAAATCAACATAATTAGTCCCAGGGACATGTAATTTTTGGGTCTCAAAGGGCTCTAATTAGGCCTTTTGAATCCTGCCTTTGCAGACTTGAATCCTCTGCAGACCTTCTCCTTAAAGCCTTTCTGTGCCTACGGTCATCTCAGGTATCTAAGCAAGGTCAGCAAGGTTGTCCTGCATTCCTCCAAAATTCTGCCAAGAAGGCATTTCAGACACCTTCTGCTGCCTGAGAGGTTGAAGTCACAGTCTCACTGTCTGCTATTATCTGAAGACTAAGAGCATTCACGTGTGAAGCTATTCTGGGTCACCTGGCATGGTGAAACTGACTGTGCTGTGGTCACTTATTCTTATGTCCCTTCCCTTCTGCTCCAGGAATGAATAAAAACATGGGAGAAACAGAGCTAAAAAAAATCTCAGAGTGGACCATAACTTTTATCTGATATGGTCAAGATTGCAGAAAGAGGATATAGAATTTGTGGCACAGAGAGCTATAAGGAAACTGTCTTCAGGGTTCAGTAAGTGGGGTTATCACCTTATTCCTTTTGAGATAGATATACTGAGTTCAATGTCATTAGCTATATTGTGTAACTCTGGGAAAAAAAGAGAACTTGTAAGACTGAGGGTTTTGTTAACATGAAAGGCTGCTTACATTGACCTATATAGCCACAAGTTACAAAGTACTTCATAAAGCACTTTACCTCAGCTCTTACAGCTTGAAAATTCTCAGCTGCAGTTAGTAAACATCATCTCAAAAAAACCATTATTGAATACATAAGGACCATGTAGAAAGAACTGTAGAATAAACAGTAGCATACTTTGGGAAGAACAGAGAGAAGCATGTGAAACATTACAAGCCTGTGTACTCTGATGATTGTACCAGCTCAATCCAACTATTCAGACTTGCATGTGAATCTGGCCAAATTGTGCATGATTTGAGCATAACCAATGGGAGATGTGGTCATTTACTTTCCCCTGAGACTTTCTCAGGGTGCAAAATTGCTCCTAAAAATAAATGCTTTCAAATTTTAAAGGTATACATAACACGGATTTTTTTTCTCTGGCCACTAATATAACTAACTTTTTGAATACGTACTTTTTTTTTTTTTTCATTTTAATTAGTATTATGAAGAGTGTAATGGATTTTTTTCTTGTTACAAAAGTTTGTCATATGTAGCCGGTCAAAAAACCCCAACATTTTTTTTCATATTAAAAAAGAAATGGGGTTGCTGCTCTAACTACAACTCCGAAACAAATTCACTTGGTTGTGATTCTTGTTAAAGAAAAAAATTCTAAAACCACTACTGTGAGTTACTTAAAATGTTTGAATATAATTACTGTAGATAATAAAAATTCAACTGGCATTTCTAAATGTAGGAAAAGTTATTTATTTCCCTACATTAAAATTTCAAAGCTCTTTTCAGTAAGATTTTAGTATACCTAGGAATCATTTATCAAAATATATATGTCTATGTGTATTAAGCAGAGTTACTTTATGTTCATAGGATTTTAATCACAGGAGTCTAGATCAATATTCTGCATATGGTGAGAGTACACTGTTGTCTTTGATCTTCCCTTGCACAACACGCTTTGTAAAGGCCAAAGAGAGAGTTAGTTTGAAAGAGCTAATCATTTCACACGTGTAAATTGTTAATACTTGCCCATAGTGGTTCATTACAGAAAACATTGTTATGCTGAATTATTACAGGAAATTGCTTAATGCTATTTGACTACTTTTGCTGTTATCCAGTTAATGTATTATTTTCATTATTCAGGAGCTCTATAATTAATGAAGTGCTATTACACAAATGATGTGTTCAGTGAACAATGTCAGAATTCAGTGGATAGATTCTTAATGATTTACATGGTGTTCCTAACGTTGTTTAATACCAAAACAATATAGGAGATGAAAATGCCCAGTAAATATTATTTTGGGGGCATTCCGGTTCTGTGCCTTTTTGAACAGAAATTGAGGTTGCACTTAAAAGAGCTTTCACAGCAATACAGAGCTCTATTTTTTACCTGAGAAGTCTCTAAACCTCTCTTGCATTTTGAGTGATTTAAAGACTTTTGACTGCAAAGATTCAATCGATAGTTCTTTCAAGAGCTTAAGATTCTGACACTGAGGTTCATCCTGAAGCCAGAGATAAGACAATCAGCCAATTTGGAGTTAACAGCTCCTGACTGGCTTAAAAAAGGACAGTGAATTCTCTCCTTTATACACAGATGCCTGGCAGGTCTTTTCACAGGCAGAGAAAGAATTGGACCACCATGTTCCTAAGGCAGAAATGCATAACTGTCACCTTTTCAAAAAGGAAATGAAGGTGATATGTGCTATCCTAAAGGGCTGACAAGTCAGGCTTGGACTGGGGTGCCACTCTTTTCTCATCTAATATGGGAAAGTATTCACACTTTAGTGAGTGTGCTACATGAAGTAAGGGAGCATGGACTAATAGTTTCCAATAGTTTCCAAAGCATGCTCACTGCAATTTCAAAAACACCAACCAAAACCACTGCCCTTTACTAAAGCTCCTGCAAACCCTGTTTTTACCCTATTCCTAATCACATTTTCTTTAGGACTAATTTATAAAAGTTTATTTCTAAATGACTATTTTTGTAGTAAAATTTTCAGCTCTGTTCAAAAAATTCTCAATTTAATTTATGTTTTTCTGAATTTCTTCTCTCTCTTTACAACATTCCTTTCCCTTTCTCTCCTCCTCCCTCCTTTCCTATAATATTCTTACCCACCTGGGTGCTTCTCACTTTCTTAAGTGCTTTATCATTGAATCAGTATGGTTGGAAAAAACTCCATGACAATCAAGCCCAGCCTTTGACAGTATCACCACCCTGTTAATAAAACCATAGTGCTAAGTGCCATGTCCAGTTGTTACTTGAACACTTCCAGGGAAGGTGACTCCACCACCTCCCTGGTCAGCCTCCTCCAATGCTTCCCCCTTTCAGTGAAGAAATTCTTCCTGGTGTCCAACCTGAACCTCCTGGGTTGCAGTTTGAGGCCATTTCCTCTTGTCCTGTCACCAGGAACCTGAGGGAAGACACTGACCCCCACCTGGGTACAGCCTCCCTTCAGGCAGTTGTAGAGAGCAATAAGGTCTCCCCTGAGCCTCCTTTTCTCCAGGATGAACAATCCCAGCTCCCTCAGCCTCTCCTCATAGGATTTAACACTATATGGAATCTAATCTAATCTAATCTAATCTAATCTAATCTAATCTAATCTAATCTAATCTAATCTAATCTAATCTAATCTAATCTCGTTTTATCTTTTTTGCTCCCTAAATATTTTTCTTGCTACTACTGTCACCTCTTTTTCATCCCCTTGGAAGGGATCAGAGAATGAATTCTGTCACTCTTTAAATACAACAGCTGACATTCTCAGACTGAAAATATGTGGATGCTGCTCTGCAGAGAGAGTTAGATGACAGCTTTGTGTATGCAATGCCTAAAAGATTTTTGAAAGTATTTTCTGGCATGTTTTTAAGAAAATAGCTAAAAGGAGGATATATATAAATATAAAATTCCTGGATACGTTTTTTAAAGTAAAATTTTCTCTTTCTGGGTTAAATATGATGTAGGAGAACTAACAAGAAATAAACATACTAAAGCAGTCTATGTCTTGCAGGAACATCTTAAAATTGATTTCAGTTTGAAAGAAGCGAGTTTATGTGTTGGTATACATACCAATATAAAAATACTACAGAAACATCTTTGTTTAACAAAAGGCTTGAGGAAATACTTAATGAGATGCAATTTTTTTAAAAAAATCTCAAATTATGTCCTAACTACTTTGAGCATTAGCTTGTTAAGGAATAATATCTTACAACATAAAATAAAAAAAAATTTCTATTTCAGTTAAAGAAATAACACAATTATTCTTTTTCAAGATAGAAAATGTTCAGAGCCAGCAATGCTCCAAAGTGTGCCCAAGTAGAAGCACATTAAGAAGACATGAGCAGTATGGAGTCCAGAGCAGCATGCCAAGCATGGCAGGCTCAGGGTATGTGCTCAGGTGGGCTCAGCTCTGCTCAGACAGCAAAGGGCACATGATGAATTCTGAGAGTTTAAAAGGAAATTGTTCTAAGCTTGAAATTAAATCCAGAAAGAGTGACAAAAAATGACAGATACATAAATAACTGTCGAAAACATCTTCTCACAGGTTCCAATAAACAAGGTTTATTTACATGAGGATACTTAAACACATGTATTTATCAAATTTCTGTGGGATACATTTTTTTCTTCCAGACTGAATAATAGTTTTTCAGTCCAAGAGTCACAGACGTCAAACAGTTTGTGGCCTGAAGATTGGTTGCTGTCTTATCTGTGTTTGTTCTAAAGTTTCATGGAAACATGCTACAGAATGCCTTCTGTTAGAAGCTTCAAAGGCATTAAAAAACATCTTTACAGAAAAAAATAAGTTGATTACTTGCAAACAGTGCATAATGGAACCAATGTGAACAAACAAGGTTCTCAACAAATGAAGAGTTGCCTTCCTCTGTAACGAATAGTGTTGCTTGAGAATGGAGATGGCAACACAATGAAAAAGCAAGAAAGGTTAAGTCCTGCAAACCATGCTAAACCACGTTATGCTACGCTATGCTATGCTATGCTACGTTATGCTACGCTACGCTACGCTACCCTATCCTATCCTATCCTATCCTATCCTATCCTATCCTATCCTATCCTATCCTATCCTATCCTATCCTATCCTATCCTATCCTATCCTATGCAAGTTTATGAATTTATTTTTCACTCTTAGAGTGCCTGAACACCATTCAGAGAAGTATTCACTATTGTGACTATGCATCTGCCACATACACTTATGTTGTGCTCTCCTCTTCCAGGGGAACAGCACAGTAGTAGTAGAAAGTAAGGACTCTTACCTTTCTAGAGTTCTGGACTTTCTTCCATCATTATTTTTTAATATGAACATCATGTGACTTATTTGTTAGAGAGGGCAAGGTAAAAGGAATATGATGTGCACTGGGGGCAGTAGCAGAGGAAATCTGTGATGGCATATTTTTCTGGAGGGTGTGGGTAGAGGGTAAGGAGAGCAGGGAGGGCATTTTTGTATCAGCCTCTAAGAAATTCATGTCACCTGCTGTCTTAGGTTAAAAATGTAGGATGTGCCCAAAGTATGTATTCTATCACCATCTTCA